>CAUJLB010000020.1:0-408446 GCA_963243735.1 Neocrepidodera transversa
AAAGGAATGAAAAAGTACTAAATTAAGACATTTGATAAGTACTTACATACCAAAGAAATATTTTCCGCAGTTTACCCTGAGAAAATTATTTTTAAATTCTTAAGTTGATAATTTTTTACAAAAACAATTTTTAACAAAAGATTAGGGCCTCTGAAACGAGATGCGCAAACTTTAAAAGAACTTTATCTAAATCATTTTTTATCTCTATTTCCAAATATCTTATCAGATTTACAAAATATTGTTATATAGGGTGTTGTTTTGAGGCCAAACGAAATTGTCAAATTTTGTTAAGCCGGACCTGGATTTTAATTATGGTTTCTCTGGCAATATTTTGGCTATATCTAAGGAAGTTCGCCTGCCAAATTTTATATTTTTATACCGGGGGGTTGTTGAGTTATGACCAAATAAAAATTCAGGCGAAATCCATAAAACACCCTGTATCTAGGTAATTAGGTATGATAGCCCATTATTAACCAATAATTTTGAATCATCCAAGTGTCTCACATCTTTAGTTAACGTATGTACATTTCACTCTGAAACACCCTGTATATAATTCTAATTTGACCTATCCAACATTGTATAGTATTTGGAAGGGATATTTGAGATTGACTTATTCATATTTCATGAGGGTTCAGTAGGTTTTATGAGGGGTTTTACTATTTTATAGGTAACTGTTGTAAAGAAATGGTACCTCTTATAAAATTTAAATATGGACCGTACTTCAGAAAAATTATTGGAAAACAGGAAAAAATACAAAGATATAGGAAAAAATGGGAGAAATAGCGACAACATAAAGAAAAAATGGGGAACCACATCGAAAAATAGGTAAAATAGTTAAAAACAGAGAAAAGAGCGAAAAATAAAAAAAATTGAGAAAATTTTCACATGGAAAAGGAGGAAAAAATAGAAAAAACAGGGAAATTTGGGAAAAATAGTTAAAACAAAGAAAAATACTAAAAGGAAGGTCAATTAGAGAAATTTTTGAAAAATATGAAAAAAAACATTAAAAAATTAGAAAAACAGGGATATTTTGGAAAAATATAAAGAAATTATGAAAAAATTAGAGAAAAAGAGAAAACTAGGAGCACATAGGTCAAATTTTGAGCAAAATAGAGCAAATTAAGGAAAAGTACCAAAAAATGGGAAAAATAGTGAGAAATAATGAAAAAGAGGAAAAATAGGAAAATTTGCGATTAATAGTCAAAATAAGAAAAACTTGAAAAATATGGAAAAAAAATAGAGAAAAATAGGGGAAAATAACTACAAATGGGAAAGTAAAGAAAAAAGAAAAGACTAAAAAATAGGAAAAAACATGGAAATAAATGGAAAAAAATAGGGAAAACCAAGAGGAAATAGGGCAAATTTTAGGAAAAATAGGGACTAATTAGAGCAAAATAGGGAAAAATAGGGCAAAATAAGGAAAATTATGAAAATATGGGACAAATAGTGAGAAATAGGAAAAAAAAGGAAATAGGAAATTGGGGAAAAATAGAAAAATAAATAGTGAAACGTATGAGAAAAAAGTGAAAAATACAGAAAAATAGAGAAAATGTGCAAATTATTGATAAATAGGATAAAATTATGGAAACCAGGAGAAAATAGAAAGAAATAGGAAAATGGAGAAAAAATAGAGAAAATAGGGGAAAAATAGGAAGATTTGCAAATAATAGTGAAAAATAGGAAAAACGTGAAAAATAAATAAAATAAGTACAAATGGTAAACAATATAAAAAAATAAGACAAATAAGGGAAACAGGAAAAACTAATGGAACCAAGGAAAAATTGAAAGCTATAGGAAAAATAGGAAAAAGTAGGACAAGTAGGAAAAATAGTAAAAACCATGGGATAAATAGGGACCAAATAGAGCAAAGTAGGTAAAAATAGTGCAAAATAAGGATAAGTCGGAAAAAAATAGGAAAAATAATGAGAAATAGGGAAAAAGAAATAATGGGAAATTAAGAAAAATAAGAAAAATAGGAAAAAAATATAAAAAAATGGCTTTTTATACATTCCAAAGAGATTAAACAGAAATAATGTAGTAAGTGGAAGCGCTATTTGAGATTGACTTATGCATCTTTTACGAGGGATTATGAGGATTTTATGAGGGTTTTACTTCTTTATAGGCTGTTATAAATCTTTTAAAGAAATAGTACCTCTTTTAAAATCTAAATATGGACCGTACTTCAGAATAATTTGAAATTGTGTTAATTTTTAATAAAATAAAACAAAGATAGATACAAATAGGTGTATTATAAATTAGTATAAAAAACACAACAATTTGTAAACTACATAATATAATACAAATGAATAATTTGTAATTTTATACAGTAATTTAAATAAATGTACTACATAACTCAATATTAATATAGGTACATATTTACAAAAAAAATAATTGTAATGATTTGGTCTTAATTCCTTATAATCAAACTGAAATTACCTAAAAGTCTCAATTTTGTTAATTATTTATTTTTATTTCATAATAATCATTTATATTTAAAATATGATATTGTAAATAAATAACATGCCTCCTTTATTTGAGAAAAACAAAACAATTGTTATGTACATCATTTTAATGGTAAAAAAATTAAGTTTTAGCTAAAAATTAATTCGTTTTAATTACTATATAATCGACCCTATCTAATATATACCTTAACAGTTAATATAATATGATTTAAGTATAGGTCAATACCTATTATTTTTAAAACAAAATTTGTAATACGGACCAGAGAGCTGTATAAGCTTTGAATCGAGGTTGAATTTATGGCAGTACCTTACACCATTGTTAAATGTGGTTAAGGGTAGGTAGTTTATTACAGTTGACCTTTATAATGAGTCTCAAATAGCGTTTCTTCTTACTAAACTAATAGTCATGTATGAATTTTTAACTTTTCGTCTAATCTATTGAAACGTTCCTACCCTAGACCACTTAATCTCTTATTAATTTCCATTTTTAATTACTATTTTTTATATATTTTTCTATTTCCGTAGAATTATTTTACTTATAAATTCTAATTTTATTTTTCCCTGTATAAAATTTACGCTTCAAATATTTCTCTTAAAATTCGTAAAAGACTCAAAATATCTAAAAAGTTGTCCTCTGGAATGCAGTTATCTACGATAACATAAACAAATTGGCGATTTGAGAAAGAATAAATAAAAAACCAGCCAGAGAGAGAAAAAATCAGTTCCTGTAAAATTACCCATCGACGAAAACAACAATTATTTTGAAGACCTGTGTCTACCGCCAACTTCGACCCCGTAATAATTATTTGTAGGCCTTTGCATATATATAGAAAACAACTACCCATAAAATCAAAGAGAAAATAAGTAAAGAAAAATAATCCAAAATTCGTTACAAAATAAAAATATCTATCTAAATAAAATGTCTCAAAAACACCCCCAATTCAAAATCCGGGGAAGAAAATTCATATTTAATTTGCGTCCGGACAAGTAAACCATTTGTTTAATTGACCGTTCACAGCGGCGCGCCGTTGTGTGTTCGGAAGGGTTAAGTCAGGAGTCTCATTTACCAATTACAACAATACATAATACATTACACAGAAAATCTTGTGTTTTTATGAGTTGGTCAAGATTGTTACAATGTCTATTAAGGTACGGTCCCTTTTAAACAAAAAAAGAATTAATTATTTTGGGACGGTAGGAGGCAATGTGATCTCCCCTCCCGTGAAATTTTCCCAATGAGGGATGTCGCAGACGGCAATAGACCCGCGGGCATTCCATCTTCCTACCTGAATGATTAGGACATTATTGACCATAGTAATTACACGTGATTTCAAATCACTCAATTAAAAAGATTATAAAATAGAAACAAACAGAAATATAAAAATCATTACACAAACACAAAATACAAATTGTTAAAATGTGACAAATGTCTTGTCTTTCGTCCACCCAGTGGCGGGTCTCTGTTAGGGGTCCTCACATACAAATAGAGTAAAGAGTAAATAATGTCTCAAGGTTTTGATTTTTGTAATTATCATAAAAGGTTGAAATTACGATACGATTTGAAGGTTTTTCAGTGTTTTATTTTTTTTACTTGCAGCAAACTTTACTATAACGAATAAAAATACAGCACAACTGGGTCCTTTAACAATACTAGACGATCAGGAATATTTTATGATAAATTTGAGTATAAAAGTTTCTTACCGAAATGGCCATCGGTTTGTTACTTTGTACTCGCCTTTTTTATGAGATAAATGGCAAGGAGGGTGGGAGGTTACACTATCTGTTCTAATAAGAAATAAAATATCTAACAATAGTGAAAAATATAAAATTGAAAGCGGCACGTTCCGACAACGTAACTTTCCTACATAGAAATAAAACCGAAGCAAGGCGCATCGTGCCGTGACAGTTGTCTACCTTAATCCCGAGGCTAATAAGGTCATGAAGAATGTGCGGGAGACCGGAACAGCCTCAACATCGTCCACGTCCTTAGACAAACAGACCAAAGTCCCCGTAATTGCGTTTGGCTATTCACACAGGCACAGCCGTTGCTCTACATCAAATAAAGCAATAAAGGGATGAACTCATCTTAATTGATTCTATGGAATACACTAACACAACTTGTTTGTTAATGGGTTTGAATTTGTGAAAAGACAAGAGGAGAGTCTAACTATGTAAATGAGAAAATTTCCGTTAAGTACGGAAATAAATAGTGACAACAATAATTCTCCACTTAATTTTTAAGTTACGTTATTTTTTTTAATACGGATCTGTACTTTTTACAATATTTTTGAAATCACTATTTTTTTCTCTGTCCAACCATGTAGAATACTTCATTTTTACCGACCGACCGACATTGGTTAAATATACATGTAACAATTTTTTGCTTTATTTAAATTTTAAGGACAAACAATACATTTTAGTGCTAAATGTTGTAGTACAAAGTTTTAGAACATAAAATTACCTACAATTTTTGTTTTAAGCCTTTTCCAAAATATCCAATAGTTGCGCCACTAGAGGGCGCGTAAAAAATGTGCATGTATGTTTTCTATAGTTTTTCTTGATTTTGAGGACCAACAATACATTTAAGTGCAAAATTTTATAGTACAAAGTTTTAGAGAATAAAATTCTCTATAACTTTTGTCTCAAACTTTTTCTAAAATCTCCAATAGTTGCGCCACTAGAGGGCGCGTAAAAAGTGCATGTATGTTTTCTATAGTTTTTCTTGATTTTGAGGACAAACAATGTATTTAGTGCAAAATTTTCTTGTGCAAAGTTGTAAAGCATCAAATTTTCTTTAACTTTTATCGAATTCCTCATCGTTTCGCCGCTAGATGGCGAGAAAAATACACATTTAAAATTCCCTACAACTATTGTATGAAAATTTTTCCCGAATTCCCAATAGTTTTCACACATGATTTTAGGAAATCCTAATTGTAGCAGTGTGATATACAACGTGCACATGCGCAGCTTATGTCATTACCAACATTGAAATATTAATTCACCATCGGCTCGCCATTTTTAATGTGTTCCATAAATTAATGTAATGCTTAGTATTTTGTAATTAAAATAATAATAATAAATAACATATTCTCTACGGTCGAGCCGGGAAAGTCCTGGGGTGACACAGCCGATTTTTTATTAGGTTTTGACAAATATGTACTTGAAAAACTTTTCTAAATACGGTCCTGTTCTATTTTCACTGTAAAGATTTATAAATCTTTTTGAATAAAATTTATTAAAAATTGAGTATACTTGGAGCTTAACGCCCCAAGTATGCTTCTATATTTCTTTATTTTTTCCAATTTTCACCATTTCTCTTCATTTTTAACTATTTTTTCTGTTTTTCCCGGTTTTATATTTTTTCCTGTTTTTCTTATCTTTTCTTGTTTTCCCCCATTTGTAATTATTTTTCTCTGTTTTTTCTATTTTTTTCTATTTTTCCCTTACTTTTTCCCTATTTTTAACAATTTTCTCTATTTTTCACTGATGGCCCATTTTCCATATTATTTTCCTATTTTCCCTTTTTTCCTTATTTTTGGATATTTTTTACTATTTCATCTTATGATTCCTTGATTCCTATTTTGTTACTATTTATTCGTATTTTCCCAATTTTTTCTCTCTTTTCTTTTTCCATATTTTTAACAAATTTAGCTACTTTTCCTTGTTTTGCCCTATTTTTTCCTGTCTTTCCCTATTTGTTCGTATTTGTCCTTGTTAATATCTAATTTTTCCTATTTCCCTACTAAATCCATCTTTGTGGAAAAATACATTCGTGCTTCTTTTTTTTATTGATTGTGGCAAAGTGCATTCTTGCTTCTTTTCTTTTGGAATCAGATGCTAAAAAATTCATTCTTGATTCTTTTTATTCAAATATGTATTATTACTTTGTTTTTTAAAGTCAAGTGAAAAAAAAATACACTGTTTCTTTGTTTTCCTAAAACAAGTGGAAAATTGCATTATTGCTGAAATTTTCATTTTTTTTTTCGAAGTCGAGTATAAAACATTTTGTAAATCGATTAAGAAAATACGAATTTTAAATTCGATAGTGGAAAAACGCATCGTTGATAGTTTTAACAATTTAACTGAAATTGTTGCTTATTTGCTTTTCAAATTCGTGGGTAAAAAAATGCATTGTTGGTTTGTTTTTAAATTTGTGCATGGAAAAATGCACTCTTACTTTATTTTTCAAAATCATGTGTAAAGAAATACATTGTTGCTTTGTTTTCCAAATTCATATCGAGAAAAATGTATGGTTGGTTTGTTTTTAAATTTGTGTATTTTTCTCGGTTGCTCATTATTTTTCTCTATTTTTCAACATTTCTCCTCATTTTTAACTGTTTTTCACAATTTTTCCTTATTATTCCTTATATTATATTTTATAGTTTTATTTTTCATTTTTTCCCAATATTTTCTAATTTCTCTCTCAATTTTTTTCTTTTTTTCAAAGTTTTTTGTTTTTTTTTCGATTTTTTCAGTTTTTTTTTAGGTTTTTTCGATTGTTTTAATTATTTCTCGTTTTTTCAATTTTTTCTGATGTCTCCTCATTTTTTTTTCATTGTCTGTTTTTCTATTCTTTTTTTCTCATTTTTTGATTTTTTGCGATATTTTTATCATTTTTTTGTGATTTTGTTGCGGTTTTTTTGCTATTGTTTTACGATTTTTTGTGAAATGATTCGATTTCTTGCATTTTTTCAGCCTTTCATTTCGTTTTTTTTTGCGATTTTTAGCGTATTTTTGGCGATTTTTTTTCGGTTTTGTAATTTCTTCATTTTTTCCGTATTTTACAATATTATTTTTCATTTTTTTCAATTTCAATTTTCTCTTTCAATTTTTTTTTCAATTCTTTCTAATATCATAATTTTTTTTCCTTGGTCTGTTTTTCTATTCTTTTTTTGTTATTTTTTCTTATTCTTTTTATTTCATTGATTTTTTTGCGATATTTGTGTCATTTTTTTGTGATTTTGTTGCGTTTTTTGTGATTGTGATTTTTTGTGAAATTTTTCGATTTCTTGCGTTTTTAGCATTTTTTTTCGGATTTATGATGTCTTCATTTGTTCCGTATTTTCCAATTTTATTTTTCATTTTTTCCCAATATTTTCTAATTTCTCTCTCAACTTTTTTGAAAGTTTTTGTTTTTTTTTTTTAAATTTATTTCCGATTTTGTCTCTTTTTTTTCAAATTTTTTCGATTCTTCTAATTTTTGTAAAAAAAATATTAAAAATAGCGTCCCGAATTTCGTACTTTGAAATCTAGTCACCATAATTTTAATTCTAAAAGAAACCTGGTTTTCATTAGTTATTATACTAAAATAGTACTTTTAGCAGCATTTAAAAAATATTGGAACAAAGACATAAATTTTGTATTAAAATATCGAATTTCCTTTTTTTCTGTTACTTAAAAGTATGACGGCAACATTGCGTTAAGAAGACAAGAATTATATACCCCAAAATAATTATTTTGCACGTGGCGCCATCTATAAAAAGTTAAGTGAACTGGAAAATTGACAGAATGACAGGTTTCTGATATATTTTTGATGATGTACTATGTTTCAAATTATAAATTTTTGAATATATAAGACTTGTAAATGAAAGCAAAAAATGAAATATCTCTTATGTACCGTCTCTAGTGGGAATATAATCTAGTTCCTGAAATAGTTTTTACAGCGATTTTTGATGCCTTTTTTTGAGGTTAAATTTTCACAATTCCATTGTTTCTTCCATTTTCTTAATTTCATTTCACTTTTTAATATATTCAGGAACTAATTTAATACCATTAGAACATTATGAAAGCAAATCCGCCTGGATAGTGCGTCATCTTATATGTTCAAAAATTTCCCTATACTTATCCATTTGCTTTAACCAATTTTTCAAATACCATTTTATTCTTAAAATTAAGAAATTATCTGTGTTGAAATTTTTTTGAACACTCTTTATATATTTGACGAATGATATGAAATTAAACTGGACTCGACAGAGTGAAGGCAATGCGGAGTAAAAGAGGGTTGTTTTGAAAAGGGAGTCTTTTTTAAAAAGCAGACTTTTCAGAGGCTCGTTCAACTGAGATGAAATGCGATTTTGGTAAGCGGTGAACCAAAAAATCTGGTTATCTCATCTTGGACCCATTTCGGTCTCCGGTTATTCATAGAGAGAGAAATGATAACGAATGAAATATATGGAATATCACTGAATAATATAGTAATAAACAGTGTTTACTATTTATTTTTACTTTTTTGCATCATAAATCTAATATACTAATTATTCCAAGTTATTGTTTATTTCCCTTTTAGACTTTTAAACCCTAAAGGAGAAGTTTTATAATACGGCTCTGTCTGTCTGTCCATCTGGTTCGTCTGTCCGCATTTATAACTCAAAAACGAAAAGAGATAAAGACAAATAAACTCAGCATACCTTGAATAGCTCCCAAATAGATTTTTAGATTTTTATGACTTCCGGTTTCAAAACTGGTTTTACAAACCAGAACCGGAAGTGATACTATTAGTTTCAAAAATAGCATTCCGACTTGAAATTTAACACTGAATCGATATTTGAAAACATATTTGAGATATCTTTTATGGTTCATGAGATAATCGCATTTTTGTTTAGAATTCGTCACGCAGGCGCTTTTGACTTGTTTTAAAGAGATAAATCAAAAAGTGTTTTTAGTATCATTGTAATAAACATATTTTTTTAAGTCAGTTCTCAAAATTATTTACCAAAATTTGTCATTAAAAAAGAGTTGGAATAAAACAGCAAAACAGTGTTTCTCCATTTTATTAATATTTTCAGGAACGCCAAATTCACTAAAAAATCCATAGAGTATGTTAAACTATTTTACTTTCCTGACTCACCCCCTAGAAGAGAAAGTATTGTGAACGAGCTAAACAAAAATTTCGAGATAAAAACGGAAATATTCATTTTCTGGTCCCCTGAGACGATTAAGACCATTTCGAGATGGAAGTCTGCCTGTCTGTCTGTCTGTGTGTGTATTCTTCTACGATAGAGGCGATAAGTTTAATCCGATTGAGCTGAAATTTGGTATAGGGGTTTGGCTTACCCATCGGAATAACCCATTAGTTTTTGTATGACATCTGTCAAACAAAAGTATCACTATCAAAAAATGACAAATGCAATATGTCACGGAATTGGAAATAAAATATGTCAGTTGAAAGCCCTTGAAAAACTCTATTCAAAACTGTCAAAACTATTTCTCCAACTGCCACCTGTCAAAAATGAAAAAAATGTAAAAATTTTAATTTTTTGCATTAAATATCTGAAAAAGTTTTAATCCGATTGAGCTGAAATTTGTTATGTGGGTTTGGGTTACCAGTCGGAAGAACTCATTATTATGAAATCTTACTAGATATAGTAGACGAGAAAATGCAATTCAATTCAAAAAATGTTATAGGAAACTCAATAATATGTTAAAAGTAAAACTTAAATATTTCCCAGCATTAAAATAGTCTTGGTTTTTATTTTGCCTTTTTTCCCCTTTTTCACTATTTTCCCATTGTTTTCTATTTTCCTATTTTTCCATATTTTCCTGTATTTTCTTATATTTTCCTATTTTTGTTTCTATTTTCTCCCATTTTTTGTCCATTTTTTACCTATCCAAAAATCGTCCCAACGCGTCTAGAGAAGTTTTCAAAAATAAAAGTCCTTTACGCTCCAAAGTTTTCTTTTTACCCATATAGATATTTTCTTTTAAAAAAGTTCGAAGTATGTCAGGTAATCCAGCGGTGTTGCCAACAATTTTTTACATAATAAATCAGATGCCCACAAACTAGGACGTTAAGTGGTAGAAAGGAGGTGGTACCTTTGACAGTTTGTCGTGACGTCATAAACTACTCTGGACTCTTAATAAAAAAAAAAAAATTACCCTGTAAATTTTTTTGTTGAAAAATCTTAAATGATTTGGCTATTGGAATAGCGAAAAAAACAAATATTTATTTTGCAGTTACCGGTGTATACGTTATTTAAGAAAAAGAAAAATAATCTAATCACGATACTCAATCTATACTACATAAGTTATCTTGGAATGGGTAAAAAACAGAGGTGGAAAGTAACAACTACAAATAACTTTTAAAATATTGGACGATTCTTATTCCTGAAGACATAGAATTTTAATTTAAGAAACTTGAAATGTATTTTACTTTGTTTGAACTTTATTATCACACCCTGTATTTTTGAGGACTGACCAAGAAGCCAATATTGTCCCTGCTTAAGGGAATCGGGAAAATGTCATTTATCTGAAAGGGACAGTGCATTCTTTGATCTAAATATGTTTTTAGAGGACCAGCAGTCAACCCGTTTTGTGTTTATTATTGTCCAAATGCGAGAAACCCGTGAATTACAGAATCTAAATTTACCTAAAATAATAATTTTATACAAGGCTTTATTGAAATGGTAATTTTTATCTTTACATGTTAAAACCATAGAAAATAGATAATGTTTGTTTTATTAATTATTTATAAATGTTCTAAATTAAACGTATTAAATAATAATAATCAAACGTGCAAATATTAAATATTCATTGATATTTGTTGGAAATGCATTAATTGTTAAATTTTTATATTTTGTTTAAATAATTTTTTTTATCTTTATTAAGTTTTCTTTAGTCTCCGGGAGGGTTCATAGATATAAACAAAAAAATTTGAATTTTCTATATATATTTTGAAAATTCTGATTTTTCTTTATATTTTTTTATCAAATTTGTTTAATTTATTTAATATAAATTATTTTTATTATATTTTATAAATAAGAAATAAATATTCATTTAATTACCACTAAAAATAAAACTTTATTTTAATGTCATTAAAATGTTAACAAAACACTTGTTATGACGTCATTAGACACCGATTTGTGTCTAATGAAGACACAACGCAAAAACACTCCTCAAGCCTAACACTAAATTTAGTCAACACACCTGATGAATAGAAAATGGCTGAAACTTTTAAAAATCCTTTCACAGCTGTGTAAAATTCAATATTTACAAACTATTCTAATATTTATAAAAATTTATTTTAATTCTATATTTTATTTAAATAAAAAAAAAACAGGAGATTATCCATACTCAAATGTGGTAAAAATTATTCAACGAATAATGAAAGACTAGGTCATACCACAATAAATTTAATGAAGAACATAATGTTAATAAGGGGAAGCGACATGTTTCGGCCAATCACTGGCCATCCTCAGCTCTATCCCACTGAAAATTATTTATTCCTCAATTTACTCTTCTAATGTTTGTTGTTATCCATTTGGCATTATTTAGATTACAATTCTTCTCTTTCATTTTCTTTCTCCGTTCTTTTCTTCTAGTCCCTGTCAGTTTCTAGTTTGATGTCCCCTTCCGTGAGGTTATTCGGCCCAATGTGTCAAATGTTCAATTCGTCTTATGTCATTTGTCAATATTAAACTGTCAGCTATTTGCCGCATGGTTGTATCTAGTTCATAGTAGGATGCACTTTAATTTCTACAATTATTGTATCTCCATAATGGAGATTTTACACGTATGGTAGTTTTCTCCAATTTTGGTTTTTTGCATTTAATATAATTTCATTAGTTCATACTTAGTAGTAACACATCTATTTGTAAGTAATCATATTTGATAGTTAAACTTTTTCATTGTATTCTAACAATTATCAATGTGTATTATAGGCCTGAGGATGGCCCATGATTGGCCGAAACATGTCGCCGCCCCTTATTAACATTATGTTCTTCATTAAATTTATTGTGGTATGATCTAGTCTTTCATTATTCGTTTTTATTTAAATGTTTAATAACCATTGAAAAATGTTTATTTTTTTTTTTTTTTTTTAGGAAAAACTATTGATTACCTTCACTCAAAAATACACTGAAAGTATCTATCTTCTTTCTACGTTTGAAGGCTCCTGTTTTGTCATCTGGAAGACTTTGTACGATCCTTCGTAGAGGTTGACGAAATTTTTTTAATTTGATTCACTAATTATTTTATATACATCATTTTACATTTTTAGAAAAATATGTGTTTATATTAAATTTATTTAATTTAATGGATATTTTATTCCAATTCATTTTAAAGAAAAATGTATCTATTTTATAAGGAAATTCCCAACATCAACACCCCCTTAGTTACCCCTGAGCAGCGGAGAAAAGCAAATCTATTTGATGAAAAATTATTTCAATGGACCAATCAAAATGATTTATTATCAATTGTCTGAAAATTTGGATCTTTAAACATTAAATTGAATTTATTTGGATGAGTTTCTACTTTCCCGGACCCTTCAAAGGAAAAGTAAGGTGAACGAAAAAAAAATCGAGATATCGATGGAAATATCCATTTTGAAGTCCCCCAAGCAGATTGAAACCATTTCCAGCGTATGGTCTGTCTGTGTGTCTGTGTGTAATCTTCCACGATAACTGCCGAACCGTTTGACCAATCAAGCTGAAATTTGGTAAAAATGGTTGGTGTATGCCTGGAATGCGACCATTAGGTTTAAATTAGTACAGTAGAAGGTCCTCAAGATCGACATTGATTAAATACGCATGTAACAATTTTTTATTTTTTTAAATTTTAAGGACAAACAACACACTTTAGTGCAAAATGTTGTAGTACAACGTTTTAGAGAATAAAATTCCCTACAACTTTTGTTCTAAACTTTTTCCAGAACTTTCAATAGTTGCGCCACTAGAGGGCGCGTAAAAATGTACATGTATGTTTTCTCTAGTTTTTCTTAATTTTGAGGAGAAATAATATACTTTAGTGCAAAATGTTGTAGTAGAAAATTTTAGAGCATAAAAAAATTTTATTTTTACGATTTTTAAATTTTATATGAAAAAAATTTAATTCTTTTTAATTTTAATTCCATATAATAAATTTTACAGAAGCATCAAATTTCTGTAATGTGATTATATACCTTTATACAATATTTATAGACTCTAACCTAACCTACTTTTATTATAAAAACCATTGATACTGTAACAGTTCAATACAAATGTACACAACACTTTCAAAGCAATTTTATGCTACAATTATAAAATCATTTTGTAGTTATACTTATACAACAATATTGAATCAAAATTATAAAAATTTTATACAAATATTCCCTAGTGATTGTATTATACACTCTATAAATATTTTAAAAATACAATAAAGAAACGTTTTGTTTTTTAATGAAGAATATTAGAAGCAAATTATTTTAATAATAAAAACCAACACAATTTATTTCATACTATATCGTAAAAAAATAATTATTTTCTCTTTGCCCTCAATTTAAAACATTCGGAGAGTAAAATATGGAAACGAACCAATTTACACGTATCGCCAATAGCGAGGGCCTCTTTTAAAAGGCTTTTCAAAAATTTATGAAACGACTCAGCTTATAGCGGCTAATTCCAAGGAAATGAACGAGGATTACGGCATTGCCCACGGGACCAAAAGAATTCACTGAAATACTCAAATGTTGCTAGTTTATATTTGCATGAGAAAGTGGTTTATACAACAAGTACACATGATACCTGAATCGTTGGAAAATATGCAAAGTTAATATTTATTGGCGAGTATTAAGGCTATCCGCTACCAAGCTAGTTTCAGAGACGCAAAGGTGTAAGACATTAAGTAGGTTATAGTTATTTTCCTATCAAGTGCGGAAAGTTATACTTTTCCGCACGCAATTGCAGTTGCCCGAACGACGCGAAGCGAGTTCGGGCATGCAATTAAGTGGGTAAAAGATACTTTACGCAAGTGTTAGGAACAATATTTTTTCTACAAGCGCCTAGAATTAAAAAAAAAAATTAGCAAAAATATTTTTTTGTTAATAAACAAAAATTTTCTTAGTGCTTCTTAATAAATAAAACATTAGGCTGAAAGTAATCATAGTAACCAAGCAAGAATTAATTTTTAATCATTTTAGCATTTATAAAATCAGTGCGGTAAAGTACAACTTTCCGCACGCTTGTAGAAAAAATTATTTCTTTATGCAATTCATATTATTAAATACAGAAAAAAGTTGTTTTTATTATATAATTATGGAAAAAAGAATAAACGTTAGCAAAAAAACATTTTATTTTCAAAAATGTTAAAACCATGAGCTATCCAACAAATAATAAAACTCCATGTCATATCACAGTAGTTTATCAAAGTTGTAAATGATAAACAAGGGCGGAAAACATGTTTCGGCCAAACAAGGGCCATCATCATGCCTATAATATAACAAGATAAATTTACAAAAATTATTCTCTTAAATATAATTACTTATAAAATAGAAGTCTCTCAAGTATAACAAATACTGATTTGTTACAAAATGGTATAAAAAATGATGATATGCATTAAAGTTACGGTGATAAAATGATGAAAAAAATTTTTTTGAATTGTTTTGAATAGAAATTATCATGAAGTAACACAACGACGTTACAAATTCTATAAATAAATCAAAGTGTACTATTAATACAAATTCAATTTTAAAAATAACTGCGCAGTAATTTTGTTCGATATCATACGGCAAAAGGCTGAAGAAAAAAAAGACGAATTTGACAGATTGAATTTGACACATTGAACTGAAGAGCCACCAAGGTCAAAGTACCAGACAACTACTAGAGAACTTATGAAAAAGAAGAAGAGAAGCAGATTGAAAAAAGAAGAAGAGAAGCAAATTAATGGGAAAAATTATAACCTAAGAATTGTAACAACTTTTAAAACCGGGTGGACAATCTAATTAAATGTTGAATAAACGTAAAAATGGGAAAACAGGAAAAAACAGGAAAGATAGGAGGAAATTAAAAAAAAAACAGAGAAAACAGTAAAAAATAAAAAAAAGCGTGAATAATATGGAAAAATAGAAAAAAATAATAAAAAATAGAAAAAAAAAGAGGAAAATACAGGAAAAAATGGGAAAAAATAAAATAAACAAACAATTTTGTTTCGAAATATGAAAAAAAAATAGAAATAATAATTAAAAAAAATGGTTCTCCAATATTATTATTTATTTGGAAAAATAAATCGTTATCAATCGCAATTTTAGGCAAAAAAAGTTTTTTTAAGCAACGTTTTTATTCTTAAAAATCATTATTTTATTATTATTAACGTTTCTATAAAAAAAATTGATTATATCATAAAAACTACATTTCTTTATACAATTTTTTTAAATAATTGTAGAAAAAAAGATAAAATAAATTATTTTCATGTGGATTTTATTAATTAAAAAAAATAAGGAACAAGATATTTAAAAAATAGAAAAAAACATGTTCAATTGTTTTTTATGATTTTACTTTTTCAGCATCATCAATTATTAATAAAAAAATCGGATTTGTCACCCCAGAACTTTACCGGCTCTTCTGTAGAGAATATGATTATTTTAAATAAAAAATACAAAATTCCTGAATGGAAAAGTAAAATGCTGTAAAAATGATTAATGAAAAAAAAAAGGGTAAATATTGCAAAAATGAGCAAAAATTAATTAAAATGAAAAATGACAAAAGTTACCAAAAATGGTAAAAAGTTATGATAAATACGAACAAGGTAAAGAATTATTTAAAAAAAATTGTTGAAAATGATAAAGAATTGCTAAATTTCAGCAAAAATTAAAACTATAATATAGTGAAAATGGGCAAAAATCGAAAATGCGATAAAAATCTTAATTAATGCAATTTGTAAAAATTGGGAAAAAGAGGCAAAAATGCAGAAAAAGACAAGGAGCAAAAAAGGTACCTTACAACAGGAAAAAATCTGAAATAAAGCAAAAAAGAAAAAGAGGCCTAACAAAGTCAAAAAAAAAGGAAAAAAGGGGAAAAAATAAACAAAAAGTCCAAAAAAAAACGCCAAATATGACAAAGAAAAGGGAAAAAAGCAGAAAACGCCAAAAAAGGCAAAAACCGTCAGAAAAAGACAAAAAAGTCCAAAAAACCCCAAAAAAGGCAAAAAACGTCACAAATGGACAAAAAATTCCAAAAAATATAAACTATTAAAAAAGTTTAAAAAATCCAAAATAAAACTCAAAAAAGTGGTAAAAATGCCAAAAAAAGGTAATAAAAGAAAAAAAGGCAGAATGGAGTCAAATAAAGGCAAAAGCTCAATAAAGTCCAAAAAAGACCAAAAAATTGAAAAAAAATTTTAAAAAATCAAGAAAAAGGGCAAAAATGGATAGGTTAGGCCAATAAAAAAAAAAAGGTAAAAAAAGACAAAAAAGGCAAAATAAAGCCAAAAACGTGGCAATAAAAACTAAAAAAATGGTATAAGAAGGAACATAGCTACAATTAGGATATCCTAAAACCATTTGTGAAAACTATGGGGAGTTAGGGAAGTTGTAGGGAACTTTGCACTAGAACATTTTGCACTAAAGCGCATTGTTTGTCTTCAAAATAAAAAAAAAAGACGAAAAGCCTAAATGTGTATATTTTTCGCCCTCTAGCGGCGAAACTATGGAAAATTCGAAAAAAAAGTAAACAAAAAGAAATTTGGTGCTCCACAACTTTGCACTAAAAAATTTTGCACTAAAGTGCATTGTTTGTCTTAAAAACTTGGAAAACTGAGGAAATAAACTACATGAACAAAAATTGTAGAAAATGGAAAATTAAATTTTTTTCATTTTTTCACAGAGAATCTTTTCTAAAGCTTTTAAAGAAAACTCTAAAAGCTCGAAATATTTTTTTCCCGGTTTCATTTTTATCTATAATTTATAATGTTGTATTTTTTTTTGAATAAATTAATGATTTATATTAATTTTCAACCTTAACTAAGTTAAAAAATTATTATAACGTATTTTTACTCTTATTGACTTGAATTTCTTTTCCTCCAACTTCCAATGTCGTACACAAAAACAATATAGAAAACATATTCAATTACGCTTTTAACTTTAAACCTTCACCCGAGCAACTTGTCTCCTTGTTATCGGTGAAATCCTACCAGATCGCGCCATAGCATATCAGGAAATGGGGGATCAGATTTCGTGACCGTCGGCGCTCAATTTGACGATTTTCCAAAGAAAAGACTCCACTAGAATGATGGATGGCAGAAATCATAAAAGACGCGCTCAGAATATAATAACCCACTTGTGAGAACGTTCGACTGTAAATAATGTCATCAGTTGTTCAGAAATAAACAAAATCAGATTTTTTTTACTTTTTATGAATTTGTACGTTTAGATTTAAAGGAAAAAAAAACTACTAATAAGTATACCACAGGATATGAAAATATACTTAAAATTATTAATAAAAATTATTAAGGCACATTTAATTTTGAAAAACTACCAACAGTAAGAAATACATTTTTAGCAGACTTATTTAATAAAAGTAATAAAACTCAAAGTCATGTACCACAATAAATTTAATAAAAAACAACTAGTTTCGGTTAATTAGCCATCATCAGGCCTAAAAATGTTACAATTCGACAATAAACATATAATATACAGGTTGGGCCAAGCTCAACGGGGCGGAGCTTACTCGGAAACCGAAAAATGTTATGAAAGAATTATTTGGTTTTATTACAATAACAAAATACAGGATGTCCCATTTAGAATAACGCAGTAATCGTATAAAATATTGTATTGTCATGAAACTCTCAATTAACAACACCCTGTAAATAAACTCTACATTACAATAATTCGTATAGATGGCCTCCCTATAATCGGAAATTAATAAGCAAAAATTCGTTACTTAATTTTTATGCGACGAAGTGTAATGAATGTATTTAAACCATATTAATTTCGCAAAAAAAGTCATTTAAATCGAAAACTATCAAGAATGGGTATAGGGAGCCCTTAATAAAGTGACATTATTTTGTTCAACATACTTCAAAAATAAAATAAAATATAGGATGTTCCATTAAAAAAAACATAACTTTGATATATCACGCTTTTTTGGAACACCCTGTATATTTAGAAATGTAGTCGTCACTAACCTACGTACTCCTGCCAAATAACTTTTTCATAACATTTTTCGTTTTCCCAGTAAGCTCCGTCCCGTTGAGCGTGGCCCACCCTGTATAATTTATAATACAAGCTAACGTACCATATAAGTAAAATAAAGTAAATTAATTACAAATTGCAAAAATGCATAAAGTTGATGCGCATCAGAAAAGGTGGTGAAGTTTTGAAAGAAAAATTTTGGGGAGGGAAAAAATTGTTTAAGGGTACATAAATTAAAACGAAAGGTTCAAAAGGAATGATAAAAATTTGAAAACAGTTGTTCTAACATAAAAATTGACTTTTTTCTCTCTATGCATCGACAATATTTTTGTCTACGATTTTTACATCGAACAGGACATCCTGTAGTATAAGGTTTTATGTTTTTACATCTCTCTCATAATTTGAGTATAAATATCCATTTGTAAATATTTTTCTTTTGTAAGTATTTCGCAACATAATAAACGAATTACCTCATGACCCTAATTAAAAAGTTTTTTTTTCCATTTCAAGGTATATCATAACTCAAAACAATTTTTAAGTAGTAAACCGCTTCGCTTACACTAGATATGCTCTGAATACAGTACATGACTACAGGCACCCATATTACACATAGGGGATAATTTGGTTGCCTGAACATTTAACTATTTAGTTGTTATTAATTTATCGATACGCCACCGGATGTCGTTAATGAGGCTACCATTTTGTTTTAAGAAGAGATTGGTTCTTTTCTATTCTGACCGGCTAAAAGCAAAGGTCTTCGTATCACTTGTGATAGCGAAATTTGTAATTGTCTTTTCTTTATAGATTTGACATGCCCTCCTAAGGCACGCTTATTTTTTTGGGTATTTTTCAAGCCATGCCTTCTAGACATACCTTTTATGGTATTTTTCGTTCGTGAAGAACATTTCTTATTGATCTTCGAGATTCTTCAGTGTTGAAGAATATTCCTACTAGACCTTCGAGATTTCAGTGATGAAGGATGTTTCTACTTGAAGTATGAGATTTTCGTTTTTTACTTTCCGAACAACAGAGTTGTATAGAAGGAAAGTATTGCGATCATGATATTTTGACCATACCCAGATTTTAACGAATCTTTACGTTTTGAGGTCACCCGAATCCATTTATACCATTTTTAGCATGATGTCTGTCTGTGTGTGGGTGTGTGTGTGTGTGTCTGTGTGTCTGTGTGTCTGTGTGTCTGTGTGTGTGTCGGTGTGTGTGTGAACACGATAGCGTCTAAACGGCTGAGCCGATTTAAATGAAATTTTATATACATATTTAGGGTAGCAAGGAGACGACCTGTATAGATTTTGGTGTTAATCGGACAACCGGAAGTGACAGTTGCTATAAGTGATGACGTCATTACTAAACAAGATGGCAATAAAGCTTAACATATATTTTTTTGTATACGTTATAGTTTAATTTCGAATGATTAAAATTTTTAAAAACATTTACCATTGTTGCCAGATTTATCAAAAAGTATTTTTTTTCATATTTTTCTTAAATAACCAAAATAATGCATTTTTATGAAAAATTACAGGATATGAAAGTTGTAGAACATAAAATTTTCTACACATTTTGTCATAACCGGTTTTTTGAATTCCTTATAGTTTTGCCGCTAGAGGGCGTGAAAAAAATTTATATAGACATTTTTGTGACTTTTTTAGATTTTGAGACAAAATTATGGAGTTTTATGAAAAATTACATGGTATCAAAATTGTAGAACATAAAATTTTCTATAAATTTTTTCTTTACTATTTTTTTATGTTGCGCATAGTTTCGCCGCTAGTTTTTATTTTAATTTTTATCTTTATTAAATTATTATTTTTTAGTTAAATTTTTATATTAAAAATTTAAAAAAAAATCTTTAAATTTGTAATAATTAATTTTATAATTATAATTTTTTTCAAAATTTTATTACAAAAATTTTGGAGTTTTTAAAAAATTGGCCAAGAAATTTAAGATTATATTACGATTTTAAACTAAATTGAATAACTTCTAAAATATTAAAGTTATTGAAATGTGATTTTCACCATTCGAAAGATAATATAAAACTCTAAATTTAAATTGTATTTTAGTTTCTTAAAATTTAGAATTGTAATTATTATAGCCAAAATTAAGAATTTTTTTAAAATTTTTTGTAATTTTGTTTTATCAATAAGTATAAAATAAATGAAAAAATTAAATAGCATATCCGAAAAGGATCCAAAAGTACTATGTGTGTAAATTATTTCATAATTTTAACATGGTATTTGTAAAAGTTATAGCAAAAAATTAAAAAAATTAAAACAATTCAATGGTTATCCATGAATTTTTGAAAAAAAATTTGATTTTTTTTTAGTTTTTTAAACTAACTTTATTAATGCATTTTGACCCAGAAACCTAAAAAAAAGGTCTGTTTCCAATTTTGAATAAAATTGAATGAGATATTAATTATTTACTGATTTTAAAATTATTCAAAAATAGGTTTTATTTGTTTTAAGGTTAAAATTTTAAAAAAATTACCCTTAAATTTGTAGTAAAAAACTCTATAATTGTGATTTTTTTCAAAATTTTATTCAAAAAATTGTAGAATTCCTCATTTTTTTTTTTAAATTTAATATAAGTTTAAAAAAAATTGAATAACTTTAAAAATATTAAAGATACTAAAATGGGATTTATACCATTCGATAGGTAATATAATTAATGTATTTTAATGCAGAAAAACTAAAATAATCGATTAAACAATTACTTTACTAGGAGTGTTCGGAAAGTTGGGTGGGATTACCCCCTCATTTTTTTGTTTGCTGTGTGATGCAGGTGGTAAAAAAACCCTTTTTGTAAGAGGGAGGTAGAAGTACTGCTGTGGTATATTGGCTTTGCACCGCCCGAGGGTATTTTCTCCCGTTTGTTACCTTGACCTCCACTGAAGAAAGAACTACACCATCGAATTAGAATTCCTGGCGATTTTGTGTAAGAGAACCAGATCCCAATTCACCGCAAGATAATTTAGTACAAGGTAGATTTTTTTCGGCCTATCTTTCAAAATTTAAACGTTAAATTTATTTTATTTATAGATATTTGGTATAATGTTGACAGTAGTATATGAACTACTTTTTTGAGTTATGAATAATTTTTTTAACCAACTTTGGACACCTATTTTGGGTTAGCTTTTTTTTAAGCTTTACAAATATCATATTTAAAGGTCCTATGATTATCCTGGTTTAATTTCGTTTATCATGTTATTTAAGTATACCTAATTGTTGTTCCAGAATGAATTAATCTTATTTTCTAATTTTAAATATTCGCGGTTATTTTGTCTCAAATCGCTTATGATTCGCGGTAATCCTGCGCTTCTTAAAAACACACTTATTGAAGCGACCTTGAATGTACTTACTTCAATTTTCGACTTCTTCGCGAAAACACGTGCTGTACATATCGATCTTCATCCATGCCGGTTTTAATGTGACCGTGTTGCTGCAATTTATCTAACTTATATATTCGGGCCCGATCGGATGCAATTTTGTGCCATACCGCTACTACTAGATTTTGGATCCTCTAAGAAGACTTGTGCAATCAAAGGTAAGCGTTTTTGAGACTCGTTTACTTGGATTCATTTTGATTGTTTTATAACCAGCCCTTTGGTGGCTTTTCCATTCATTCTATTACATTTTTTTTGGTCCTTCGAGCTCTTAACAGTTAGAGGTGAATTATTGCACAATTTAACTTTGGGGATTTTTTTTAGTATAAATTTGATTCGTTAAATTTACGCTATTTTAAAAAAAAAAATATCAAAAGCGATATTAAAAATTATTGCATATCTGTTAAAAGTAAGCATTTTTCTGCTAAAAAATTATTTATTTTGCAAAAAACAATAAAATCATTTCAATAATTAAATTTTCGTCGTACCGTAAAAATTTCTCAGGTAGATATATTTATGCCGTTTTTGTTGAGTCGGGCACGCGCTTATTCGATATCGATAGTGTACACAGTTTGCAATCAATCGTATTTATTTCCGCTTCTTCGCCAACTCTCGCTTTGTTTATCAAAGGTTCGTTCCAACCTCAATTCACAAACCGATTTCCAACAATTTACAAATTGTTTTTAACGCGCATGTCTGTCAAATAATACGATTAATAATCATTCTGATCAAGGGTTGGAACAACAAACAATTGATAACTTACAGTCTGTATATTGTACATGCGCAATCTGTAATCAGCTGATAGAGCTGGCCAGGTGAGGAGGAGAGATTGTGATTAAAATCATTGTTTTAAATTTGTATTTATATGTTAAAAAAGAAAAATGAAGCAATCCTAAATTATCGTTATTGGACGATATGTCACTCACCTCACTATTCTCATTTTTGATTAAAAATGAGAGTTAAACTAGCTTTTTTTTAAAATATTCAAAAACAAACATAATTCGCATTCGATAGTTTTAGGTTATATGTTATGTTATTGCAATAATTATTATCAGTATATCAAAACAATAAAATAGACAGCAATACGCATGCGTCAGGTAAATGACTGGAACAAAGTCATCAAACCGTTCTGATAGTTTTAAAACCGTTTGGAATCATGGATGGAACAAAAAACTGATCGTTTACTAATCGTTAGTTAGTGTGGTTGGAACGCGTTTAAGTTATTGCGCAAAATCATTAGTGTAGAAACTGTTTCTGATGTTGGTTGGAACGAACCTCAAATATTGTTGCTTTCTACATTGTTCCGCTACCACATCGATTATTTAGTAAAATTTAAAAAACCAAACGCCCGCCTTTTTGTCGACGGTTGACCTTTCGTTTGATACCGCTAGTATAACAGCTGATTGAAATAAAATTTCATTCCTTTAAATTTTAGTTTTTGGTTTTTAATTGGCATTTAATATTTAATTTATTACAATGGCCGATAAACTTACTAAATATAAAACGCTCAGAAATTCGTGCTTAAATGAAATAAACGTAATTAGTATGCTCGCTGACAAAACAAAGAGTGATAACTCAAATAAAAGTCTTCAAAGTAAGATGTGCAGATGTTGATAATCTCAAAGATGATTTTTTTAAACATCACAATAATGTTCTTGCCACATTGTTTGCGATCCCTGAAGACGCTGAGGGGGAAGATAAAATTAAAAATGCGTTTTTAGAAGAATATTACAAAATTAAAGCATTATTTTCTGAATTATTTGATGTTGATATTCAACAGGTACCTGCTTCTCAAAACACTGCTTTTCATAATTCAACACTATTTAATATTGATCCGAATTCTTCTCACGTTCGTTTGCCGGTGATTGAATTAAAGAAATTTAGTGGTGATTATAGAAATTTCCGCTCATTTATAGATCACTTTAATAATTTAGTTCATGATAAAGCTCATTTATCTAATATTGAAAAATTTGATTACTTACTCTCTTGCTTGGAAGGAAAACCATATTCCCTAGTACGGCATCTTCCTTTAACGTCTGATAATTATAAATTAGCGTATGATATGTTAAAAGAGAGATATGCAAATCCTCGAAAATGTGCACAAGCTCATTGGAATGAGATTGACAGTACGTGTAAAATTGAATCGAATAATCCGCATGCTTTAGAAAAATTACTCGATATTTTCAAAGAAAATATAGCCGCTCTAGAAATCTTAGGGTTTCCTGTTCAACATTGGGATTTTATTCTAGCCATGATGTTGCTTAAACGACTTGATAATGAAACTAAATTACGTTTTGAATTTGAACATCGCTCTTGTCAGGTTCCTAGTTATAAAGATCTTATTAAATTCTTAAACGAACAATACTTAGCATACGACAATATTGATTCGAACTCACCCTCAAATGTAAATATGAAAATTAAACCTAGAAATATATAACCAGCCCTTTGGTGGCTTTTCCATTCATTCTATTACAATTGTGTCAGGTAATTTTACATTATTTCGTTAATATAAATTTTGGGTAAGTTCTCATTGTGAGACGGGTTTTAGTTTTTAAGTAACATATTGATGTACAATATTACTTTGTATAAATTCTTTTACTGCGACTAAAAATCACTCGACCAAAATATTGTGATTTTTTTACCACAAAATAACCGTTAAGTGGCATCATCTGTGTTCCTGATTATACACCAATCAGGAATAAATTGATTTTTTGAAATTTGCTTTGTTTAATTTTTTTACTTTCAGGATAAATCATTCTAAATTCAAATATTTAATTTTTTCTTGATTTTTGCTTTTAAAATTAAGTGGCGCCCGGCAACCCTTTAAAAAAGAGTAACTTTGTTAATTCACTTCTTACCAACGACCTAATGCTCACCAGACGAAGAGCTGCCGCGCATGCTGGTTTGTAAAGGGAATTTTTTTGATGACTCCTGATAAGATCACATAAATAAATAAAATCAAAACTTATCGAACCGCATTATTTTCTGTGTACTAAATCTAAGATTAACAATTTACCAAGTAGAAAACCCAACCATAATGACTTTAGTTTGACTTTTATTTTTATCAATGAAATATTATATTTTCTCTCCGGTTCTTTATTTCCTTGTTTTTTCTTTGATATTTTTGTTTTTGTTTGTGGATATTTTTAATGGAAATGAACGAAAAAACAAGGAATGTTTTATCTTATAACTCAAAAGACTATAAAAAATTTACCTGTACTATTAACCATGTTACAATCAACGAGAATGTAAATAAAGCGAATGAATGAAGTTTACGTTAAAATTAACGATGTCAGTAAAACTTTTATTTCAATTTATATGCTTCTCTTGATGAAACTCCTTGAAACGACAGTCAATGGTATCGGGTCTAATTTCTATTCTGTAGTCTGTTGTTCAGCTAGCAGTACATTTATTTGTTTTTAGCTTTGTTTAAGCACTTTCTGGAATCCTTAAAGCTCTCTCTTTAATTAATGCCAGCAATTAGAGCCGCAAGCTCGATAGCTATTGGGATTTGTTCTGTACCCGCCGGGTACATCTATTCCTTTCTCTACGTGAAACCGATACCAAATTACTTTAATATTTTATTCGCTTATTAGCGATGAATTGTTTTCAGCCAATTTAGTATATAAATGGAAGCTCTAATATAATTTTACATCATGTATACACAATATGTTAAAATATACAGAACGTACATTAATGTAGTGACAAAAAAACATTTTGTTTTTAAAAACTTTGTCCATTAACTGATATATTTTTTTTTCAAAACTGAACCTACCGAATGAGATATCAGTTAATCCAAATTGGGTAGTTGTGTTAAATTTTTAATTTTTATTTCAAATTTTTAAATTTAGTTCGTATTCTCGTATTACTATTAATATTAAAATTTGTCATACATTTTTATGCTCTTATTTGTTTTATTCCAAATTTTGAATTTCTGTTACTTTCTTTATTGTTTAATTTTAATATTAACGACCAAATTTTCCTTCTTGGAATTTTTAAAAAAAAGCAATTGTTTAATTATTCTATCACTGAAAATCTACGAAAAAATCTATTTGTTTTTTATATAAACCGTTGATTTAATAAATCTATAGACAAATGGACTATAAGTAAATTAAAGTTATGGTAAAGGCAATATCCGTTCGAATATAAAGCCAGCCTTAAACCCCCGCCTTAAGATGGAGTCACTCACGTACGAGTTTTTCATACACAGCCAACCTTATGATATATCACGACCGGAGTCGACCTAGTGACAGTTCACCGATAAAGAACCGTGTTGCACAACTTTTCTTCTTCAGCGTGGCCAAATTTTACTATAAATAAAGGTTGTTATTTTTATTCAACAAATTTTACTATATCCCAGCAGCAAATACCCAGGTACTTAATTCAGTAGGGCAAGCGAAGAACGCCCTTCTGGCTGCCAAGGCATTGGTCGATACGATATCGACCCTAGAAGTTATTTTTCTTCACTGATGCTACCCGGTGCAAGTGACCTTCACACTATAAACGGAAGGTGGCGCCCGAGACAATTCGAACCTGCACTAAGGCGCCAAAATACCGCGTGATGACACTTACAAAATCATTTAATTTTGGTATTCCATCCAATTTCCCCCTGTTAAATTTTTTTAGCGAAAATTGTTGGTACTACTGAAAAATATATAGAAAAATTAATTAATTTTCATAAATAATACCAACTTTACTTTAGTGGAATATTTGGGATACACCCATATAAAATATTCCACCACGAAAAAATCTACGAAAAAATTATTTCATTTTGATATTAACTAGTAAATTTAATATGGTGAATTTTAAGGAAAAATCGTTAGTTTAATTAATCCACCATTGGTGAAATATGTAAGAAAAACCGGTAATCTAATAATTTCACCACTGAAAAATCAACAGGAAAATTAATTATTTTTTTGATAATCAGTCGCAAATTTATCTTGGTGGAATATATATTTGGGATAAACCCTTATAAAATATTCCACCACGAAAAATATTATTTCATTTTGATATTAATTAATAATTATAAAATGGTGAATTTAAGGAAAATCCGTTAGCTTAATTAATCCACTATGAAAAAATTGAAATATTTTTTATGTTAACGACCATATTTACATTGGTAAATATGTAGGGTAAACCGTTAATCTAATAATTATACCACTGAAAAATTAACAGAAAAATTTAGTTATTTTTGGTAATCACTACCAAATTTATCTTGGTGGAATATTTGGGATAAACCCTTATAAAATATTCCACCAAGAAAAAAATTATTTCATTTTGATATTAACTGGGGGCAAAAATATTGAAAAATAAATTAAAACATTTTGGCATTAGTTGAATTTTGAGTAAATTTAAATAAAAAATCAATAAACATGATTGTAATAAATTCAAAAATTGAAAATATATCAAAAAATTTCAAAATTTAAAAAATAAATAAATAAAAATGTCTATAAATTCGGAAATTTCAAAGTATATTGAAAATTTCAATAATATATGAAAAATTAAAAATTTTGCAATATTTTTCGAAATTTCAAAAAGTAAAAATGTCAAAATATTCAAAATTTCTAAAGAATATCAAAAATTTAAAAAACGTAAAATTATTCGTTTAATTAAAAATATTTCAAAAATTACAAAGAATTTTACCCATTTCAAAAATGTTTCAAAAAACATTAAAAAATTATTCGGAAATTTCAAAAAAATATATCAAAAAATTCCAAAATTTGAAAAAAAATGTCTAGAAATTCAATAATTACAAAAGTGTATCGAAAATTTCAAAAACATATCACGAACTTGAAATTTTGCAATTTCTATCAATATTTTCAAAAAGTAAAATGTCAAAATATTCAAAATTTATGAAATGTATTGGAAATTTCAAAAAATGTAAAATTATTCGATTAATCAAAAATATTTACAAGAATTTTAACCATTTCCAAAAATCGTAAAAAATTATTCGAAAATTTTCAAAATATATCATAAAATTCCAAAACTTAAAAAAGACTAAATAAAAATGTCTATATAGAAATTCGGTAATTTCAAAGTATATCGGAAATTTCTAAAATATATCAAAAATATGAAATTTGCAATTTCTTTCCAAAATTTCAAAAAGTGAAAATGTCAAAATATTCAAAATTTCTAAAATATATCGAAAATTTGAAATTTTGGAATTTTTTTTCGAAAATTTCACAAAAGATAAAATTAATCGATACATTAAAAGTATTTCAAAAATGTCAAAAGTTTCAAAAAACATTAAAAAATTATATGAAAATTCTAAAAATTGAGAAAATTTGTAAATTATGTAAAAATTTGGAGGGAAATATACATAATTGTTTATTAACGATTCCCACACCACAGCATAGTTTTTACGAATGATTTTTATACCACAGCCGCAGTTAAAAGGTTAAAATGGTGAATGTAAAGGAAAAACCGTTAGCTTAATTAATCCACAATGAAAAAATTCAAATATTTTTTTATATTAACGTGCTGGATATACCGTTAGCCTAATTATTCCGCCACTGAAAAATCTCCAAAAAATTTAATTATTTTAGATAATCACTACCAAATTTATCTTGGTGGAATATTTAGGATAAACCATTAGTATAATTATTCCACCACGGAAAAATATATATAAAAATTTATTTAATTTTGACATTAACTACCAAAATACTTAGTTGGATTTTTTTAAGAAAAAATGTTGGCTTAATCCACTACAGAAAAAAAATTTTAATATTATTATCTAAATTAAAAATAAATAGTAGATTATAAATCAATTTCGTACAAATTTAGAAAACCTATTTAAACACGTTTTATGGCACATACACAAATTAATAATATATATTTAAAAACAATATAATTATCAAGTAACATACTTTAAAATAAAAAAAGTAACAATTGAGTCAACCGAATAAATTATCAGTTGTGAAGTGTACTTGAAGTTGACTCACTGAAATATAAAAATATGGAAACTAGATTTTATCCCTCAGTATGAATGTGTGAAATAAGCAACGAATAAAACATTTTATTTATTACTATTAGGATTTTCAAATATCTTTTATTTCTAAGAAAGGGACAAAATAAGGCATAAATCCGTACTTAACACTCTTATCATCAAAATTCGACCGACCACATCGTATTCCAAGAAAAGAATAAAATAAGAACCGACCCCTAAATAAAAACCAAAAACTCCCGAATTTATTGATTCTGAATATTTTCCTGGTTGATTTTTTTCTCCTCCACAAAGCGTTCTCTTCATCACGTCACATCTGTCTGGTATTCAGATCCTAAATTCGGATTCCAATGGAGCTTAAGGGAAAAGTTGCGGCAGTTCTCCCTGAATTCGCTATTAAAGTTTGGGAAAGATCCTTTTCAGGAATAATTATGATCACCTGAATGGAATCGACTGCAAACTGCTACGAATCGTATTCGTTGAAGATCCAGGTGAACATTTGAATTTATTAAACAAACGAAAGTCACGTACGAGTTTTTAGGACCTGGTATCTTACAGTGACGTACATAATAATTTCTGTTTTATATATTCATGTTATAATCCTAAAAGATAGAGCTCGATTATTTTGAGATGAGTACATTTCGTCATAATGTGCAGTAACCAATTTGAGTTTGTAGGCGTGGTCAGAGAGCTTTAACTGTGGTCCGAGTCGCCTGTCGCTCATGAAATTTGGATTCAGTAGCGTAGTGTTACTTATTTGTAGTACTTGTTGCATTTATTTAGCTATTTTGAGTTTTCTTGTGTTTTTGTGCTTCGATTTGTTTGTCTATCTATATAAACTTTAATTTAATTCATTTTGTGCGTATTTTGGTAAGTACATTTAAATTTAATCTAAGACGAAACCGTATATTCTGAAATATTTTAAATCCCTTCTAAGCCTTTAATTTGTATCCTATTTTTATGACATTTTCAAAAATGTTAATGAAACCTTAATTTTTAGCTTGTTGTTCGAAATGGAACAAAAAAATATTAGGCAGAAAGGGCCAAGTTCTTCAAAGCCAAGTCAAGGAAATAATTTCACGCCTGTTAAACTTTACGAAAAACGAGGCTAAAGATGGTTCATAAGAGATTCTTTTAAAACTTCAGATATAAGTAACCTACTTATCATTAATCTCCAAAATTAATATTTTAATTAAACTAATATCTGAAATAATTTTAATTTTACCGATAATAATTTACGCTATAATAATTTTAATAGTAAAACACCCCCTATCTTGTGGATTAATTCTGTTAATTCAAACAATTTTTACAAGAATAATCACAGGAATATTACACTACAATTTTTGATACTCCTATATTTTTTTTTTAATTATAGTTGGCGGAATATTAATTCTTTTTCTTTATATAACAAGAATTGCTTCAAATGAAAAATTTAAATTTAATATTAAATTACTACTTATAAATAGAGCACTAATTATTATTATTACTTTATTTTTTTTTATAGATCAATTTTATTTTTCAATATTAAATCAAATTTTTGATATAAAAATTATAATAACAAATAGTAATATATCTATAAAAAAATATTTTAATTTTCCTCATAACTTAATTATATTTATAATAATTATCTACTTATTTTTAACTTTAATTGCTATTGTAAAACTTACAAAATTTTCTTATGGATCACTACGACAAAAATTTTAATGAAAATACCTATTCGTAAAACATCTCCACTACTAAAAATTTTTGATCATACTTTAATTACCCTCCCCTCACCAAGAAATATCTCCTATTTATGAAATTTTGGATCATTGCTTGGATTTTGCTTAATAATTCAAATTTTAACTGGATTATTTTTAGCCATACACTATTGCTCAAATATTGAACTAGCATTTAATAGAATTATTCATATTTGTCGAGATGTAAACTACGGATGATTATTACGAACTCTTCATGCAAATGGAGCTTCTTTTTTTTTTATTTGCCTATACATCCATATTGGCCGAGGACTATATTATAGATCTTACACTATAATTGAAACTTGATTAATTGGAGTAACAATTTTTTTTATAGTAATAGCCACAGCTTTCTTAGGGTACGTTCTACCTTGAGGACAAATATCATTTTGAGGGGCAACAGTAATCACTAACCTTATATCCGCTATTCCTTATCTTGGAAATATATTAGTACAATGAATCTGAGGGGGATTTGCAGTTGATAATGCAACATTAACCCGCTTTTTCACTTTTCATTTCATCTTACCATTTATTATCTTAGCATTAATAATAATTCATTTATTATTTCTCCATCAGACAGGCTCCTCAAACCCTATTGGAGTAAAAAGAGATATTGACAAAATCCCATTTCACCCATATTATACATTTAAAGATATTTTAGGAGGTCTTATCTTATTATTAATACTATTATTATTAACCCTAAGAAATCCTTACTTACTGGGTGACCCCGATAATTTTATTCCAGCAAACCCTCTAGTAACCCCTATTCATATCCAGCCTGAATGATACTTTCTATTTGCTTATGCTATTTTACGCTCAATCCCCAACAAATTAGGGGGGGTAATTTCATTGGTTTTATCAATTGCCATTTTATACATTATTCCATTTTTTAATAAAAAAAAATATTTAAGAACTCAATTCTACCCTATTAATAAGATCTTATTTTGAATAATATTTTCTACTATTATTCTATTAACATGAATTGGAGCGCGCCCAGTTGAAGACCCTTATATTATTACAGGACAATTAATAACAATTATTTATTTTTTATACTATCTAATAAATCCTCTGATAGCAAAAATATGAGATTATATTATCTATAAATAGTTAATGAACTTGAATAAGTATATATTTTGAAAATATAATAAAGAAATAAAAATTTTCTATTAACTTATACTAAAATTAATTAACTAAATGAATAGAATAAAAATAAAAATTTTTATTCTATAAAAAAATAATATATAATTTAATGCTACAGGTAAATAACTTTTTCAAGCTAAATATATTAATTTATCATACCGATACCGAGGAAGTGTGCCTCGAACTCATAATCAAAAAAAAGATATAAAAACTAACTTAAAAAAGAAAAAAATTCTATAAAGATTAGGGCCTAAAAATAAAATAACACAAATTATCCTTAAAAATAAAATATTTCTATACTCAGCTAAAAAAATTATAATAAACCCTCCTCTACTATATTCAACATTGAACCCTGAAACTAATTCTGACTCTCCTTCAGCAAAGTCAAATGGAGTCCGATTAGTTTCAGCCAACCTTGACACTAGCCATATTAAACATAAAGGAAATATTAAATAAATCAATCAAATATATTCCTGATATTTCATAAAATCTAATATATTAAAACTTAAAATTAAAAATAAATAAGAAAATAAAATCAATCTTAAACTAACCTCATAAGAAATAGTTTGTGCCACTGATCGTAAACTACCCAATAAAGAATAATTAGAATTAGATGATCACCCAGCTAATATAATAGTATAAACCCCTAATCTAGAAACTCTTAAAAAATAAATTAAAGAAAATGAAAAAGAAATATTCACTCTTATAAAAGGTATACATAATCATAAAAACAAAGCTAAAAATAGATTTATTAACGGACATATATAATATAAATTAAAATTAGATATTAAAGGGTAAATCTGCTCTTTAGCTAATAATTTAATTGCATCTCTAAAAGGCTGAATTAACCCTATAAAACCTACTTTATTGGGGCCCTTTCGAATCTGAATATACCCTAAAACCTTACGTTCTAATAATGTTAAAAATGCAACCCTAATTAAAACACAAATTAATAAAATAAGAGATGAAAAAAAAATTAATCAAAAATCGATAAATAACAAGTATTATCTATAGTATAAACTACATATAAAGATTCTAAATCCATTGCACTAATCTGCCAAAATAATAATTTCATTCTAAAAATAATAAATATTATCTATATTTGATCCTTTCGTACTAAAATATATTAATCATTTAAAGATAGAAACCAACCTGGCTTACACCGGTTTAAACTCAGATCATGTAAAATTTCAAAGGTCGAACAGACCTAATAATTTAGCTTCTACACCAAATATAAATTTTAATCCAACATCGAGGTCGCAAGCTTTATTATCGATTTGAACTCTCTAATAAAATTACGCTGTTATCCCTAAGGTAATTTTTTCTTATAATCTATAAAATAGGATCATATAACTTATAAATAAATATTAAAATAAAAAAAAAAGTTATTTTAATTTTTTAATCACCCCAATTAAATAATTTTTTCTAATAAAAAATTTTAATTCTTAATTAATTAAAATAAAAATTATTAAACTCTATAGGGTCTTCTCGTCTTTTAAATTTATTTAAGCTTTTTAACTTAAAAATAAAATTCTAATAAAATTAAATTTAAGACAGTAATTTTTTCATCCAACCCTTCATTCCAGCTTCTAATTAAGAAACTAATGATTATGCTACCTTAGCACGGTCAATATACCGCGGCCATTTAATAATTCATTGGGCAGGCGAGACTTTAAATTTTTAACAAAAAGACATGTTTTTAATAAACAGGTGAAAAATAATTTGCCGAATTCCTTAAATATACCTAAATAATAAAAATATTTATTTATAATATTATACTAATTTTATCATTATTACTAATTATTTAAAATTCAAAATTATATTTTAATAAAATATTTATAAAAAATAAAAATTATATTTATATAAAATAAATTATAACAAACTTAAATTATAGACATTATTAATCCTAAAATATTTATAAATAAAAATTTTTTAATAAAAATTTATATTTAAGATCATCCCTAAATATATTAATTATTATTAATATAAAATTAACTAATTAATATTATATTTATAATAAAAAAATTTAATTTTTTTCTTAAAAAACTAGATATATTTAAAAACGAATAACATTTCATTACTAAATAAATATTTAATATATTTATTCTACAATATAAATTTTATTTATTTAGATCTTTTAAATTCGAGAATATTAAATTTTTAAATAAATATTAATAAACCCTGATACACAAGGTACAAAAAATAAATTTTTCTACTAACTAATTAATATATTCTTTTTCAATACTTTACACTATCATTATAAAAATTTTTTCAATAAATATTAATAAAATATTAATTTACTTCTTTTAAAAAATACAAAATTATTATATAAAATAAAATTTTAATTTCAAATTAAATTGATTAATACAATTAACTTTTTAATGTAACTAAAATGCTTTAAAGCTTTAATTTGGATCTAGATACACTTTCCAGTAAATCTACTTTGTTACGACTTATTTCATATTAAATGAAAGCGACGGGCAATATGTACATATTTTAGAGCTAAAATCATACTATTAAATTAAATAATATTACTTTCAAATCCATATTTATAACACTGTAATAATATTAAGCCTTAAATAAATTTAATGTAACCCATTTCTTCTTTTTAATAAACTACACCTTGATCTGATTTAATTTTTTATAAAAAAAATTAAATATTTAAATTCTTAAAAAATATTTCAATTACGACGATATATAAGCAATAAAAAAAGTAAATTAAATCGTGGACTATCATTTATAGAACAGGTTCCTCTGAAAAGACTAAAATACCGCCAAATTTTTTAATTTTCAAGAACATAACTAATACTAATTTAATTTTATTAACTACATTATTAATAATAGGGTATCTAATCCTAGTCTATAAAAAAATTTTTTTACATCATTATCTAAAATAAATTTATATAAAAATTTAAGATTTCACCCAATAAATTTTATTTAAAAATTTTTTGCAATAAATTTATTAAAATTAAACATATTAATTTATATAATTTGTATAACCGCAACTGCTGGCACAAATTTTGTTTATATTTTATATTATTTCTATTTCTTAATTTCTTAAATATATAATACTAATTATTGCTAATAACTCTTTAAAAAAATTTTACATTTAATTAAAAATAATACTTAATTTTCCAAGTTAAAAAAAACTTTTTAACATTTCAAAAAAATATAAACATACTTATATGGAGGGGCCTAACGATTTAAAACTATTCTAAATAAATTAATATCTATCGGCCCCAAAATAACCTATTAATAAATTTTTAACAAATAGTTTTAAATTAAAATAATACACACAAAAAAATTAATCAAATAAATTTGATAAATTAATTAAAACCCCCATAAATATAATTTATTAAAAAATTCCCCAAAATTTTCTAATAAAATCTAAATTTATGATAAATAACAAAATTCTATATAAATAAAATAAATTTAATAAATTAATTAAAGCCCCCATAAATATAATTTATTAAAAAATTCCCCAAAATTTTCTAATAAAATCTAAATTTATGAAAAATAACAAAATTCTATATAAATAAAATAAATTTGATAAATTAATTAAAACCCCCATAAATATAATTTATTAAAAAATTCCCCAAAATTTTCTAATAAAATCTAAATTTATGAAAAATAACAAAATTCTATATAAATAAAATAAATTTGATAAATTAATTAAAACCCCCATAAATATAATTTATTAAAAAATTCCCCAAAATTTTCTAATAAAATCTAAATTTATGAAAAATAACAAAATTCTATATAAATAAAATAAATTTGATAAATTAATTAAAACCCCCATAAATATAATTTATTAAAAAATTCCCCAAAATTTTCTAATAAAATCTAAATTTATGAAAAATAACAAAATTCTATATAAATAAAATAAATTTGATAAATTAATTAAAACCCCCATAAATATAATTTATTAAAAAATTCCCCAAAATTTTCTAATAAAATCTAAATTTATGAAAAATAACAAAATTCTATATAAATAAAATAAATTTGATAAATTAATTAAAACCCCCATAAATATAATTTATTAAAAAATTCCCCAAAATTTTCTAATAAAATCTAAATTTATGAAAAATAACAAAATTCTATATAAATAAAATAAATTTGATAAATTAATTAAAACCCCCATAAATATAATTTATTAAAAAATTCCCCAAAATTTTCTAATAAAATCTAAATTTATGAAAAATAACAAAATTCTATATAAATAAAATAAATTTGATAAATTAATTAAAACCCCCATAAATATAATTTATTAAAAAATTCCCCAAAATTTTCTAATAAAATCTAAATTTATGAAAAATAACAAAATTCTATATAAATAAAATAAATTTGATAAATTAATTAAAACCCCCATAAATATAATTTATTAAAAAATTCCCCAAAATTTTCTAATAAAATCTAAATTTATGATAAAATTAATCAAAAATTATAGTAATAAGGTTAAATCAAACAAAAAATTTTATAAATTTTAAAACTATTACCTAATTAATTTTTTATTCTAAATTGACCTACTTATTTTTTTGCTTAAAAAAAAATCATAATAATGTGAAATGACCAAATAAGACAAAATTAATGGCTATTTTCTATTAAATTTACAATTTTTTTACAAAATTTTACCAAATTATTGCAAAAAATTTATTAACTGACCGTAACCCCGTCAAATTAAAGAAAAAAAAAATAGGGGCAAAAAAAGCTACTAAATCTAATTAATCTATATTTTTATTCTTTTAAAAAATAAGAAATCAAAAAAATCAAAAAAAAATCACGATTTTTTTGCCCTTTTTCAATAATCTATACTTTTTATATTTGATACTTTTTAAAAAATATAAACATGATTATAGACATATGAATTAAACCATACTTTAATTTTTGATTAATTTTATATTATTTTATATTAAAATCTCTCATATGTTAATTAAAGGAGTTTTTTTTTTTTTTTCATTATTATTTATATATATATAAAAGTTATATTTATTAATATAAAATAATATTTATATATTTATATATATTAATTTATATATATATATAAATATATTAATTTTAAATAATTTAAATATCTATTATTTATATATATTATATTAATAATAAATTTATAAATTAATGTTAAATTATAATAGAATTATTATAAATTAATAATTAATAATTTATATAATAATTTTAACCTACATTTTTAATTAAATTATAAAATATTTTTTTTTCTTTTTTTCTAAAGTAAATATCTTACTACCAGTCTCTAGAATTATTATTATATTATTCTAATGATTTATAAATAGACTCTAATCTAATATATTATATTAATTAATTTAATATTTAAATATTAATCTTTTTATAAATTATATGTTAATTAAGTTAATTTTTATTGGTCTAAAAAAAAAAAGAGAACTTTTTCAACCGAGCATTTCTCCTGAATAAGCTCATTTCATTCAAAATATAAAAATTAGCCCTAATTTTGGCAAAAAAAGGACCAAAAAAAAATCGAAAAAATCGCGATTTTTTCGACTTTTTTTCAAAAATTTTCAAAAATTTTAACATATGGTAATTATACTAATATGAAAAAATTTTTACGTTTATATTTTTTTTAAAGTATAAAAAGTTTTTTATAAGGTGCCTGAAAAAAGGATAATTTTGATAGAATTAATCATGTGGTATCTCACCCTTATAATTTATGAAATTACCTATTACATTTAATAGAATTAAACTATTACTATCAATATCAAAAATTAAAGTACCTCTTATACTAAAATGTAACAAAAAGATAAGCTAATAAAGCTACTGGGCTCATACCTCATTTATAAAGGTTCTAACCCTTTTCTTTTTAATCTATAAATTATACAAAATTATATTTTTAAATATATTAATCATAGGAACTTTAATTTCCGTCTCATCATTTTCCTGATTCAGAATATGAATTGGTCTAGAAATTAATTTATTAAGAGTTATCCCACTATTTAAATCTCATAAAAACACTGCAGCCACAGAAGCTACCTTAAAATATTTTATCACTCAATCATTAGCCTCAGCTATCATTTTATTCTCTATCATTTTATCTATAAATATAAACGAATTTATCAGTCAAAATTTTAACTATTGAGTTATAATAATTATAAATTCGGCACTTTTAACTAAAATAGGAGCGGCCCCATTCCATTCCTGATTCCCCGAAGTAGCCGAAGGATTAAACTGAACAAATAATTTTATTTTATTAACTTGACAAAAATTAGCCCCAATAATTTTAGTCATATATAATTTAAATATAACATTATTTTTTAGTTCAATTATTATAATTTCAGCAATTATTAGAGGAGTCTGAGGAATTAACCAAATTAGATTACGTAAAATTCTTGCCTATTCATCGATTAATCACATTGCATGAATACTAGCGAGAATAATAAATATTAAAATAATTTGACTTATATACTTTATTATTTACAGAATTATCTCTTTAAATATTATCATAATTTTTTATATTTTTAATATTTTTTATATAATACAGTTATTTAATTCACTAAATAACAGAAAACTAGTAAAAATTATTTTTATCTTAAATTTCCTCTCATTAGGAGGATTGCCCCCATTCCTAGGATTTATACCAAAATGATTAACAGTTAACTTTCTAACCTATAATAATTTTTATTTTTTAAGAACAATTTTAATTGTATTTACTTTACTAACCCTATTTTTTTATATTCGAATCTCTATCTCAACCCTTTCAATTTACATAAATGAAGCAATTATTAAAACTTCCCATATCTATAACATAATTATTTTGATTTTTAATAGAATTTCCCTTATAATAATTATTCTTTGTACAAATATGTTTAATATTTTCTAAAAATTTTAAGGATTTAAGTTAAAAAAACTTTTAACCTTCAAAGTTAATAATAGATTAAACATATCTAAGCCTTAAAATTTTTATTTTCCGTTAAATTTGCAATTTAATATCATTATTGACTATAAGGCTTGGTAAAAGAATTATCTATTCATAAATAAATTTACAATTTATCGCTTATTTTCAGCCATTTTACCGAACAAATGGCTATTTTCTACAAATCATAAAGATATTGGAACATTATACTTTATTTTTGGAATATGATCCGGAATAGTCGGAACCTCCCTAAGAATACTAATTCGAACTGAATTAGGAAACCCCGGATCTTTGATTGGAAATGACCAAATTTATAACGTTATTGTCACTGCCCACGCTTTTATTATGATTTTTTTTATAGTAATACCAATTATAATTGGAGGATTTGGAAATTGATTAGTGCCTTTAATAATTGGAGCTCCTGATATAGCTTTCCCCCGAATGAATAACATAAGATTCTGACTCTTACCCCCATCTCTATTCTTACTCTTAATAAGAAGAATAGTAGAAAGAGGGGCCGGAACAGGATGAACAGTTTATCCCCCCCTGTCATCCAATCTTGCCCATAGAGGATCTTCTGTTGATTTAGCAATCTTTAGGCTACATTTGGCAGGTATCTCATCAATTTTAGGAGCAGTAAATTTTATTACTACAGTAATCAATATACGACCTAAGGGAATAACCCTAGATCGTATACCCCTATTTGTATGAGCTGTTATAATTACAGCAATCCTTCTACTTTTATCTTTACCAGTATTAGCAGGAGCTATCACTATACTATTAACTGACCGTAATTTAAATACTTCCTTTTTTGACCCCTCTGGCGGAGGTGACCCTATCCTCTACCAACATTTATTTTGATTTTTTGGACACCCCGAAGTTTATATTTTAATCTTACCTGGCTTTGGAATAATTTCTCATATCGTTAGACAAGAAAGAAGAAAAAAAGAAACTTTTGGAACTTTAGGAATAATTTACGCTATAATAGCAATTGGACTATTAGGATTTATTGTATGAGCTCACCATATATTTACAGTAGGAATAGACGTAGACACTCGAGCTTATTTTACCTCAGCTACAATAATTATTGCAATTCCCACCGGAATTAAAATTTTTAGATGATTAGCCACATTGCATGGCACAATTATTAATTTTAATCCTACAACTTTATGAACTTTAGGCTTTATTTTTTTATTTACAATTGGAGGATTAACTGGAGTTGTATTAGCCAACTCATCTATTGATATTGTTCTTCATGATTCTTACTATGTAGTAGCACATTTTCACTACGTACTTTCAATAGGAGCAGTATTTGCTATTATAGCAGGAATTGTACAATGATACCCATTATTTACAGGCCTAACTTTAAATAATTTTTACCTAAAAATTCAATTTTTTATTATATTTATTGGAGTAAATTTAACATTTTTTCCTCAACATTTTCTAGGACTAATAGGAATGCCTCGACGATACTCAGACTATCCTGATATTTTTATATTATGAAATATTGTTTCTTCTATCGGATCCTTAATTTCTATTATTGGAATATTAATAATGTTATATATTTTTTGAGAAAGTTTATCATCTAAACGAAAAAGCCTAAGATCCTTAAATATAACATCATCAATTGAATGACTTCAATTTCATCCACCAGCTGAACATAGATATTCTGAGCTACCCTTTCTATCTGCTAAATTCTAATATGGCAGATTAGTGCAATGGATTTAAATTCCAAACATAAAGCTTACCCTTTTTTTAGAAATGTCTACCTGAAAAAACTTAACCTTACAAGATAGAGCTTCACCATTAATAGAGCAATTAATGTATTTTCATGACCACACTCTAATAATTTTGACAATTATTACAGTATTAGTAGGTCAATTAATAACAACGTTATTATTTAACAAATATTCCCATCGTTTATTATTAGAAGGGCAAACAATTGAAATTATTTGAACTATTCTACCAACAATTATTTTAATTTTTATTGCAATCCCATCTTTACGATTAATCTACATTTTAGATGAAATTAACAATCCTATAATTACAGTTAAAATTATTGGACATCAATGATACTGATCATATGAATACTCAGACTTTAAAAATATTGAATTTGATTCATATATAATCCCCACTAATGATATACAATCTTATAATTTCCGTCTCCTTGATGTTGATAATCGAATTAGCATCCCATTTGAAACTAATATTCGAATACTAATTACAGCAGCAGATGTTATTCACTCTTGAACTATCCCATCCTTAGGGATTAAAATTGATGCCACCCCTGGACGACTAAATCAAACAAGATTTACATTAATTCGAACTGGATTATTTTTTGGACAATGTTCCGAAATTTGTGGGGCAAACCATAGATTTATGCCAATCGTATTAGAAAGAATTTCTCCTTACTATTTTACTAAATGAATCATTAAAATAAATGAATTATCATTAGATGGCTGAAAGTAAGCAATGAAATTTTAAATCATAAAATAATATATTAACAACTATTTCTAATGAACTAAAAATAAAAATTTAGTTAAACCCCATAACATTAGCTTGTCAAGCTGAAATTATTCCAAAATGACCAAACCAGAACTGTACACATTAATTAAAGCTCACAGACCCCCACCGAATTTTCTTTTAGATGATCTTCTTGAAGAAAATGGTCACAAAGTATTACGGTTGCCTCCGTATCACCCTGAACTAAATCCCATCGAAAAAATATGAGCCACAGTAAAAATTGAGTAAGTCAACATAATACAACATTTAAAATTTTAATAAAATATAAATTATTTATTTAAACTTTTAGTTGTTTTATTACTTTAAAGTTTAACAGCAATAGTTGGAATTTTAAATGCTACTTTTTAGTTTAAAGTATTTTGATTTTAAAATATTTTATTAATGTACACACGCTACTGCTAAAATATCAGATACCCCTACCGCAGCAGATTTGAACTTAGCGCCATAAAATAAGGTCCACAAAGTTTATGACGTGCTGCGCCAACTGGGGCGTGGCCAAAACTAAATGTACTCATCTCAAAATAATCGAGCTCTAATAATCCCTACATGTTCAGACTGGATATAAATATCTGTTTTGATTTTTATAAACTCGTATTTTTTATCTACTAAAAATATCGCTCTAGTATATTAAAACCTTTATATCAATATTTTTTTTATCATTTACTTCTCTCCCTAGAGTTACATTTGGGAACTAAAAGATAGGTTGAATCATCTTTATTGAGTTTATTATAAAGTGAACCTTCCCGGTGAAAAAGTTGGTTAGTCTGACACTGGCTTTCACTGTAGTTTTGTTCTTTAAAGGACCGTATCTCGGTTCCCGAGTGAATACCGACTGACATTATAGAAACGGCGACATGAAAACTAAGGAGAAAATTGACAGAAAAGAGAATTTAATCTTAGTCCTGTGTGTTCTTGAATTGCAAAGAGTGTTTTTCTATTGATGCCACTCAAGCTTTATTTTAACGATCTAATAAATAAATTATAGCACAAGACTTTATAATAATTTATAATTATATTAGAAAAAATTCCTGTCGGTAGGGTCGACAGGGGAGGTAGATTTCTATTTTCTAAATTTGAGACTTTCATCCTTCCCCACCCCACGATATGGTCATAACGAAAAAAGTTTCAAACGAACAAATTTTATAATAATAAGGACATGAAAAAAGTCTTATGACCTGTTTCAATATTTTCGAAAATAGCGGAGATATGATTTTTTTTGAAATTTCAACCCCCTCCAGTTCCATCCCATTAGGTCCGGTTAAAAAAGTTTCAGACAAATTAATTTTATAATAATTAGAACATAAAAAAAGTCTTATGACCTGTTTCAATGTTGGATGAAAAAATGTTTTAGACAAATTAGTTTTATAATAATTGGAACATAAAAAAAGTCTTATGACCTATTTTAGTATTTTTGAAAATGCGGAGATATATTTTTTTAAAGTTCAACCCCCTCCAGTTTCAGATAAATTAATTTTATAATAATCAGAGCATAAAAAAAGTTTCATGATATTTTTATTATTTTCAAAAATGGCGGAAAACTGAATTTTTTGAGATTTTAACCCCCTCCAATTCTCACAACCCTTAGAGGTAGAATATCCATTTACAATACGCAACGAATTACTATCCCAAAGAATTTTTGTACCAAATTTGGTATCGATTGGACAAAAATTGGGACCTCTATCGTGCCGGTACGGAACGTCTAAACATACATACATATATACAGGGTGATTGTTTTAGAGGGCTAATTAGAGGTTTCAGGAGAAATAGGCAGAATTAAATTATGAAAATTTGGAATATGAAGTTTTCGGAGATGCCCAATGGATCTAAAATATTTAGAGCAACCAGCTACTTCCGGTTATACCGGAAGTGAACATCAACTTTGTTATTTTAAATAGAACACCCTATATTTTCTTACATTTTTAGATTTGTCCTGACAAGCTGATTGCAAAAACTTATTACACTTATAATGTAAACTTATTAGTTTTGAAGTTATAGACAATTGAAAATCGCATTTTTCCAGCTTAAAATGATTGCTACGGCCAAACGACATAAAATCGGATAAAACGGCTTACATGTCCCTATCTTAACTTTTTAAGTTCTATTTGATGTCATAAGAACATAACGTACATAAGTACACAAATTTTGATCACCCTGTATACACTTTCTTCTTATGCCACCAAGAAGAACTCAAAAAGTTAAGATAGGGCCATGTAAGTCATTTTATCCGATTTGATATCGTTTGGCCGTAGCCATCATTTTAAGTTGAAAAAAATGCGATTTTCAATTCTCTATAACTTCAAAACTAATAAGTTTACATTACAAGTGTAATACTTTTTTCAAATCAGCTTGTCAGGACAAATCTAAAAATGTAAGAAAATATAGGGTGTTCTATTTAAAATAACAAAGTTGATGTTCACTTCCGGTATAACCGGAAGTAGCTGGTTACTCTAAATATTTTAGTTCCATTGGGCATCTCCGAAAACTTCATATTCCAAATTTTCAGATTTTAATTCTGCCTATTTCTCCTGAAACCTCTAATTAGCCCTCTAAAAGAATCACACGCAAATTTTTTTTTTACTGAAAGCCATAAACGGCGTAGCGCCCCTATTCCCGGTTCTGGGTCCCGTCATTGAATCGATTACAATAGGTAAAAAGAAAAACAGAGAAGTGGGAGTATGGATGACTTTTTTACATATACAGTATGTCTCAGTAAGTTGGAACCTTATGGGAAACTTTTTTATTATTAATTTTAGGAAAAAACTTATTCTTCATAAAAAGTTCTGCATTTTGTCAAATAATATGAATTTTACTCAATTTTACTCAATTGAAAAATTGTTAGAAAACGAGAAGGTTATCATGATTATTATAATCACAAGTGGTAATTTTTTTTTTAAAAAACGTTGAGTAAAATTCATATTTTCATATTCATATTTTTTGACAAAACTCGTATACTACTTGAAAAAATTGACAGCTGATGATTGTATTTAAAACATTCAGAACTTTTTATGAAGAATAACTTTTTTTTGTAAATTAATAATAAAAAAGTTTCCCATATGGTTCCATATTGAAATATACTGTATAAAAAATTGTTTTTAAGGTTAAAGTTGATCCCCGGAAAAAATAAATATAAATTCAAAGATTAGAAAAAAATCATGAATATATGTACAGGGTGGGAAAATTATCTTCCAGTGGTTTGTAGCGTCGAAACCAATAAGGAAATCAAAAAACGGTTTTTTTTTGTTCGAAAATGTCTACAACTAGAAAATAGTTTCATTTATCAAGAGTGGATAAAAAGTTTGTGATTTTTTTCAATGAGACACCCGATATATTTTTACATTTTTGGTTTATTATTTCAGTGGCATTTATGTTCATTACTTTTTTAAATTGAATGCTGCGTTGCCAAGATATTCAAATTTGTGTTAAATTTTCTAAAAAATCTATGCTACAATTTAAAATTTCAAAAATTAAAATATTTTACGGATTTGAAAAAGAAATATTGGTGAAAGTTAGTTCAAGTATGAGTTTACCTCATTCATGTTTCATAATTATTTAAATATACATAAGGTGTTTATAACAGTAAATTAAATTTTTAAAAGTGTAATTATAAAAAACTTTTGTTTTTTTTTTAAATTAAATAATATTCAATATTTAGAAAGCCGATTCTATATATAATTTAAAAAAATTTTTTGGAAACAATCTTTGATGAAAATTATAATTTAAACAAAAATCATTTCTTAAAAAAATTTTTATTGCTTAAAAACGCATTTGTTAATTAACAATTTTTTCTACCATATAAATAAATTATTTTTATCAAAAAATAACAAAATGTTGTTTTTATTTCATTATGTAGAAAAAGATAAAAAATATACATAAAAAAATTTTAATTGTTTATAACAAATTGTTCATTAAATAAACAATAATAATTTAAATATAAGCATTTTTTTTGTTATTAAAGAGCAAGATAAATTATGATTAAAAAAAAGGTTCCTTAATAATAATTACTGGTGATAGAAAAAATTGTTAATTACCATAAAAAAAATTTTTAAGGATCGATTTTTTTTAAAAACACATAATTTACATCAAAGAATACGTTTCCAAAAAAGAAATTTTAAATTATCCCATAAACAATGTATTTGTTTATAACAATTTTGTAAACAATAGGAAATAAAAATTTTTAAAATTATTTTCATGTAACTTCTGATCATAAAAAACGGATCAATAGTAATATGGAAAAAAAAATTTTTTCAATGATTAATCAACTTTTTAATTTTTAACCTAAGTAAATTGTTAATAACAAAGGGAAAAATAACAAATGGGCCGAAAAAAGGAAAAAAAATAGATTTGTTATTTAACAATCACTTACAATGTTCATGTTCAAGTAGGAACAAATTGTTAATTAACTAATGCATAATTAATGGGAAAATTGCTATAATTTTTTTTTGAACGGGGTTTATTGTTCATAAATCTATCCACTACAAGCCTGAATTTTTTCAATTCTTAATTTTCATATTTAATAAGTTTAAATAATATTTATTCATTAAACGTCCAAAGTGGGCGGCGCTTGCTCAAGCCAGAGTCCCCGTTTTCGGCCGTATTTTCAACCTTGTAGGAAAATTTTTAATATTGGTCCTAATGTTCCGGGAGATATTTTTTTTGGTAAATTTCCTCCTCTTTTTGAATCTTTTTTCAAATTTGAAAAATTTCAATTAGTTTTTGAGAAATTTGCAAAAAACCAAACCACATTTTTTTCAGTTAATTGTTTATAAGTTTTAAAATTTATGCAAGCGGCTCTTGATTTTTTTCAAAAATCATCTACACGCTATTCCGAACCGAATGACGCCATGTTCATATTTTTCGGAGGCGGAGAAAAAAATTTGAACCAAAAATCACTTCTTGACCAGACAAAATGTTTATAATTTTTTTTTTAATTTACGGTTGAGGTCCAAAAAAAAAAAGATTTTTTAAATCATTTCTAAATAACCCTTTCAGTTCATGTGAATTTTGTTTATTTTTATTCAGTTTTAGGTAACTGATTCAAACGCAGTTATAAGTTAATAATAATATAAAATACAATATTTTATTGGTTGGTCCTTCGATTTTTGTTAATGATAACACGTCAAATTATTCTAAACTTATATCGCTTCTTAATCATATTTGTTCACTAACTAAAACTATACTATTTTATCAGTCTACATACGTTTCGCTAACTATGTTAGCATCATCAGTTTATCATCAACTATTGATGATGCTAATTAAGTTAGCGAAACTTACGTAGAGTGACAAAAAAGTGTCATTTTGGTTAGTGGTGAAAATATTATTCAACATAAATAAATATTTATTAAAAAAATAAATTTTACGAGCAGAGACGACAAAAAAATTAACTTATGAGCTGATAAGACAAAATTTCTAATAATTTGTAAGAATAAAATTGTCCCGCTATGTATTAATAATTACAAGATTCCTGATAGACTAATAGGTGTATTTATATTCTTAGAAGTTAAAACGAGGTCGTTAATTCCAGATCGTTTGGAGATAGTTGTAGGAAAACTAAACATGAACAAGAGAAAATGCGGCAGTATAAAGTGGATAACAGCAGCAATTCCTGTTTTTCCCCGGGGACTTAGTAGAAGGCTCGAACACAACGTTTCGAGATTATTCTGCTAAAACAATAGCAACAAAACATAGTGTGACCTCTTCTCACCTAACAAGTCAACGTCAACTTTCGGGGATAACATATTTCCACAGCCATTATTTTGCGTAACAATAACGCCCAAACATAATAAGGTTAATTCTACGAAAACAGTCTTTTATCTTTATCTGACGAATAGTCTATCTAATGTAGGATGCATAGGCGTTTCCAAAAAAAATTAAATTAGGACAAAGAAAGTTATATCCTGGAAAATTTAGTCACCACAATATTTAATTAATTAAAATGGTTGTTGTTATAGCAGGTAGGCCAGAATGTCATCAAAAGTTTTTTTTTTATAAAAAATAATTTATTCTTCTGAAATAGAAACGGCTAAAACTGGAGGTGGAACATTAATTTTTTTTTTGGGTTATTGGATTGGAAAATATCGACATCCAGTGTCTGCCCTAGTTTCATTTTTCTTCGATATTACTGCCGTTCTCGGTGTTTTCTTTTGATTGGTTCTCTTTTATTATTATTATATTAATATTATACAGCTATTTTTATGGAAACTCATTTTTTTTATATAAAATTTTAAATTTGTCATTAAATTTTATTATAAAATGCATATATCCTAAAACTGTTCCTTGTTACGCCTCTGTTTAGGACCAGCTTTGAAGTGAACAAATATAATTAAATTCCATGTGATTGATGTTGTACTGGGAAGGGTTTGGCCCAAAAGGGTTTGGTGATGGAAAAAATTAACACCTTTTCTTCTCCTTGTTTATTTTTACAAATTACCAAATTGCCGGCTATTTTTTATCACAACCGAATTTAATGATAAAGGATACACAATTTTATGTAAAATTGAGCCCCAAAAAAATATAACAAACTCATTAATAGTTTCAATAGAAAAAAACATGTCTACGGGGGTAGCTTCGAATATCGATTTTTATTTTATTTCATATAAAAGTTTTCTTTTTTTAAATACAACTTTTATTGTAATTGTAAAAATTGGACTATTCTTAGATTTTATCTGGTTATAACTAGGAAAAATAATTTTTAATTAGATAAAAAAAAAACATTAAAAGCACTACAACCAATATAATAATTTAACAAAAATTTCATTCACGATATACGATTAAAAAAATAACAGTTTAACACGTTCAGAACACGAATTTTTGTTGTTACATATTCTAAAACGTAAAATGCGAAATCCATCGCCATAGAAATATTGTTGTTTGAAAGGATTTATAAAAAAACGAGTGGAAGTTGAAAGTTACGCGACTGAAGTTACTAGAAACGATGTCAAGGATACGGAAGTATTTTAAAAGAAAATAAATCTCAAAGTAGCAACTTGTAGTTTTGGTACCTTTTAATTTTTGTTTAAAGCATATAAAATGTGTTCAGTGATTCCTGATTATTACGTCACAAAATAACCTTATTTCAAATAATTGTTGTATCTTTAATTGTTTACGAGTTACGAGCGTTTATTGCTTAACAAATAAAGTAGCCGCGTCAACTTTAATATTGTGTTTTTTTTTTGAAAATTAATTAATTCCAATAAGAGCCATCAATAACAATTTTTAAAGTTCAAATTATTTCTTAACTTATTATTTAAATAAGGCAAATATAAAAAAAGCGATTATTCACAATAGGTTTTTTTTTTAACAACAGAAAGATAAAAAAATTGAAATATATTAAAATAAACCATTTATTTATAAACAAATAGCGTTAAAAAATCTTAACCACAATTTTATTATTTTTCATTTTTTGTTGACTTAGAAAATTCGTTATAAACAAAATAAACACATTTTAAATAATTTAATAACGTCATATTATTGAGTACATTTATAGAAAGGACTCCAAGAGGCGAAAAATGTATAGGGTGATTATTTAAACAATTATCCAGTTTTCAATGAACTCGGAGGTAACAATAGGCTGACCTTTTGAAAAATGCATGTAAAATTTTTTTTCGAACCGTACTTTCTTTCTTCAAGTCATCATAATTTTTTCAAATTTTTAAATCAATATTTAGTGCTTTAAAAAAAATTCTTTTAGATGCGGTACTGACTCATCGCGAAATTATAAATATTAGAAGTTAGTCGGGCAATGAAGCACAAAAATTCGTAATTTTTCGGACTAAGACGGATCGGAATGCAGTTTTTTTGCATTCGCTTCCAAAATTTTTTTGGAAAAAATAACCCCACTTTTTATCTTATACAAACCGGAAATTGCATTGCTGCACCCAAAAATGCATTTTTTGAGACGTCTTTTGGAAGATTATAAAGAACTTTCTAAATAAGAGCCAGAACTGGCCTAAATCGGGTTCCCGGTTGTTTTCAAGGTCGCTGATCACGATTATGATGTTCAAATTGACCCACAGCCGACCTGGAGCTCAGGAACGTTGATGAACCTCATCTCCGTGGGATTCTCCAGAAATTCACGCGGGGAAGGAGAGAAACTCGGTGCCCGGTGGTTTTTTGGGTCTCTGAATTCAAATATGGCATCGGCGAACACCCCACGACCTCCCAACACCTGGTTCACCAGAACCTTTATCTTGACATCGATGTCATTCCTATATGAACCAAAAATGATGTTTTAGAATCGGATGAGAATTACTGCAATAGCTGTGTGGAATTGTTGATTCTAGTTAAATTATGTGAGGAGGACAGAAATCGAAAGAAGTGAAAGTCAATATTTATGTAATTGGCGTTTAAAAATTTTTTATTCAACTCAAATCAAATATAATCTGACTGTAACTTTACATTACCTCATTAATTAATAACTTTATTTTTAGAAACGCAACTAAATATCAAATTCTTAATCAAGTGACACATCGCTGGTCTGTTCATTTTCTTCGTCATCGACTGATGTATTCATAAGTAGAACATCTTCCTCATCTAAGGCACCAGGTGTTGGGAGGACCTGAAATTCGATTTTGGCGCCCCAAAAAACCTACATAACGATTTTGAGTTCGTCTTCTTCGATTGTGTGAGGAAACCCTCGGAGACAACGTTTAGGGCTAGGTTCCGGTGCACTAGGTGTTCGGGGGATCGTTTTCGACATGAAATCTGTATTAAGCGCCCAAAAACGCCCCTACAATGATTTTCAGGTTGTTTTTGGCAATCTTGTCAAGAAAATGCTCGGGAATGACGTCCACGTCCAGGTCTGGTATCCGGGGGGTGTTCGACGATGCCACATTTGAATTCAGCGACCCAAAAAACCCCAGGGCGCCGAGTTTCCCTGTTTCCGCGCGTAAATTTCGGGAGAGTCCCACGGAGATGACGTTCATCATCGTTCCTGAGCTCCAGGTCGGCTATGGATTAATTTGAACATCATAATCGTGATCAGAGACCTCTAAAACCCCTCGAGAACCCGATTTGGGCCAGTTCTGACTCTTATTTACAAAGTTCTTTAATTTTCCAAAAGCCGTCTCAAAAAATGCATTTTTTTCTGCAGCAATGCAATTTCCAGTTCTCATAAGATAAAAAGTAGGGATATTTTTTTCAAAAATTTTTTGGAAACGAATGCAAAAAACCGCATTCCGATCAATCTTAGTCCGAAAAATTCCGAACTTTCGGCCTTTTTAGTTCTTGAATTATTGGAACTTTGATATTGAGACGGACATTATTCTATTTAATCAGATGTATCTTGATATAACAATCGAAGTTTGTGGTAATGCACTGTTGCCAAGTTCTGGTTATTATCCAGAGAAAATTAATATAAATCTGCATCTTAATCATGTTACTAACTTGTGCACCTTTTTATCAAATTCATACAAAAACGCTAAGCAGATATGGATTTGATTACGTTCTTTCTAGGCAAAGACATATAACATAAGACACCATTTTGTCATATTTATACAAAAATGCTGACTGGAGACAACTTGTCAAAAACGCAGATTCACTTGATTAAATATGATATAGGTTAGGTTAGAGTAGGTTAAGAAAACGATTCCTATTGTTAAACACTTCGGAAACATAGTTTGAAAATTGTTATATTTTTTAATATGGGGGGAGGGGGACTTTACCTATATATTACAAATAGCGGACAAAAATTTTACTTCAATTAGTCCTTTTGTTGATTGTGCCTGATTGTGCTAATTTCAAGTTAATTCTGTAACAGTGGAAATTAACCAAAAAATAATAATTCAATTTTTTTTAAAAATCGATTTTCATTTCCGGAAAAATAATTCATATTCGTACTCTTGAATATTAGGGTAGTATATACTAAAATACATTAAAATTTAAGCAACTACGGTAATCCAAAATTTTTACAAATCAGAAGTCAAAATAATGTTTTTTTTTTATTTTGTTTATATTTTATATTAAAAAAATTAAAATACTGTGTAAAAATAATTGTTTGATTTCATCAGTCCAAAAAAAAATAGGTATATTCTATGAGACACGACATCGTAAATTTTAGTACAATATAGTACATTTTATTCACGTTTTCACTTTATTTTACTTTCTGCACTGTAATAGTGTATATTCTGTGGTTTCCGTATGACTAAATTAAAGTAAGAAATAAAATGGCGTCTGAAAAATATTTTCTTTAAAGATTTTTAGTAAATTATAGTTTATTTTGGTATTGGTTCAAGAAGATTTTGTCGATTTCCATGTAACTTATTACGTCAAAAATTGTATATAAAAAGAAAATCGTAAAATACAGGTATTAAGAAGAGATAATGTTATAAAAAAATATTGTTACAGAATAGTCTAATGATGGTTTCAAAAATTCATAACTTTTTTTTGGTAAGAGACCGCCAAGATTTTTTTACATTTTCATGCTCCTTGACCCCAAATTAGTCTATAAAAAAAATTGTCAAAATCTGAAGAGTTCCCGTAAACTAGACTTTTACCTAAAGTTGTCTTATCCAGAGAATAATCTAATAATAAATTTTTTAACTGAAATAATTAATTTTCACGAATAATAAAAAACTACTCAGAATTTCAAACTTTGTTCTAGATTAAAAAAAGTGCAAATAAATTTAGTTTGGCTTTAACATATTAAACAAATAATTGGCTTTTACTCAATCATAGGATTACTTCGAACAAGCATCGAGTCGTGAAAGACCTTTTTCCAAATATCCTAATGGTTTTTCCACATAAAAAACTTTCGTGTTTTTATTGTAATGTAAATTCAGTTGACTCCATGGAAAATTCTTTTAGCGGTCACATTATCCTCGCGGACCGGATTAACCCGTGAATTAGTGTCGGTTGTTTTTCCAAACGGATTGAAATTTTTCATGGAAGCCGAATAGTTTTCCCCGGTTTTTCCAAAGCGCCTGGAATAAATCTCTATTTATGTTTATGATTTTGCCATCGAACTTCTATATCTATACCACTTGGATTTGCAAGATTTACTGCTGTTGGATTACGTGTTATGGTTGGATTTTTTTTCTGGTTTTATTGAGAGAAAAAATATTTCTATACTCGAAAATCATGGTAATTTAATAGGAGGGATGGCAGATTCTGTTAGTCACTAAATTTTTGCGACTTTTATGGAAAGAAGTATTTTAAAATAACAACGCTAATCCGACAAATGACAGTTAATAAGTTTTGCAATACAATTTTATACAAATTTCTTCTATTATAGTTAGTAAATATTTTTATATGATTATTTTTATATTAATTTAATTGTTGCCTACTTTAGTAAAAAAAGTGCATTTTATATTAAAATTAAAATCTATTAATACGTTAACTTAAAATAGCAATTTATAGTCAAATTTTAAAACACATTGAATGTAATAAAATTTTAGTTGAGTAAAAATAAAAGTCACATAATTAAACAAGTAGTTAGGGGACAACTAGTTTCGGTTTAAGATCCATCATCAGGCCTAGAAACAAATTACCCGGTTTGGAAAAAACAATTTTTATACAATAAAATTGAACAATGTATAACTTACCATATTTACTAATTGTCAAGAATTATAATTGAATAAACAAACGTATAAACAATTAATATATTATTTAAGGGGAGGGGGTAGGGGTTGGAAGAGTAGGTACATGAAAAATTGATAAACAAAAATTTTTAAAAAACTTTTTAAACTGCATAACCATTGTTTAGTGAGACAATCTGTATATTTGTTATATGTCACATATATTTGTACATTCCCTACTTAAAATTAAAAAAAATACTTAACATTTCTACAGCATGTTTTAAAAGGTGTAATATGGAAAAAATTGTGCAAAAATGCATTATATTTCAAAAGTTCGTGGGTGAAATTCCGTATTTTTCTTTTAGGTAGTAAATGTAAGCTTCCAAATTCATCTTCTAAATATGAGGGTAGCAAAAAAAGGAAAATATTAGGGAAGATAGGGAAAAACAGGAAAAATTAGAGCAAAACAGGGAAAACAAGAAAAAATAGATAAAGATAGGATGAAATAGGGAAAAGTTGGAAAATTAGGGTAAAATATTGAAATAGGGCAAAATGAAGAAAATAGGCAAAAATAGGGCAAAATAGGAAAAGTAGGATAAAATATGGAAAATTACTGAAAAGTAGGAAATTATGACAAAATGCGGACAACAGGCAAAAATACGGCAAAATAGAGAAAAAAAGAAAAACATGAAAAAAAAAACAGCGAAATATATGAAGAAATAAGACAAAATAGGGAAAATAGGCAAATAAAAAAAAATAGGGCAAAATTGTAAAAAATACGAAAACATAGGGCAAAATGCAGAAAAAAAGGGAAAACAAGAAAAATGAGGCAACATGAGGATAATAGTAAAAAGTAGGACAAAATAGGGTAAAATAGTGAAAAGTAAGTTAATTAGTGGAAAATTGGCAAAAAGGGTCAAATGCAGAAAAAACGGGAAAATAGAGTAAATAAGGGTAAAATGGGAAAAAATAGAAAAAAAATTAAGAAAAACAGTCAAAAATAGGGCAAAACAGGGAAAGTAGGATAAAATATGGAAAATTAGTGAAAAGTAGGAAAATTACGACAAAATACGACAAAATAGAGAAAAAGGAAAAACTTGAAAAAAAAAACAGCAAAAAATATGAAGAAATAAGGGAAAATAGGGAAATAGGCAAATGTAGGAAAACATAGGGCAAAATAAGGAAAAATATGAACAAATGAGGCAAAATGGAGAAAAAATGATAAAACAGGAAAAATGAGGCAAGAACATGAGGATAATAGTAAAAAGCAGGACAAAATAGGGAAAAATAGTGAAAGTAAGTTAATTAGGGGAAAATAGGCAAAAAAGGGTCAAATGGAGAAAAATGGGGAAAACAGAGTAAATAAGATTAAAATAGGAAAAAACGGGAAAAAAATTGGAAAAAATAAGAGAAATAGGAGAAATAAAAAAAAGAAAAAATACAAAAAAATAATAGAAAAAAATATCAAAAATCGGAAAAAAAATTGGAAGAAATAGATAAACACGGTGGGAAATAGGGAAAAATCGATAAAAGTTGGAAGATTATTGTAAAATATGGAAACCATAGGGCAAAATAAGGAAAAATATGAACAAATGAGGCATAATGGAGAAAAATTGATAAAATAGGAAAAATGAGGCAACAACATGAGGATAATAGTAAAAAGTAGGACAAAATAGGGAAAAATGGTGAAAAGTAAGTTAATTAAGGGAAAATAGGCAAAAAAGGGTCAAATGGAAAAAAATGGGGAAAACAGAGTAAATAAGATTAAAATAGGAAAAAATGGGAAAAAAATTGGAAAAAATAAGAGAAATAGGAGAAATAAAAAAAAGAAAAAATACAAAAAAATAATAGAAAAAAATATCAAAAATCGGAAAAAAAATTGGAAGAAATAGATAAACACGGTGGGAAATAGGGAAAAATCGATAAAAGTTGGAAAATTATTGTAAAATATGGAAAACTAGGGCAAATTGGAGAAAAATAGGGAAAATTAGGGCGAAATAGAGACAAATGGGAAAAAATTAGGAAAAACAGAGAAAAAAGCTCAAAATAACTGATGGGAAAAATACAGAAAATTAGGGAATGAGTCAAAATAGTGAAAAATGGGGAAACATAACGTAAAACAGGCTAAAATAGGAGAAAATGGGGACACATTTCAAAAAAATATGGAAGAATAAGGAGGAAAAAAATAATAAAAAATAAAATAAAAATGGGAAAAAATGGACAAAAAAAAGCTGGAAAAAATGGGAAAAAATAAAAAAATCAAGTAAAGCATGGTCGTACAGGTAATACTAATATTAAAGAGTAGTAAAATATATGTGCAAATGGTTAAATTGACAATTGACATAAGATAATAAACCGTGGGTTATTTTAAAATTTTAAATACTTAAAATTATAGCCTGAGGGGCGGCAGAAATATAATAAACTAAGTTTACCTCAATACAAATATATTGAATAAAATATTGAAATTCTTTTGAGCTAAAACTAGGAAACGAAATAGAGGCGCGAAAGGAACGAATTATAGTTATAGAATTGTAATAAAGAGAATAATTAAAAGAAGGAAGAGGAAAAATAAATAAGAAGAAAATAAAAGGAATCGAGAGAGGGGAAAAAGAAAGATAGATAAGGTGACAAGTGACAACTAGGATAGAATTAAAAATATTTGTTGCCACCAACCATGTACTAAGCACTTGATCTTATTTTTAATAATTAGGAATCGACAAATTCCTCCACTTTAATTCAACCATGCGGATTTCAAACCAACCTTTGAATTCTTATTTAAATTTCCATTATAATTACAATTATTTACTCTTTTAGTAACACTCAAATTGTAACCATTGTATCTATTCAATGTAAAAAAATTTATTTAATTAACTAATGTCAAATTCTCCACTATATTGTTACCCACCTTTTATAACTCGATAATAACTTTTGTATTATAGCCCTGATGGTGCCATTAGTATCCGAAACTAGTAGCCAACTTCCAACTATTTTATTAAAGATTATTATGGTATTAGACTTTAAATGTTATTTCTTCAAATATAAGAATTTAGCAAGTGAGAAAAGACAAAACAATTTAATAACTACCCTTAAAGTGCTACGTTATAAAACGTATAAAATAAATTTTAATACCGACCCAAAGTTCCTCGACATACTCATTATCAAAATTTCCCACTGAGATTTCGGAGATTGCTTTTCTCCTTTAAATTTTCTAAAAGCGTAACTCAACTTGTGAAGCTCCCTTTATTACGCTCTATTACCTTCTTAATGATTGAGATAATTTTTAACTTTACCCTTAACGACCACTAACACTCGCGAATCTAATATTCGTCGAAGGCTAATCCCAAAAACGCTCCAAGTTTTGAGGGATAGCTGAAACTTCTGAATTGTAGAGATATTAAATTGTAATAATGATAATAGCATATTAAAAATAAAATGAAAAAAGAAATTAATAAAAGACTGGTGTAGAAATTGTTAAAAATAAGGGCTAATGGTAAATATTTAAGCCTGGGGTTAAACCGTCTTTAAGGAACTAAAAAAATATATCAATCCTCCTAAATAATTATTCCACTATCTTTTTCATTTTATTTTATAAATTCTTTTATAAAATTAATTTGAAGAGAAAATACTCAATGGTTCTGGTTAGAAACAATTATTTTGGATAAAGGTAAAAACACTGGAGCTGATTTAAAAATGTTTGACTATCAATCAAATGTTTACGGTCGGCTATACTCTTCATTATTTATAATTGGATCGTAATTAGCCGATTTTCTGTTTTGGTTTTTTCGCTCAAGGGTTAAGAGAAGGCGAGCTGAGTTGAATACAGAACCGTTTTCTAAAAAATATAAAAATTCTGACGAAGGATCTTAATCGTATCATAAATTAGTCTTATGTATAGAATAATATTGCTAAAATTATAATTTAAAAAATCAATTGTAATCGAGAAAGAAATACTGATAGGGGAGAGAAGGTTGTTATTTTTTTTCCATCCCCAAATGTGGTATAGTATATCAAAAGAGATAGAAACTCAAAGTTGATACCACATTAATTTAATATAAAAAAATATTTTGTTAATTTCAATAAAACTTGAAATATGCAAACGAATTCGCAACATATTTCGGCAGTTAGGCCATCTTCAGTATATAAATTAAGGAAAGTATTAATATAAATTTACAATGTTTGAACAAACTGTAGTGTAGAAATTATTAACAAATCATGTTACAAAAAAGTTAATTAAAGATTTGTTAAAAGTGCGACTATTTCGGTGTACTATAAGATGTGAAATGGTGAATCCCTTAGACCATTTACTATTAGACATCAATTTTCCGCCCTTCTCTTGAAGTCGATATCTAAGCATATCAGGTTGTGAAATGACAGTTTGTTTGTATACGAACACGTAAACAAACAGTATCGCAAGTAACTCATCGAGGGTTTAAATAAATGTCCGAGCCACTTTCTAAAGTTTTATTGAGTTATTTAAATTGTTAAACGATACTTGTAGTAAGTTCCATGGGCGTACACCACTTTTTTTTATGTTTGTAAACACTTCCCCGCACACATCGGAGAAACGTCATAGAAAGAGACAAGATGTAGCGACTTCAAAATATTATATTAAAAAATGTAAACAAGGCATGTCTAATAGTAAATGGTCTAAGGTGGATCCGGAGTCGGAAATTATAAATGATTAATTGACAAGTGACAAGTCAGAAAACGGAGCGGTAAATTCAAATAAGAGTAATAATAAAGTTTAGCTCGAGAGGCAAGTGCGTGGGTACCAGTCAACTTTTAAATTAGATGAGAAAAAGAAGAAGAATGAATAGAAGACATTTGGTTAGGAAAGAAGAATTGGAACGTCAAGGTGTAGTAAATAAACATAACCTATGCAAACGAAACTAAACAAAGAACAATTGCAAAGAAAAACTAGATAAAATTTAATTATTTAACATATATATAATACTCCTATATCGCCAACGTCCTGTAGGAACAAAGCGTTCCGACAGAAGGAGATGCAAGATCGGAATTGGGTACCAACGCGCATCCCCATATACATGAATTGCATTGGCGTCGTGTCCCATGGTGAAAAAGGAACGTAGAGAAAAGGAAAGTTAAGCAAACTTAGGCGATTTTACAGCTGTGATGCCTATGACTATCCGAGACTGCGTGAGAGAGAAACGATCGTCTACACTCTACTATCGGCGACACACTTCTCTCTCAAGCTGGCGATATAGGAGTATTACATATATGTTAATTAAGTATATCTATAATATAAGCGGTTGGCCTGTTGGCTCTGCTAGTGCCATTAACATAGTTAAAAAAAAATAATATAAGCGGCAAAGTCCTGACTGATTTACTAACTGACTGACATACAATCAACGTACAGCAAAATCTGCTGAACCCAGAGACCTGAAATTTTGAGAGTATGTTCTGTTCATAATGTAGACAAAACAGATAGATAAGAAAGGATTGTGCGAAATTTTAATTTTAAGGGGTAGAAAAGGGTGAAAAACTGTGGTATACATAGAAAAATATAACTATATGTTAACTCGAGCGGTAATGGTAGTAGGAAAAATAGGAAAAAATAGGGAAAGTAGGGAAACATGTGGAGAAATAGAAAAGAACATAAAAAACCATAGAGAATGGAAAAAAATGGTGGAAAATAGAGAAAAACAAGGATAAAATGGGAAAAAGGGAAAATTATAAAAAATAGGAAATAATATAGAAAAATAAAGAAAAACATGGACAAATAGGGACAAATACAGAAAAATGGGGAAAATACCAAGAAAATAGGGAAAAATAGGAGAAAGTAGGAAAAATAAGGAAAAACATAAAAATAGGGAAAAATAGAGGAACATAATGAAAAAAACAATGAAAACTAGGATAAAAATGGAAGAAATTGGAAAAAATGATGATGCCATAAATTGTAAAAAAAAAATTGCAATTATGTTTAAGATATTCGAATGTTGTTCTACATGAAAGTACTCATTAATTTGCAATATTTTCTGTAATCCGAAAACACACTTTCCTAATATTTAGACGTATTATAACATCCAGTACGAGTGAAGGGAGATTTATATAAATAAAATATGCGTGGCTTTCGTTTCCATAACAACGACGAAAAGGTACCTATTTCGTTTTCTATTCCAGTCAAGTACTGAAGCGTGTTTTTGAGTTTCATTTAAATTTGTGTGTTTTAATAATTTTAGCTATAGATGACAATTATTTAATTTGTGGTGAAAATTGTTGAATAAATTTCACACAATTTTCCTAGAATTTTCCATACATCTTATTAATAAATTCAATTTTTATTCAAATCATCCTATTATTAGCTACAACAAATAAAGCAAATATAAGAAATTCTGCAAGTCCTAGCCTGCGTATCATATACCTGCGTATGATTTCAAAGTGTACCAATAAATAAAATGCGTAAAGTATTCGTCGACAAGTGGTCTTTAAAAGTTACATAAAGGTAACACAACAATTATAGCACAATCTACTCAGACCTTTATTCGCGATTTTTGTTCATTTATACTTTTTCTTATACTAACAGTTGTGCCAGCTTAATTGGAAGCTAGTACAACTTTTTGTTAATTATGATGCCATAATTTTGTGCAAATTATGTGTGAAATCAAAATTTTATTTTATCAAAGGGTTTTGTTATATTGTGCTATCTTTCACATAAAGCTAGCATAATTTTTGTTAATTATTATGCGATTTTTTTAAAATAAGCACTATAATTTTTAATGTTTTACGTGCTATTTTTATGCGCTATTCGCTATTCGCGATTATGTGGGAAATCAAATATTAATTGAGTCAAATATATTTTTTTAATAATATATTCTGCTATCTTTATATATAAAGAGAATAACTTTTTTTATCATGTGATTTTATTGAAAGTATCCACCATAATTTTGTGCCTTTTTTTATGAAATTATATGAAATATAAATCGAATGTTAACCTTCATTACAAATTTTTTTACAAACAGAACTTCTCGGGTAAAAGTCAACGGAAAGTTTTCCGAATCTTTTCTTCACGAAAATGGAACACCTCAAGGATCGACTATCAGCACCACGCTTTTCCTTGCGGCAATAAATAATATAATTGATGCAAGTACACCCCCAGTGAAATATAGATTATATGCTGATGATCTAATTCTCATAGTGAAAGGTAAAAATATTTCATCGATTGCACGAATCATCCAAAAACACTTGAATCAAATAGAAAATTGGTCAGAAGAAACAGGATTTACATTCTCGACCGAAAAAACAAAATGTTTAATATTTTCAAAAAAGAAGAATTACGTACAACCTTGCCTAAAACTATATAACATACGTCTAAGCTATGTCACCTTCGATTCTCAATTAAACTTTAAGCATCACATTTCAAGTCTCGTAAAATCATGTAACAGCAGGCTAAACATAATGAAGATGTTAAGTAACACAACATGGGGTTCGGACTCTACTACTCTTCTAAGGCTATACAGAACAATTATAAGATCTAAAATCGACTATGGTTCAATTGCTTATAACTCAGCCTATAATACAACACTAAGACATCTAGATACTATCCATAATACTGCTATCCGATTGGCTCTCGGAGCGTTTTGTACTAGCCCCATTTCTAGCTTACTCTGTGAAGCAGGTGAAATGCCTCTTCGCTTTAGAAGACAGTTCCTCAGCTTATCATATGCATCAAACATCTCATCGAACCCAAATCATCCTACATATCAAGATACCTTTAGCAATAGATTCAGCTATCTATACCGTACAAAAAAACGAACAGCTCCTGCATTTTATGAGAGAATAAATAGTTTTCGAAATGATTTAGGTATCAGTATTCCAAAAATGTTCACGACAAATTCCCAAACCCCTCCACCATGGACTATAAATCTTCCAAAATGCCACTTTGATCTCAGCCGTTTCGACAAAAATAACACAAATCCAATTTTAATTAAACAACATTTTCTAAATCTTATGAATGTATATTCTTCCCACATCCAAAAATCTATACAGATGCATCCAAAACACCGGATGGCTTAGGAGCGGCAGTAACAACCGAAGGCGAAACTCAAATGTACCTTTTACCCAAAATATCTTCAATATATAGCGGTGAATTATATGCCATTCTTCAGGCTCTTATTCTCGTCGAAAAAAGAAGAGAGTTACAGTTTGTAATAATATCAGACTCCATAAGCTCCTTGAAATCTCTTAGCCATATGTACACAGTTTGCCCTATTTCACTGCTCATTAAACAACAACTACATATAATTCAAAGCACCGGTAAAGAAGTAATCTTTATTTGGGTCCCTTCACACATTGGAATTAATGGAAACGAGGAAGCAGATAGAGCCGCTAAGGAAGCCGTGAGCAGTAATCAATCAGTGCGCGTTCATGAAGTGATTCCGTCAGATTTTAAGTGCCATTTAAAATCACTAGTTTATAACAAGTGGCAAGATGAGTGGGATCAATCCCAAGACAAGTTATCTAAATGTTTCAGTCAGTTTATCCGTTCCCTGCATATCTTCCGTGAACTTTCTCCATTCGAAAGCCAAATGGTTCTTGTTAAAATTTTCTAAAGAATGTTTCATCAGAAGCATTCTTAGTCTGTTGAATAGTGTTCTGAAATTCTTCCTTTTCCTAAAATGATCGCAGGCCCAAAGAATATCTTTGATTTTCATCTCGGCATTGGAGTCTTTTTCAATTTTGACAAATAACAGCATTTTTATCAAAACGAAGAACTGATTTTTCGTCCCATGACTCCAATGCCTTTCGAAAACTTCTTTTATACTTTCGCAGTTGCAAGCCATTTTTCTTCTAAGTAGAGTCGAGTCTAGGTGAGAAGCAGTACTGGCAGGTTCACAAAATTTGTACCTATTTATACCTGTTTTGCGCGCGCTAATTAGGTAATCTGTCTTCTGATTGGTTACATTTTTCCCCCGCTACCTGCTAGTTCCACGTTTTTCGTACATCGGTTCCAAATTTCAAATCTGTTTCTCAACTGGTTATTTTCTTATACAATTTTGAAAATTACTTTTGTGAAATTTTTGGGGTATTTTTGACTTCAAAAATTTTTTTACTATTTTTTTTTTTAGTTTCTCAAAAGTTACAGTTTTTTGGTGATTATTTTTGGAATCTTTATAATTTTTCATTATTATTTTCGAAAATTTCCCAAATGTAAAAATTGAGATTTCAAAATTCCACGTTTTTCGTACATCGGTTCGAACTTTTAAGTGTTTGACTATGTTGCTCCCCTCGTATAAAAAAGCTTTTATTTTTTTCAGAATCTATAGGATTTTTTCTTATTATGTTCCGAATTTCAAATCTGTTTCTCAACTGGTTATTTTCTTATACAATTTTGAAAATTACTTTTGTGAAATTTTTGGGGTATTTTTGACTTGGAAAAAATTTTCAAAATTTTCAAAAATTTTTTTACTATTTTTTTTTTTTTAGTATCTCAAAAGTTACAGTTTTTTGGTGATTATTTTTGGAATCTTTATAATTTTTCATTATTATTTTCGAAAATTTCCCAAATGTAAAAATTTTCCAAAATTTTTCTAAGTCAAAATTTTCCAAAATTTTTCTAAGTCCAAAATTTTTCTAAGTCCAAAATTTTCCAAAATTTTTCCAAGTCCAAAATTTTCCGCCGGGAAACATCTACTGATTCTTCTCATACTTCAATTTTGTTAAAAGAGCTTTTAATAAAAAAACGCCAGCATTTTTAATTTTTTTCACTTTTTTCATTTGCTCGGGAAATAGTTATGCGTTACTGTATCGTAATGGGGTTTTCGGGATGGTATAGGAAAACAATCAGCGCATCTTTTGGTAGTGAAAGTTTTTCGGAAAAGTCCCTATTAAAATTTTTCCAAAAATGACGTCACAATTCGATTGTTGAAAATTACTGTAGCCGGTACGGTTGGTAATCGATTGTCGGAAATAATCGATTTTAGCTACTTATATTTCTAATATTTTAGTTGTATGGAAGGTTGCACACAGTTATCGAATGAATTAGGTATTGCCAATTGTCATTTCATTTACTTTGTTCATTTATTCCCTATATTATTTTTAAATGTATGGCGGTAAATTATTCTATATACTTAGAACATTTTCAATGAATTTTTTTTACCAATTTTTATTTTTTATGATTTTTTTTATTTTTTAGTGGTATTTTTGACTTAGAAAATTTTCAATAAATTTTTTGTACCAATTTATAGGATTTTGTGGAAGGTTGCACAATTATTGATATAGATTAGTTTTTTTTTATTTTTTAGTGGTATTTTTGACTTAGAAAATTTTCAATAAATTTTTTTTACCAATTTTTATGATTTTGTGGAAGGTTGCACTATTATCCGAATAATTCATTTTTATACATTTATAAATTAGGATCTGATAATTGCATATTTTGTTATATTTTTCTTAAATAATATTTTTCTGTTCTTAAATTATTTAATTGCAAAACAATAACAATTGGATACCCCATACACATCTGTACTTAGATAAAAATAGTTGCTGCGACTATTAATAGCAGGTAGGTAAAATAACCTTTTTTTGGGCACATCCGAATTCTGCCACAAATGAAAATTATACCTGAATTTTACTAACTAAGGGATTAGTGAAGAGTCCGAACTCTGCCAGGTCCATTAAGTTTAATCCGCATTAAGGATTTAATTATTTCATACCTAAAGAGTTTTCAGAAGTAATAAATAATTTATATTAGTAATTTTTAATATATATATTAATGTGTAAGTATTTTGATGGACGGAACATTCAAATTTTGTACAAATTTTTTTTACCAAATGTTTACGATTCACAGTTTTAAAAATGGTTATTATGTACCGGCTGTTTTTTGTTTACTGCCTGATAAATCAAGTGAAACTTATTACAATATATTCCTCCTTTTAAGTAATAAGTGCAAAGCATTTGGTTTACATTTTAAACCAATAGAGATTGTGGTAGACTTTGAATTAAGCATTCACAACGCAATATATAAATATTTTGGGAGAGAGCTTATTCTTTTGGGTTGCAAATTTCATCTCTGCCAAGCATGGTTTCGGAAAATCCAAGAATATAACTTAGTTCCCGAATATAAAGAGGAAAACTCTGTGATTGGTAGGTATTTAAAACTTCATTTTGGTTGTGGATTTTTTTAATAAGGAAATGCACTATTTGCTACCAAATGATAAAAAAATAATTAAATTCCGCAATTATTTAAAACAAACATATATCAAAAATGTATCAATATTCCAACCAAATATTTAGGCAAATAGTGCTGATTTTTTTAAGAGGACTACTAACGCATGTGAAAGTGTTCATTCGCATTTCAATAGCTCATTTTATAAAGTACACCCCAATATAATGCATTTTACACGTGTATTATAAGATTTCCAAGTAGAGACTTATTCAAAAATGCCGTCAGCTAACAATAATCAGAAAAAAACTAAAAAAATGTCCAAGCGAAAGTCAACACCATACAAGAAAATATTGAAAAATATAAAAATAAATCTATTTCGCTGTTTATGTTTGTTCAAATAATGTCATTTAAAAATCTTCCCAATGTATAATTTTATTTTATCTACAACTGTCATGTAATGACACTGATTTGACACTTATTTGAATTTTGTAATGACGTATATTACCGCACTAGTGCGTTACTGAAATTATTACCGCACTAGTGCGGTAATGATGCGGAACTAATAGTTAATCAAAATTAATCATTTATTTAACAAAACGGAACAAATATAACATTAATAATAAACAATATAAAAAAATTATTTGTTATAGATATTTATAGTACAATCTTTGCAATCGTACAAATTAATTACACCATTTCTCATATTTGTCATAAGTTAAATATCTCTCACGTGATTTCTGTGGTACTAAATTTTCTATAACGCCGGTTGCTGCATTGTAAATATTTTGTGGAAGATCATCTTCACTTGAAGACATTATAATTGATTAAGTCAGAATTTTTAAGATTTTAGACGCTACTTTGACAGAAGTTGATTATTAATTCCGTTGCTATTGTTACAAAATACTCACAGATTACTTGTATTCTCAAATAGTCAATTTTAACGATATGCCGACATAATTTTATTCAATATAATTTTGAATTTTCGGAGTTGTAGATAAAATATTGTACAATATTCGTGCGGTAACACATTATTAATATACTTATGTGATTGCCCAACTCGTGCTGGCGCACTCGTTGGGCAATTTTCACATGCGTGTATTAATAATGTTCATACCGCACTTATATCGTAAATATCTATTACCTACAACGCTTTTATTATTTGTAATTTTAAATTAATTGTGTACTGTAATTTTGTATTCTTGTAGTTTTTTACTAATTTTGTATTGTTTTTTTGTATATGTATATAAAATAAATTCGAATAATTTCTTATGTTGTTTTTATATATTATTGCATATTTTTATATGTAAGTATCACAAATAGTAAACAATATACCTACATTGATAATCATATCGGACAGACCCCCTAATGATTTAGGAACCTAATCTCTAAAACTGTAATCCGTGGCAGAGTTCGAACAACAATTTTTCGTTACCTGAAGTATATGGCAGAATTCGGAAACTCCGCTTTTTTTATTACATTCGAAATCCATTTGGTATTTTCCAAGTTTGAAGAAAGTTTTGAAATGCATTTTGTAATAAAAATTTTTTATAAATTATACAATTATTATAAATAAATATTTTAAATTTTAGTACTTAAAATAATAAAAGCATTGTGGAAATATATTTTACTTATGATGAAAATGGATACATTGATAATACATATAATTCATTAAAAATAAATTTTGGGTCTCCTGTGTTAGTTCCTACTCCATTTTCAAGTTCAGTGTCTACTGGTAAATTTAATTTTCTGTTGGTTTCTGCTCCTTTGTTTACTGCAGTGTCTCCTAGATCATCCATTTTGGTTTTTACATAAAATACTTCTGTGTCAACTGGTCAACTCACTTCTGTGACTACTGGTGAATTAACTTCTCTGATGGTTTCTGCTCCATTGTGGAAAACATTTTTTAATAAATATTCTGTATATTTTGCCAGAGTATACAATTTTAAAAAATAAATTGTAATGTTTTCCACAACGCCTTTATTATTTTAATTTCTGAAATTTTTGTATATAAACATATTATAATAGGATTGATTCTATTGAAAACTGTCAAAATTTATTATTTTACATCTCTCTACAAGATGGCGCTGTAAAATATTCTTTATAAAAATATTAGAATTTTTAAAAATTAATAAGATATTTCTAGAATTGATTTAATTTCCTCTGTGTAAAAAGATATTTATTTTCCAAATTGTTTTTATAGAATAAGGAATATATAGAAAAATTTTGGAAAAATTTGGACTTTTTTTAACAATTTAATTTTTTTTCTCAATTGTTACAGTATAAAATATTTTAAAACTAAAATAAGATTATTACGTACATTTTGAAAATATCAACACAAAAAGTGTAACAATTGAGAAAAGAAATTCAAAATGCTTTTAAAAAAAAAATTTGAAAATTTTCAAAGTCTATTATATAACAGTAAATTTTTTTCTCAATTGTTACACTTTAAAAAATTGTAAAGTTAATATAAGAATATTACGTACATTTGGAAAATATTAATAAGAAAACTGTAACATTTGAGAAAAAAAATTCCAAAATTTCTGATTCTCTAATATTACAGTAAAAAATATTTTAAAACTTATATAAGATTATTACGTACATTTCGAAAAAAATATCCCCAAAAGTGTAACAATTGAGAAAATGATTCCAAAATTCTTATATTAACATTACAATTTTTTAAAGTGTAACAATTGAGAAAAAAATTTACTGTTATATAATGGACTTTGAAAATTTTCAAATTTTTTTTTTAAAACCATTTTGGAATCATTTTCTCAATTGTTACACTTTTTGTGTTGATATTTTCAAAATGTAAGTAATAATCTTATTTTAGTTTTATAATATTTTATACTGTAACAATTGAGAAAAAAAAATTAAATTGTTAAAAATTTTTTCTGAAAACTAACAAATTCCATCCAAACTGTTATATAATGGAATTTGAAAGTTTTCTAAGTCCAAAATTTCCCGAAATTTTTCTAAGTCCAAAATTTTCCAAAATTTTTCTATATATTCCTTATTCTATAAAAATAATTTGGAAAATAAATATCTTTTTACACAGAGGAAATTAAATCAATTCTAGAATAATTTTTGAAGAAATATCTTATTAATTTTTAAAAATTCTAATATTTTTATAAAAAATATTTTACAGCGCCATCTTGTAGAGAGATGTAAAATACAAAATTTTGACAGTTTTCAATAGAATCAATCCTATTATAATATGTTTATATACAAAAATTTCAGAAATTAAAATAATAAAGGCGTTGTGGAAAACATTTTTTAATAAATATTCTATATATTTTACAAAATTATACAATTTTAAAAAATAAATATTTACAGCACCATCTGTCAGACAGTTTCAGAAATGTATAAGTCCAGATGACATTTGACATGCATCAAATAAATATTCGCGCCACTTTTTCGCGCAACTCTGATAGAAACAATGTCGTGTACTTGTGGAAATCTTGAAAACATCTTTGAAAGGCACTGGAGCCATGGGACGAAGAATCAGTTCTTCGTCCTAGTAAAGCTTTTACTATTTGTAAAAATAGAAAAAGAGGAAAAACCAGACGCCAAATTAAGAGAAATCTTATGGTCTTGCGACCACTTCCGGAAGAGAAAAAACTTCAACACAATCTATAATAGATTGAGAATGCTTCTAATGAAGCACTCTTTGGAGAGCATTGATAAGAAGGATTTGGCGTTGGAATGGAGGAAGATTGATGAAAATATGCAGGGAACAAATGAATTGAAGAGAAAAATTTCGAAATCCATCCAAAATATAGATGAAGAAGAAGAAGTTATGGATCCAACTGAAGTCCATGAAGAAAGTTATGCTTGCCCTAGATGCAAGAAAACTTTTGGATCAAAAAATGCTTTATGGGGTCACAGAAGGATACATTAATTGTAAAAAAAAAAAAAAAAAAAAAAAAAAAAAAAAAAAAAAAAAAAAAAAAAAAAAAAAAAAAAAAAAAAAAATTTTAATAAAAATAATATTTATATTGACAAATTTTAACAAAAAAAGCTTATTAAATATAATTGTTTTATTGTAATATATTAATTAAAATTTCCCAAAATTTTTCCAAGTCCAAAATTTTCCGCCGGGAAACATCTACTGATTCTTCTCATACTTCAATTTTGTTAAAAGAGCTTTTAATAAAAAAACGCCAGCATTTTTAATTTTTTTCACTTTTTTCATTTGCTCGGGAAATAGTTATGCGTTACTGTATCGTAATGGGGTTTTCGGGATGGTATAGGAAAACAATCAGCGCATCTTTTGGTAGTGAAAGTTTTTCGGAAAAGTCCCTATTAAAATCTTTCCAAAAATGACGTCACAATTCGATTGTTGAAAATTACTGTAGCCGGTACGGTTGGTAATCGATTGTCGGAAATAATCGATTTTAGCTACTTATATTTCTAATATTTTAGTTGTATGGAAGGTTGCACACAGTTATCGAATGAATTAGGTATTGCCAATTGTCATTTCATTTACTTTGTTCATTTATTCCCTATATTATTTTTAAATGTATGGCGGTAAATTATTCTTTATTTTATACTTAGAACATTTTCAATGAATTTTTTTTACCAATTTTTTATGATTTTTTTTATTTTTTAGTGGTATTTTTGACTTAGAAAATTTTCAATAATTTTTTTTATCAATTTTTATGATTTTGTGGAAGGTTGCACAATTATTGATATAGATTAGTTTTTTTTTATTTTTTAGTGGTATTTTTGACTTAGAAAATTTTCAATAAATTTTTTGTACCAATTTATAGGATTTTGTGGAAGGTTGCACAATTATTGATATAGATTAGTTTTTTTTTATTTTTTAGTGGTATTTTTGACTTAGAAAATTTTCAATAAATTTTTTGTACCAATTTTAAAAAGGTTTGAAACTGTTTCAATGTAGCTAAAACCCCTTTTGGTTTACTTTCTTGCCAATGTGCAAAAGATTTTTGATCTAATTTATCCAACATCATATAAATAACCAATGGATCCCATGAATCTACAGAAATGCCTAATTTGTCTAATGCAAAAAGCGTTTTTGTAATTGTATCTGATATAGTTCTTAATTCACAAGATGACTCTTTTAGAATAGGAGGTAATTTAACTAATAAATTAAGATAATAATTAACAAGCATAGGAGTGTCATTGTATCTATCGCAAAGCAAATCCCAAACAACTTTATAATTTTCTTTTGTGAATTTAACCACCCGTGCTAATTTTTGCGCTTCACCCTGTAATGCACTTTTTAAAAAATGAAACCTTTCTACGTCACCCAATGCATCATTTTCATGAACTAGTGACACAAACGTATCCCGAAATTCTATCCAACTTTCTACTTCGCCATTAAAAGTCGGTATCGGAATTGACGGCAACTCTGCTCTAATTTTAAAGTTTCTTTCAGAGTTATTTATGCTACCACTTTCGCTATTATTATCTAATTGAACATCTTCAACTTTTCTCGACTTAATTATAATTTTCTTTGCCCTACCTAATGCTTTAAAATAAATATTATCAAAGTCTTCTTGGTACTTTTCAAAAATATCATGGTATTGATCCTCATTTACTACTGACCCTAAATACCTTTGTATTTCCTCAAATTCCCCATAAAGAAATTCTACCTTTGTTCAAGTTCTTCTAATAATTCTTCATCATCAATACAATTATTATCGTCAAGATGAAGATTTTCTAAAAATTTAACAAATATTGTTAATCTAGATATAATTAAGCCACGTTTACGTTTACCATCTTTCAGCTCTATTTCCGACATTTTTTTTTTCAACCCACTCACACAGCTTGAGAAAATATAACAGATAGGGAAATAGAAAAGGAAATTTTTTTTTTTTTAATTGAAACGACTTACCTCGCCTGCCTACGGCACTGTCGATTCTCTATGTTATCTGGCGCGCCGTCGATTCTTCCAATCTTATCGACAAACGAACTTCTATGGTTTAGTCGGCATAAATCCAAATGCCGTACTTCTAATCACTCTATTTTTTCTTTTTGTTTTATAATTACGTGTGAAATTATAACCTTATTCGGTTCGACTGGACCACATGTTTTTGCACCTTACAAAATCTACCATATATCTTTCACTCGTATTATAATCAAACTATCCAATATGAAAAATAACTTTTAATGTGTGCGATTCTCTAACATCTCGCTGAATCAATACAAAACATACTGACAAAACAAAACAAAAAACTCTGGGCATGCGAGAGGTACAGTCAAGCTAACAAATATACAGGGTGTTATTGAAATACACGTACATATTAAAATGGGGAATAGTATGTAATGACCAAAAACGATTGGCACCAATTTTAACTTCAAAATCTAAAATTTAAATATTGGGGAAGAGTCCCCTTTTCCGACCTACTAGTTTCCATATTTAAAGAAGTAAAATAAATCGAAATTGAACTTACCCATAGAAATTGCACTGTTGCCGTAGCAAAACCAATTAATTCAAAATAAAGTTTATTACAGTAATTGTTCAAAATGCCGTCCATTATTATTTACACACACTTGCAATCGTCTTTCCAAAGAACTTTGAACATTAGAAATTAGTCTTGGATTTTGTCGTAGTTCCTCGGCTACCGCATTAACTTTATTGGTTAATTGTTCAACACTATTAATAGGTTCATTATAAACCAGTTGTTTCATGTGACCCCACAAAAAGAAATCGCATGGATTTATGTCCGGAGATCTCGGAGACCACTTAGTAGGTCCATTTCTGCCTATCCACTTTTGAGGAAATCTAATGTTCAAAAACTGCCGTACGTTTAAATCAAAGTGAGGAGGAGCGCCATCTAGTAGGTACCACATCCGTTGCCTTAATTGTAACGGTATCTCTTCTAGGAGTACTGGCAAAATATCTTCTAAAAAGTGGAGATATCCTGGCCCATTTAATCTGTTCGGGAGAACATAAGGCCCGATTAAATACTGATCTATTATGCCAGCTCAAACATTTATTGAAAATTTTCTTTGATGCCCAGTTTCCCTAATGGCGTGAGGATTTTCATCACTCCAAATATGCGTATTGTGCATATTGAACACGCCATCACGAGTGAATGAAGCCTCGTCAGTATACAATAATATTTTTAGAAAATCAGGAATATCAACACATTTTTGAATAATCCATTCACAAATCTCCACTCTCTTTTCTTCATCACCTGGATATAAGGCCTGGACTTTTTGGATGTGATAAGGATGTACACCTTGTTCTTTAAGTGTCCGCCACACAACAAATGAGGACACTCCAATTTCAAGACCTAGTCTTCTACAACTTAATTGAGGCCGGTTTTCAACAGCTTCCAATATTTCTTCTTCGGCCGCCAATGTTCTTTGTGTTCTTGTTCTCCCTCGATCTGCATTGACACTCTCAAATTTTCCATGGTCTCTTAGATGCTGAACAGTTGAAATAAACGTACGACAGTCCGGAATTCTCCGATTTGGAAACCGTTCGCGATACAGGATTTGTGCTTGCCGAGAATTTTCTCCAGCTGCCCCATAAACCAGCACTATATCGGTTAGTTCAATATTCGTAAATAGTGGCATCGTAAAAAAATATTTAAAAGTAATCGTAACAACACTTTTTACCAACTTGGAAATGACGCGCTCGTGTTAGCCAGATTCGTAAATCAACCAAAAATTTAATAATCTATAGTTTCAAAAATGTATAGTTTAAAAACAATCATTTATCAAATATTCTAGTTTTTTGATAACGAGGGTAGTAAAAACCAGTCTTCGGAAATAGAAATTAATTCGAAAATCTTGGCAACATGGTTATTTCTTACAAGACTAGTTTTCTTATCATCTGACAAAAACTTGCATATTAATTACTGTTGATGTTTAAAATAGGTAAATAAACCTAATTTATATAGGTCATCCTCAACATATCAGTGAAGTACGTTTGTTTTAGAATTAATTTTCAAAAATTAATAACTCCCTTAGTAAGGGGTATTTTTAAAAAATAATATTTTTCTACATTCAGTGGGGATCTGCGCAATACCCAGTTTTAATATGTACGTGTATTTCAATAACACCCTGTATATAAAAACAATATCGTTCGGTCCAACCAGACAGGGTTGCCGTTGTCACTACTAAACTGATAGTTCTAAGGAATTTATTGGTCATAAACACTTTTGTTTTAGGGGATAGGTTGTAATGAAATATAATTGGTTAAAAATATTTCAAGACACTAAACAATTTTCAATCAAACATACCTACTTTTCTTTACAAAAAAATATTAAAACATGAACATTTTTAAGGTTGATTTAATTTTAAAAAGTATTTCAAATAAAAAGATTAAATGGTCCTCATTTTTTAATTAATCTTATAATTTTATAAGGCTTCACACAGCAATTTATGAATTTCAAATTGAATTTTTTGTTTTTTTGAAGTGTTCGCAATCATTTTTAATTGTGAGGCCACGAACTCTCCAAAAGTGTCTTCCATTGTTTTTGTGGATGAGGCCACTGGACGTAATGCTCCCACTGCATTATCAAGGCTTGTTGAAACATTTTGAAGAATTTCTAGCTCATTAGATCCAGTATGTTTTCTCTTTCCTTTGTTAGATGTGACTGTTGTTGGTGTAATAGATGTCCTTGAGCAGCTTCTTACTGGCGATGTTGCTCTGGATTCTGAGGCAGGTGAATTTGGTATCAGGACACCATTATCCCCAACTTCATATTCACCATCTCCAATCTGAAATATTTTAGATATGATTGGCACATTGCAAAAAAGTTAGAGAATGAAATTAAAGGAACGTTAGTTGAAACGTAGAGTTTTTATTAAATATTTTCTGCAAATATAGTGGGTTATTTATATAAACTGTTTTACTATTTGAATCTCATTTTTACTTACAATTTCATTTAAATTTTCGTGTTCTTCCGTTAATTGCATATCAGATCCTTCCTATACAATAAAATTGGATTTTGATGGCCTAATACTTAAGTGGTCGTCTAAGAAATTGATTTTTTCAAAGTACCATAATCCTGGTTTATAAAGCTAGACGAAAATTAATTTGTCTAAGTATTAATTTGTTATAAATACCTCCTCCTCTCCCATTCCACTACGAGTGGAAGAAACAAGTTTTCTGCGTTCTGTGCTGTACGTTGTTCGTAACCCTTGAAACTTTTTTTGAATTTCCACCTCAGTTGCTGTGGGGCGCACACATTTTAGTTTTTTAAAATGTCTTGAAGGGCTAGATTGCATAGATACTTATTGTGGTAGTCTCTATGCTTAACCACATATAACATTGATGCTCTTTATATAGATCAATTAGCCAGGAAATTTGTTCCTGGCTCCAAGACATTGTTGCAAGTTGACCACAGTTATTTTGAGCTGACGACGAAAAACACGGTCACAAAACACCTACACGGTTTTTTATGGGTGACGGTGACTGCAAAGATAATATAGTAGTATTATAGTATTATAATAAAATAAATAATATACAGAAATACTGACCTTGTTTGGCTGACACGATGACAATTGACACTATGTTCGTTGACAAATTAGTGCATGCGCAAATTTAAATTGGTTCAAAAATTGGATAGAAATTAGAACAAGTTCTATTTTTGATACAATGTGGCACCCCAATACAATTTTTAACACAATATTCTGTATTACACTATCACATTTTGATTGTACCAAAAATTGTACAATTTCTTGTACAAGAAATTGGATAATGTAAAACAGCTTTAACGCTGCATCGAGGCCGGCGCGCGGGCCAGCGTGTGTGACGTAGTCGCCAGATCACTTACGGAGATAACCGTCGGTGGCGATGCGCCGTAGATCCTGCTTGCCAGCTTGTTGTGTGTGTGTGTGTGTGTGTGTGTGTGTGTGTGTGTGTGACGTAGTCGACAGATATTGGAACATAATATATTTCTTATTTTTAATGTGGAAAATCATGGGCTCTAGAAAAATTTAAACTTCGTGCAGAAGAGACTTCAATATGTGTAATATTTTTTGAAAAACAATAAAATTTACTCTATTTTCTAATACATAACTTAAATTACTTGGTACATTTTATTCATAAAAAGATATAATAGTGTTTTTAATTGTTCTTTTAACCCTACATTTGGACAGGGTATGTTAAATATATTCCAACTAAATTGTCCAGCTTCAACAACTTTTTTCGTATATTCACTATATTTGTAATATACGTTTTTGTTGAAAAAGTAAATGAAACATCTATGTATCTAAACGCTGATGTCAAATCCGTCGGTATACCTGGAAATTGATCTGTTATACGTCCACGACTAATTATTTCTTTAGGATAATTAATGTATTCTACATAGGAAGCGTTCTTATAGAAAATAAAAGTTCTACCACTATTTAGCTAACTTTTGCTGATACCATGGATACATAATTGCAGACTCTACTCCACTATGCCCTAGCCCCAGGGTGTGTCCGATCTCATGTATCAACACCATAAGAAAGCTTACTTGACCATCAGGAACATTAGCATCATCCCCAAAATACCATTGTTCGCCAGCATCCATATGAATTTCAATACATCCATCAGCACTAGGAAAATGTGCGTGAGCCAATATTTTCCCAGGTCCATCAAAGTTATGTGGACATTGGCGGCGACCTGTGCAGCTTTCTCGAAAATCATGTTTTTTGGGTACGACGGTTATTATAGTAATATCAGGTTTTGGTATTGGCAGAACTAATTGAAAATTGAAATTTGAATCTAGTTCCCAAATATCAAAAGCCTTTTGAGCTGTTAAAAGATGTTCCGAATGGGCTTGAGGAAAATACCATCGCAAACTCGTTTTATTTTTCCACCTTGATATCGCTGAAAATGAATTTTCGCCAACAGTACATCTAGGTCTATTAATTAATTGAATAGTGGCAGCGTTCAGAGTTCCATCCACAGGTAAATTATATTTTTCTTGAAAATTTGCTAACCCCGTTTTAAAGCTATCACCTACGATTTCATTTTGATTAATATACCCAAACCGTTCTAAAAATGATACAACATATTCTTGGTTAACGTTCGCAGAATTTGCGAGGACTGCTAAGAGAAGCAGTGCAAGTACTTTACCAACACACATGTTGAATAAAAATGAAGATGTACGAAATGTGTATATATATATATATTATTAAATTAATACCAATTTTACATTTACCATCTCCAAAAAAAAAAAAAATTCTTATAAAATTTTTAAAAAATTTAAAACATTTACTTTTAATAATTTAATTATTTAATATATTATTAAAAGAGAGACTTTTAACTACCATACCGGATGAAGCCTCCTTGATAAACTCATAATACAGGTTTTTAAAAAATTAGATAAGACTGATAGTGCAAAAATACTTAACCATATTTGCAGGAAACGAATTCTAGTTATTTGTACCGCAGCAATATGCATCCGTCCGCAAGCGGTTTATAGAATTTAGCTATCTTCTCCACAAACCAAACCAGTAAACCGCAAGTAAAAATTATCAAATCCACAGAAAATGAGTTGCTTTTTCCGAGGTTATAAAAGTCTAAGCGCATCAATCAACAATCGAGTCATAAAAGTCGCTTCACCAGTGCTAGTTAGTGTTCAGTGAACAGTTCCCCGTTGTTCTATTGTAAGTACATTTAATGCTAATTTTTTGAAAATTTTTGTAATCTTTATAACAGTCAACTTAACAGTACAAATTTTAAATATAATCTTGATTAACTACTCAACTTTAAATTATTTTTAAAAGTAAAATCTTAAATCTAAAACTTTATAATTAATTAGTATCTCTTTTTCACTATTTTAGGACGAGTTTTGTTAGTGCATTAAATAATGATATTTTTTTATTGTTATCTTCCAGCCTAATTTTGATTTTTTTATTTTTTCAGTAATTTGTGCCAATCCTAGCACAGTGATCTACATTTTTTTCCTGTTAAGCTTTAATTCACATACATTTTGCTGTCACGTTTAAGCTTTTAAAGTAAGCGTTTTGTTTTTTATTTTCATGCTAGTATTTCTTTTATTAAGATAAATATAACAAAAGTTATTTATTTTTTAGTGAGTGGCATGTTTCGTTGTTTAATAGCATTATCAGACTAAACCATGTCACTCACTAAAGTAGATTCGCCAATTATATAAGCTAATGCGATCGACAAAACTTGATCACCAGTGGCAAGATATCTAAAATATTTTATAATTTTTAACAATGTATAAATACAGCTCTAAACAAAATGTACCTTAATGTTATTGCTAAACGATGTTCTGGTATTAAAGCTTTTTTACTGGCTTTTGTCAAGTGCGGTCTGAGTATGTTCAACAACAAATCAAACATATTTCTGTTCATACGTGTGTATCTAAAAAACATGTCGGTATCATTTTTCAGCTCTTGGAAATATTCCGAAAATCGCCCAGTCTGGCACGATTTTTATTTATGGGTCGCACTATCGATCTACGATTTCTCCATCTTTTATTTTTCTTTCTTAACTTAAAAAACATTTCACTTCATAATAAAAATCCTCGCGCCGTACAAATAGTATCCATTTTATGACTCGAGTTTGTTGTAAATACAACAATAACAAACAAATAAAAATAAAAAATGTTAGGTTGTTATTAAATAATTTGGGATCTGACAGTTGATTTATGTTCATACGCATGCTTATTTCAAATGAATGTAGGTTGACAAAAAATATTTTTTTTTACTTCTTATTTTTATTTCTTATTTTTACTGCTTATTTCTTATGTAAATGTACGTGTAAGGGCCTTAACGTTCTCCGGTCGTTACGGGTCACTTTGGCGCTTTTGTTCAGGTCTCGGATTGCCTCGGGCGCCACCTTCCATTTATAGTGTGAAGGCCACTTGCTTGGGCAGCGTTAGTGAAGAAAGAAATACTCCAGGGGTCGTTATGATGTCGACCTATAGACAGAAAAATAAAACTCAATTAATTCAAAATACCGATTTTGTTCTAAATTCACCAGCCACAAAGAGGGAACAAAAGAAATAATTAAACCAAAACTTATTGCAGGAAAGAGAAAGAGGCGTGTAACTGGCGGTTCAATTTTCCGGTGCAAAATGATTCCCAAGACATAAGCCAAAAATGTCAAATTTATGAACGTTTGCGGGGGTGAGAGACGGTGAAATAATACTGGTGAAACAACGCGTGCGGTTCCCAGTGAAGCGTATGCAATTTTACAGGTCGGAGAGTGGATTTATGTTAAAGTCCACCCCTGGTATACGAAGTGACTTTTTCTCTATATTAATTGCAACCCTTATGTATATATCCGTATAATCAAAAGTGTCCCAGGAAGTAAATCGAGAAAACTCGCCTGAAATGATATCTATCGCTGTCCTCCGGTACAATAAATAACTTTCCCCTATCAATAAATGTGTAAAAGGAAGTAAATCGAGAAAACTCGCCTGAAATAATTCCTCGTTTCGGTCTGGGCTTAACGGTAGTAGTAAATCGAGAAAACTCGCCTGAAATACTATCTATCGGTGTCCCCCAGTATAATTAATGAATTTTCTCCACGACCATTACTGAACGTATAAATTTCGAGATAATTTTTAATAATAGAATGTAAACATTCACATTCTAGAGTCTGAATATTTATTCTAGAATACTTGCTTCTTATGATGCATTTTGCATGTATTTTCATTCTTTAGGTAAAGAATGGATATTCTGTAATCGAACTAAACTATATGGATTGCCATGGATTTCAAAAGTGTCACTGTCAGATATAAAATGGCGACGGTAATAATTATTTTCAAACAAGTTTTAATTCAAACAAAATAATGAGTTAAAAATCAAGAGAAGTAGAAATAGAATTTAATAATATGTGAAATTACAAATTATGAAAAAACACCAATGCACCAGAATTTAATTTCGGTAAGTGTACGATAACACTATAGATATTACTACAATTTAATACAAATATGTCAACAAATAACTTGTGTTGAGATTTAATTTAATTTTCATTTATACTTTTTGATCGTGGAGATAGTCTGTTAAGCCTAGTTCATATAGATGCGAATCGCGAAATGCGAATTGCGAACTTCGTAATAAAAAATCGCAATTTTTAGAGGTATTTCATATTACAGCGAAATTCGCATGCCAACATGTCAATGTCAATCGAGTTCTCCTGTCTTTAATGTCAACAGTGTCAACTTTTAACCTAAAATTGTTGATTGCTGCATTTGTGCCTATGATTGTGTATTTACAGTATAAACAGTGAAATAATGAATATAAATTATGGTTTTTATTATTGGCGACGAAATCGTGCTATAGCAGCATATTTATTACTGAAACGTAGAAAAAGAAAGTATAAAAGGTCAACAGATACCTGCGAAATTTTTAAGTTTCAAAAGTCACAAGGAGCCTACCATAATTTAGTGCAAGAAATGCGCCAGAAAGATGAGAAACAATTTAGAAATTACCATCGAATGAGTATTGAAGATTTCAACATTCTTTTAAGAAAGATTTTCCCATTAATTGAAAAGCAGTATTATGCACGAGAGCCAGTTACACCTGGAGAAATGCTCTCTGCAACTCTTCGGTAAGTAATCGTTTTGATACTATGGTTTATAATTTACAGGTTTACATTTTACAGATATTTAGCTGCTGGGCAAAGTATGAAAAGTATCTTCTATAGTTATAGGCTAGGCTTGAGTCCCGTTTCAATAATTATTAGGGATACCTGCTCTGCAATTTGGGAAATCTTGAAAAAAGAATATCTGCTTATCCCAAAAAAAGAAGATTGGCTAAATATTGCAAAAGTTTTTGAACAGAAATGGAACTTTCCTAATTGTATTGGGGCCATAGATGGGAAGCATATTAGAATACAAGTAATAATCATTAATATTTATTAAATTAATAGTCAATACAATAATGTATGTGTTTCAGGCACCTCCAAACACTGGCTCTGGCTTTTTTAATTATAAGGATTTCTTTGGCATAATACTCTTAGCAGTAAGTGATGCAAACTACTGTTTTACAATGGTTGATATAGGTGCTAGAGGAAGAGAAAGTGATGGAGGAGTTTTCCGTAACAGTGCTTTTGGAAAATTATTTTATTCAAATTCTCTTGATATTCCTCCCTCCCGAAAACTAACTGATGATTCAAAACCACTGCCTTATTGTTTTGTTGGTGATGCTGCCTTTCCCTTCAGCACACATTTAATGCGGCCATATCCTGGCAGTTTCCTCTCACAAAATGAAAGAATTTTTAATTATAGGTAAGTTAGTAAACAATTTTTCTGTTATTAGTAGTACACTAGCAATTTCAAATATTTATAGATTGAGCCGAGCAAGAAGAATTATTGAGAACTCTTTTGGTATATTGGTATCTAAATGGAGAATCTTGGAAAGGCCTATAATTGCCAAACTGCAAACCATTGAAATTATAGTGGGAGCCCTTGTCTGCCTCCATAATTTTTTGTTAAAATCCGATTTAATAAAAGTAGACAAGAAAAAGTATTGTCCTTCAAATTATGTAGACAGAGAAACAGACACAGGTGAAATCATAGAAGGGGAATGGAGAAAAGAGGTTCGCAATGTACTAATGAATGTGGGAAGGATGGGAGGAAATTATTATTCTCGAGTAGCTAGCTGTGTACGTGTTGATCTTACTAATTATTTTGTAAATGTTGCTCCTATTGCTTCTCAATGGTCAGAATAAAATATTGAATAAACAAAAAATGTAGTTTTAATACCTTCTCTTCAATATAAATTAAAAAAAACAAAATTTTAATTCCTTAATAAATTTATTTTTGAAACTTATTGCTATTTTGTCCTGCTCTAATTTAATTTTCATCATTCGTATCATCCCCACAATATTGTTCATATAAATCATAAATATTCTGTAGCATCTCTATTTCTGTTTTCATTCGTACTCTTACTGGTAACTTATTTAACACTGATTGTAGAGTAAGTAATACAGGGGATAATTGCTGAGTTGTGGGGGTCGGTTCTTTTAATATATCCAGTAGTAATTTCTCTGTTCCATCTGGAATAAATAAAAATAGGTTTTGTATTATTAATAATCCCTTGTTTCAAAATATTTACCTTGCTTATCACTTCCTCTTTTTGACTTCTTAGCTGAGAGAGTGGCCTCCGGAGAAACACTTCTAGTGGGGGAGGACACTTTGCTTGAAACAGGAGATAGCAGAAAGTCAGATGTTGAGGATCCTGCACCATGTTCTGAAAAGTTACCCATAGTAGGTTTTGGGGCATTTTTTGCTGCCAAGAAGTAGAAACTGTCAAAATGTTTCCATTTCTTTTTTCCCCTGCGCCACTGCCTGAGTATAGTTGATAAGTTCTACAAAATATAATGAAATGACAAAATTTAATTGGTAAAATAATCAAAAATACTACATAATTATACTACTATGGGTAGTGGATTATCTCGTGAACACTGCAAAATTTGACGTTCCGTCTATAAGAGCCTATGATCAACTGTCAAATTTTTGCTGTGTTCACGAGATAATCCACTACCTATTTCTGATAGACCAAGCAAGTATACTACAAATGGCTTATAAATCAATTTTCACCTCAAATGTTTTAAAAATGTGTCCTTAAGATTTCTCCATTTTTTCTCAAGGGATCTAGTGAAATTTGTCCTCCAATTTCCTGGTGTACTTCTCTCCAGAGCTTCTCTCGAATATTTTATCCTCGTAATTTGAGAGGAAGTGTGTGGTTCCATAATGGTGCCCTAGTTTGAATAGCCTCAGCCAACCTAGCAACTAAGTTGTCCTCAGAAGATCCTTCTGATACTTGATTGGCAGTTTGCCGAGCATGCATGTGACCAGCCTTCTCAGATAGAGAAGGCTGGTCACATGCATGCTCGGCAAACTGCTGGATCGTCATCACTTCTCCACATTCACGTTCAGCGTAACACTAAAATATAAATTCAATTTTCTTATTGACTAATATCATTTTTCATGTTTGATAACTTTATATACCTCTTCACTGAGATCCATATTATTTCAATTACCTATATAAAAACTAACAAAAAAAGTGAATTAAACGACACGTGCATAACATAAACAATTCAGCATAACCTCAAAGTGAAAACCAGAATAGACAAACAAATGTCAAAGGTAACGCTTTATACGCAAGCGCAAGAAAAATCATTGCGAATATTCGTAAAAAGTTAAAACTATTCCAAGTTTCCCGCCAAACAAATTTTAAATTCTGCGAATTCGCAAAATCTTAAAATTTAATACTGTCAAATTTACCGCCACTGAAATCGACCAATCAGAACGGAATTCGCATTTCGCGATTCGCATCTATATGAACTAGGCTTTACTCGGTTAGAATGAAAAAATTCGACACTCGTGGTTCCTCGCGCTCGCGTTCAGAATGCTCCACTCGTGTCAAATTTTTCACTCTAACCTTGTTACAGAATCTACTATCAACAAAGCTTGCAAGGAAGTAAATCGAGAAAACTCGCATGAAATACTACCTATCGCTGACCCCCGGTATAATAATAAAATTTCCCCTGAATATAGATTAAATTAACTAACAACTTTAAAATAAGTAACACTCTTTGGAAATTTCCTGTATACAATTTTCTCACCGGTAGCTCTCGTCTGGTATGGCTGGCTACGGCACTGGTGTCAGTCGCTGTCAATCTTCTTATCCCCGTATGCAAGATGGTTGTTACTGTTCGAGTCTCTAATCGAACTGCCTAAATGAATCGCAAGCCGTGCTTTACCATGATATTGGTTGGGTACGTGTGGCAAGGCGAAATCAGTCCGTAACAGCTCCATCTCCCGGACGGAGTGTTAACTTTGTACAACGGATAACGTTTGCCCATATGTTCAACAGAAGGTCGCGGTATTTATCTTAATTTTTCGTTTTAACGGTGTATCGTGATTTTAGCTATTTACGGTCTATTGCCAGGGCGAAGATATTTAATAATACACTTATTGCGACAAGTATTAGGGAGAAACTAATTATATTAATTATTTTTAAATGTGAAGACGGAATTAAAATTATTATGATCAAATAAAAAGGGTAAGAACGGACATTAGGGAATTAAAAACCAGTCTAAATTCGTAACTTCGTTACACACCCTTCCCACTTCAGGAAAAAAAAATATTATATTATATTATCTCAACGATATTCAAAGGTTACAAATAAAGAAAAAAAATTAAATGGAACCTTTCGGGTGCCCACCCCTTTTATTGGTTAAAAAAAAAGGAAAAAACAAGTGATTATTATTTGGTTGCGGCGCTCATCATTGGTTCGTCGTTGGTTTTGCGGAGTGCCGTCGTGAATTAAAAGGATCAAAAGGCATGGGATGTGTCGATCCGGGCAGGGACAGCGGCAGCGACGACAAGTGGAGCGTCGCCGGGAAGCGTCGGGCCGGTACCCTTTGGACCCCGGAGCGGGGTCGTCGAAGGGATACTCCCTGGATAGAGTGCCAACTCGGCCACATCTGAAGCTGAACTTGGTAGTCCGTGTCTGGTGGCACTGCTGACGAGCGTGACCGGGTTGTCCGCACATCCAACACAACTTATCTTCTACTGGTAGGTACTCCGGTTCTTCCGCGGGGAAGACGGCCTGTCCTGCAGCCGTCGGAGCGTACCTTGCCTTGTCCAGAAGAGTGGGTTATAGGGGTGCCGGAAGGTGTGGTGCTGCTGTGTAAGACCTCATCACCATCAACTGTCCGGCTATTCTGTCGGTTGTTCTGGTAGGGGGCTCGAAGTCCAGATCTATCTATAGAAGTTCAATCGGAGTCTCCAAGATGTAAAGAAAACAAAACGGATAAATTCGAACTATATTATTTAATAGGGTTGCGACTGTGGAAAAAAAATAAAATTAAATACAACGTTCTAAAACTAAATTATCACACTTCACGGGACGGTTGGTAGGGGTGCGGGTTTTTCTTTTATTGTTTTATTTTTGGGTCGACTGTCTCGGGGGGACGAAGTTCCTGATGCGCGGCCATTGCTACAGTGCTCCAGGCTTGGCTTTTTGATACCTGTTCAAAGAGGACGTCGCCATGCGGGTGGGAAACGGGATTAACCGGAATAAGAGAGAAATGTTTCTGGATGGATTTTTGAAGGTGGTGGAGAGCGTTGAGATAGGTTCAGATGTTGCCGGGAAAGTCAGGAGAGGATGGTTTGATGCAGGGAGCGGGGGATGTTGTATTGACGGGTCCGGAGGTAACGGAATATCGGCGACTCGAATTACGAATGCCGCTTTGAAACCCGGAGGAACGGGCCATGGCTCTCATTTTTTCTTATTGGATAGCGTTGCCGCAGCTCTCGGGCCAATATTCGGCAGGCCCTGAGACGTTTGCCGACTTGTATATTCTTCCGACATAAGTCGGTTTCCTACCCTTCAGACGGTCCAGTACACTATAGAGTCGACATATTTCTCTCAATTTGCCTCCTTTTTTCATTTCCTCGCATGCCAGAATTAAGTTTTCTAGGGCATAAGTATTTTGTCTTGATTTTTTATTACTTTTGTTCATTATTTTTTCGAGTAATTTTTTATTTAAACTGAAAAAATAACTCAAACCATTGTGATACTCCAGTTAAAAATTTGGCGGACGAATACTGGAAGTTCATAAAAAGGGGCATTATTCCAATAGTCGGACACCTAGGAGAAACATCTTTCAACTTGCTTTTGTCAAAAAAATTTGTCATGCTACTGGTTTGCACACAGTTTACACGGGTCCATACATTTTACCAAAATCGTATTATATCAAACAATCTGTTTAACAAAATTTAATGTTTCAAATCATCATAACAACAAAATCTTACTTCTTCAGATCTATATTTAATCAGAATTTAATAAAGTAAAATGGAAACTATCAAAATGAAAAAAAAACAAAATGGCAAATCGTCAAACCAACAAAATGACAAATTTATAATTTATCAAATAATAATTCACCAAACAGGTATTATAACAAAACCTTATTAATTCAGAATAGTATAACGTTAAAACTCTTTTAAATCAAACCAATAAAACTTCAAAAGTGTACTAAAACAAAATGATAAAAAAGTAAAATCGTAAACTGACAAAACACCAAAATTTAATCTATCTAAAGTCCAAAATATCAAAGGAGTAAAAATTCAAACGCGTAAATTAACAAAACTGTAAAATATCAAACGCTGCTTGTCATGTGTCCTTCAACAAAAATCTTGGACGATATGAATTTTAATGGGACTTTCTAGCTATACGCGAGTAAGAAACCTACAATAGATTTTACAATTTTAATCGAACGGCACATAAATGGCCCTGACGGGAATTTATTAGAAATTTTAGTTTTTTAAACGTTTATATTATCCTGACCGTAAAATAATTTTTGAAGTATCTACCACGAATTGAGAATTATCTTATCTACAAGGACAACGTGTACACTATTTCACAGAGATAGCATGGTCCTGTTATTTTTTTGTTTTTTACAAATCGTTTTTAATTGTTGTTAATATGTTACATCTTTATATAGTCGGAGAACGAGCAGTGTCTAAAGTTGCCAAAATCGGCAATTTCCGAAAAATTTCATATTTTATATAAATTTTTTAATTTTGAATTACCACCACATATCTCTCTTAGTTTAAGTCCGATTGAATTGAAATTTTTAGGAGAACCAATTTAGACCTTTGTTATCACGACGTACTTGACAGAAATGAAAAAAAAATTACGTGTCACCAGTACTTTGTTTTTAATAAGTTGGTGACAAGAAATTTGGTAAAAATACAGCAACAAATACTCGATCGAGAAAACTTTTTTGGTTTTAAAGATAGATATATATAGTAAGTGACAAAGTTGTAGCCAAAGAACCAAGCAAAGTTTTTTATTTCAGTGATTTTTTTGATTACTTACTTACTTTCTAGAAAACGGTGCTGCAATATATGTATAAGACCGTAGCGTCGCGTCCCAAGATAAAAAGTTCGGTTGGGTATGGGGATAAAATAAATGTCCCTTAAGCTAGCAGAGCAAAGTCAGCAAAATACAATTGTTGTTATTTCATAATTAAGTGTAAATAAAACGCAAATTTAATGTAGTGATTCAAAATTTAATGCTCCTTTAGAAAAGAAAAAACTATGTTCTGATAGCTTAATATAAAGCTAGCAGAACACTGAATCAACAATCGATGAATAATTACGTAATTAATATCAAAAGAATGAGATAATTAAAAGCAAATTAAATGTAGTAAATAAAAATGTAACACTCCTTTGGAAAGCAAAAAACTATGTTCTGCTATCTGAAGATAAAGTTAGCAGAATACTGATTGAAAAATTCCTTTTAAAGTGGAACTATCTATTGGGTAATAAAACTTATTATTATTATCTAGTAATAAGGGTGGTTTTCAAGTATTTTTGAACCATTGTTCTGCTTACTTTATCTTAAGCTAGCAGAAAGTAGTTTTTCATTTCTAAAGGAGCGTTAAATTTTTATTTACTACATTTAATTTGCGTTTAATTGTCTCATTCTTTTGATATTAATTACGTAATTATTCATCGATTTTTGAAATCAGTGTTCTGCTAGCTTTATTTTAAGCTAGCAGAGCATAGTTTTTTTTTCAGAAGGGCCTTTAAATTTTTATTTACTACTTTTAATTTACGTTTAATTATCTCATTCTTTTGATATTAATTAATTAATTTTTTATCGATTTTTGAATCAGTTTACTGCTGGCTTTATATTAAGCTAGCAGAACATAGTTTTTTTGCATGCAAATAAATAATATATATATATATATATAAATAAATGTTTTCTCCGATTGACATTAAACGTCAGTTTTAGCGACATTTATCGATCATAGAAGTAACACTATTACTGCCTAGGCAGTAAAAATGATTTTTAATGCCTAGGAATTAAAAAAATAATTTTATATCTCTAAACACAGATTAATCTCTTCTCCAAACAACTTAATCTTAAGATAAACGGAATAAAAATTGCGATTTTAAACTAAACAATTCAGAAAAGGTACATAACAACCCAGACTTTACTTATCAACGGCAATGATAATGTGATTTAAGCAGGCACATGGAATCCACTAAGCTCTCTCTCATGGACAATTGAAGCATATTGAATGTAACAGTGGTATCTTATTTTTCGGTAGATATTATTATGTATACAATTTAAGGTCTAATCGACAATAATAATTATAAAATACTATTTAATTATTACCTATAACAAACGATTAGAAAAAATATTAAAAAAGGGTGACCCTTGCTGGATCGAATTTTGCATCATCGAAATATTGTAGCATCGAAAAGTTACTGGGCCGAATAGTTGTTGGATCGAAAATTGCCCGTTCGAAAGTTGTTGGAACGAAAATTGTCCGTTTGAAATATCTTTGGACCGAAATATTGCTGCATCGAAACATTGTCCGTTCGAAAGGTTACTGGGCCGAAATATCGTTGGACCGAAATATTGCTGCGTCGAAATTTTGCTGCACCGAAACATCGTTGGATCGAAAAATTGAGAGGGAGTACGTACAGTCTGAAACCCAAGTCAAAGTTTACACATAAATATCATAGGCGGAGAGCCAGGGTAAAGAAAATGCTCTAAATTTATTAAAACTGATTGTTTGGCAGTTGATTACAGGAGATTTGTACACAAACTTAATGCGGTCAGTCAAACAAATTATAGAATAGGTGTCGCTGATAACCTATCAAACGGGTTATGATTATGGCGGTAAAGAAATACATTTCCCAAGGCCAAAAATTGTTATATAAATTTTATATTTACATATAAATCACAGTTTTATCAATCAAATATTTAAATGTGGGGACAGAGCTGGTCAGTAACTCTAATAACATGTACAATTAATAGAATTAAAGTTTGTAAAAAGGTCCTAAATTATATATTATGTGACGTGCTTTCTTTCTACAAAAGATACTTGCCGTCACTATGACACCCACGGCTTCGGTTTCCTACTAGATTGCCTCGGGCGCCAGATTTTTGGGATGGTTTACTCCACTAACTCTCGATCTACTGCCTCAAGAGTACCAGGGTAGCAACAGATGGAGGTTACAGTAATTCCAGGGGTCTGTTGTTATAGACTATTTCGTAGTGCACAGCGTGAAACAGGCTTTAATTGTTTTACGTTGCGAAATCTGAATTTACCGGTTGCTTGTAAAAAAAAAAAAAAATAAAACAAATATAAACAACGATTTATTTTTTTTAACGTTCACCAATTACGGAAAGCTACTATTTACCATTCGGTAGTTGCAGTTTAAATTCGTTTTTTTTTTACTATGATAAAAAAAAATGTAAGCAGTAATTTCGTCGGGTCTTGAAAAATTAACTAAAAGCAATATGAGATAGCGTGCAATTCTACAACAAGCAGGTGAAAGAAAAATGCAAAATTAGCGGTGAAAATGATAGCTGCACAGGGAAAGCGTCACTAGGCATTAACGTTTCTCAGGAGTTTTCCTTGGTATTTATGTCTGAATATAATAATAACAAAAGAATTACCCGGTATTTGAAATTTGTATAATAAAAAAAAAATATCCCACAGATAAAATGATTTTCCGGAACAGAATTCAAGATTCGTTGAATTAATTAAATCAAACCCCCCCTAAATTAAATAAACCTTTTTGACTAAATTCAGGGTTTGTTGAAAGAACCGCCGTTGTGTTCCTGTGAATAGACAGCGAACGCAAGGGTAGCTAATTCAAAAACCTTTGAATCAATTAAGCCAAATCCCCTTAAATTAAATAAACCCTATTGACTGGATTCAGGATTTCTTGAAAGAACCGCCGTTGTGTTCCTGTGAATAGACAGCGAACGCAAGGGTAGCTAATTCAAAAATCTTTGAATCAATTAAGTCAAACCCCCCTAAATTAAATAAATCAAAACCTTTGAAGCTTTTATAACTAATCGGAAGATATTTTTAAACAGACATAAATACGCCAGAAACTTATTGTTAATTATAACCTTTATATGTAAGCCGAGTGATATGTAGTTATTCAGTTTATGCACAAGAAAAATCAGAAATATGCAAAATTATTTATTAAGAAAAATTATACAGGTTCTTACCTCGGACACACACACACAGGTCAGATTCACTACGGCCGGTAATTAATTTTTCTTAAAACGGTAGAGACGGATAACAGTCAGCAAAAGAGAGTGATTTTAGCGGCTCCCGGCCTTTTAAACAATTTTCCCAGCCCCACTTAGCAAAGGCCCCACTAAAAATTAAATATGCGCGGTCGGCTACGGAACTGACTTGTGTGTTTCGTCTTAACAATTTATAAAATTTGAAATCCAAAGAAATAGGAAATCCAAAGAAGGAATTTCCCAAAAATAAATTATGATTATATCGGGCAATAAAATAAGAGGGGTGCCAATAAATTCAAAGTAAAACGGTTGATACAATAACAAAAATTACAATTATTTATATACAGAATGTCCCAAAAAAAAAAAATAATAAAAACAAAAAAGTAACTTCGTTACATCCCCCTCTTACTTCGGTAAAAAAAAAATGAAAGTGAAGCTTGCATTTTTTTTAGATAGGCCCTAGAAGTACCCTCAAGAAATCAAACCTTATTAGTAACGTATTCAATCTACGTGATCCGGCGAGCTGTTGTTGAGAGGGCTTGTACTTCAAACATTGTAGACAACTACGTACGTACTTGGTGATGTCCCTAAACATTCCTGGCCAGTAGTATAACTTAGCAATTCGTGCTATAGTTTTTGCAATCCCTAAATGTCCTGCAGTCGGTGCATCGTGATTTTCTTGCAGAATTCGGTTTCTTTGTGGCTTAGTCACACACAACTTCCAGGGGTCAGAGAGTTCCGATTCTCTCAAGTCATTTAGATCCCAGAAATGTCGGTACAGTCGTCCTTCTTTAATGCAATAGTCCGGAAACTTTTCTGGATCTTTCGAAACCTCGGTCTTCTTGTTCCGATACCAAGAACATTCCTCGGAAACATCAGTTAAGCACATTTCAGACGGTTGTTCGGACGTGCACGGCAACGGGTTTCTAGACAGTGCATCGGCTACCCGATTCAGGGCGCCACGACGGTACTTAATTTCAAAGTCATATTGTTGAAGAAAAACACTCCAACGGGCTAGACGGCCAGACGGACTAGATATAGAATGTAACCATCTTAAGGATTGGTGATCGGTCACAACGGTGAAGTGGTATCCTTCTAGATAGGGGCGCATCTTATCTATCCCCCAAACTATGGCTAGACATTCTTTTTCAGTCACAGAATAATTTCTTTCAGCTGAACTTAACGTGCGGCTAGCGTAGGCTATTACATGTTCATTACCATCTATCTTTTGAGTCAGTGCCACTCCTAACCCGTGTTCAGAAGCGTCTGTTTGCAGTGTGAATGGTATGCTAAAATCAGGATAACTTAACACGGGCGCTTCGGACAAACAAGTTTTAATTTTGGAGAAAGCAATGTCCTGTTCCTCCGTCCATTTCCACCTCTGTGTTTTACGAAGTAACTTCGTCAGCGGAGCTACTGTCTGTGAAAATGAAGGTATGAATCGGCGGTACCACGAGGCTACTCCCAAGAATCTTCGTAGCTCTCGGATATTTCTAGGAGGTGCAAACTTCATAATGCTCTCTACTTTTTCGGGATCGGTACTGATACCATCACCAGTGACGACATGGCCTAGGTATTTCATAGACGGTAGACAGAAATGGCACTTGTCGGGATTCAGTCTTAACTTGGCATCTCGGAGACGACGGAAAACTTCAGCGAGATTTTCTAGATGTTCTTCGAAAGTGTCCCCTAGTACGATAATATCGTCGAGATATGCAAATGCGTACGGATCTAAATCTGGACCGATAATTCGATCCACCAGCCGCTGAAATGTGGCTAGTGCTGAATGTAGACCAAACGGCATGACAGTGAAATGGAAAAGTCCTCGTCCTGGTACGGTAAAAGCAGTAAGAGGCTTGCTTTTAGGTGATAACGGAACTTGCCAGTAACCACTCTTCAAATCTAAACTGGAAATGTACTTTTCTCTACGCAATTTGTCCAGAATAGCGTTTATAAATGGAAGAGGGTAGGCGTCCTTCATCGTGACCTCGTTGACTTTTCGAAAGTCAATACAGAAACGATTCTTTCCATCTTTTTTCTTGACGATTACTACGGGGGAACTCCACGGACTGTTTGAGGGCTCTATTACCCCTTCTTTCAACATCATATCCACCTCTGCATTGCAGATCTCCTGCATCTTAGGATTCTGTGGACGATATCTTTGCTTAATCGGTGTGGAGTCTAGAAGACGTATCTCGTGTTCTACTATGTCTGTCGGTCCCAGAATTTTCTCAAACTTCGGTAATTCCTTGTCCAGGAAACTTTTCAAAGTTTCTTCCTGTATTTCGGTCAGATTTCGGTCTTGTAACGGCACGATAGTTTCTACAGGACGTCCTAAACCAGATAATCCTTCATCGTCCTCGTAATAGTCTAGATCAGAGCGTGAAATTCCGATAAAAGTATTCAATTCACAGCGGTCAGGAATATTGGCCATTTCAAAATGTTCCAAGGTTGTCCTAGCGGCAGTTACTAGAGGATATTCTGTACTAGACCCCTTTACATCATCTTGGACTTCTTCCAAGCCTGACTGGGAGTTATCGGTAAATATCCTATCAGTTTTAACCTTTTCACAAATCGTCCTAGCGGCAGTTACTAGAGGATATTTTGTACTAGACCCCTTTACATCATCTTGGACTTCTTCCAAGCCTGACTGGGAGTTATCGGTAAATATCCTATCAGTTTTAACCTCTTCACAAATTATTCTAGCGGAGTCAGTAATAGCCAAATTCTCTTTTGCAGTTTTATCAACAGTCGGATTTCGTCTAGCGGTATCAGTTACATTAAGTTCGTAAGAAGGTCCGGGGTCGTGCTCTTCTGGCGGAGATCTTACTACTTCTAAAATTCCTATAGTATCAGACAGTGTATCTGGCGGTTGACAGTCTATGAGTTTGCCTTCTTGGTAGATCTTCCCTGTTCCCAGTTCTAAGCAAAATTTATACTTCTTGAGTATATCCAGTCCCAAAACCATATCAGCGATCAGACCTGGAAAATATTCCAGAGGTTCCTCCATTATGATGTCATTTACCATTAACTTTAGATCATATGTGTCGGTGATAGAAACCAAATTTCCGTTAGCGAGACGTGCTTTCGAAGTCTCACAGACTGCAGTCCGCTTTCTATGGGAAAAGTGTTTCACAATTTGATCTCCAATATATGATCGGACAGCTCCGGTATCCAACAAGGCTTTAAACTTGAAGTTTTCGATATGGACATCAATTTGCGGTCGTGGATCTGACGGTTCAGGTGACGGATGCTCTTGAGAGGCTAAGAGATGGGGAAGCTGCGGCGGCCTCTCTGCGGGACAGCTTCGGATTAGTTTTCCTGCTTCGAGCAAGAACAGTCTCTTGTAAGGACTCCTTCCTTACGACAGCGGGAACAGAACAGTTTCGGTTGATTTCTACATTGTGATCGGAGATGGCCTGTTTGACCACAACGCCAACAAAGTGTGTCAGAATTTCCAGTTAACGGTGTTCGATGGACTTGTACGTTTGTTCTAGGAGAACTAGTACTAGCTACTGGTTCTCGGGACGGAAGTGGATTAGTATTCACATTCGGTACGTTCCTGGATGTATTTGCAGACGGAAAACGTTGATTTGTTCCTCTTTGCCATCCACTGGTGCTTGGAATATTTTGGAGTTCTTTACGCAGTAACTCAAATTCCTTCACCTCTTGACAGAAAGAAGTAAAATCGTTGAAGTCATTTTTCCTGATCTGCTGCCGGTATTCGGGTAACAGATTACGGTACAACCAGGCTAGTTGTTGTTCGGAACTTAGTTTCCCATGACGTCGCATCAATGTTTGTAAATCGGTAATATAGGAAGATACGGGCTCATTACGGCGTTGCAATCGTCTTCCAATTTCAGCTTCTAAATCAATTTCATAATTTACTGGGTAGAAGAAAATACGGAAGTCTCTTTCAAAGTCGTCCCAGTTCGTAAAACGACTGCGGTTATTGCGGAACCACAATGCTGGTTCGCCAGTTAGTAATTCAGGTAATACTGGAAGTAACTGATCCTGTTGTACGTTCCTAGCAGTACAAATTTCGTCTAGTCTTTCTAGAAAGCTTGCCGGATCATCACGGTTTCCAAAAGATATTCTCCAATCATTAACGTTTATCAGATGTGGAGTTGCCATTATTATTGTGTTATTAGAAGTAATAGTATCGGCTGGAGTAGTAGCGGTACGGTTCGGGGCTGTTACAGACTTAGGTTTAATCGGAGAATGTACGGTGAAAATCACTCGGTATATAAAAAAAACTCAATCTGCCAGAGTTCAGTTCAATCGGTATAACACAGTCGTAATTAATTAAAAGTTTATTTCAAAAACTAAATCCTGAATGTCCAATCGGTATATTAAAATTTTAAAAAGGCAAAAATAAATACAACTTATTTAAACGAAGAAAAATTAAATTAAAAAAAAATCAAGTCTGGTTAAACAGAAAGAAATATTTTTATTCTTGCACTGTGTATTCAAATAAAAAGTAAAAAAAAAATTATTCAGTATGGAAGCTTGAAAACAAAAGCAAGTAGTTACAGAATATTTAAAATCTTATTATAAAAAAAAGTGCAAAAAAAAAAATGAATGGCACTGAATCACAGAAAATTTTGAATCCAGAAAAAAAATCAACTTTAGATGGGAACAAATTTTTCTAAAATAATTTTGAAGTATACCCGGTCTAGTAACAACAAAGAAAAATCTGAACAAATTTTCGCAATAGGTAAATAATTTATTTGTTAACGATTGAACCGATTTCTTTCTTAATTAATGAAAACTACTTAAACACACAATAATGTACTTCAATGGGACAACCGGTACTACTCAGTATAAAATCTTTTCAAATAAATTCCAAAAAAAAAAAATTCAGACTTTTGAAACTCAATTTCAAAAAAAAAATCAAACGATTTGCAAATGAAGTATTTCAAAAAAACAAGTACGGTCAAATAAAATAATTAATGCACTGTCGGTTCAGATTGAAATCAAAATTTTATTTATAAAACAAATTAACGAAAGGTTTTCAAAGTATTATTTCAGATTTAAACAACTTAAAAGAAAATTGTTTATTCGGTATCACAAGTATTCCGTATTGTAAATTCAAGTCAAATATCCAGAAAAATTAAAAAAAACAATTCTAAAGTTCAACCCACAACGCGAATAAAATATTCACGGGACAGCCGGTATAATAAATATTAAAATATTTATTTCCAATTACATGTAAACTTTTATTGTTTATTTCGATCTGAAATAAAGCTATTTAAAATCACCGGTAAAATCTGCTATTTAAAAAAAAGTAACAAATGTCGTTATCAAAAAAACTGGTTTTCTTATCTTTTAGCAGGAGTTCAGAAATTGAAAAACGGCTTTAAATCGAATAGATTTGCAATACATGTAAAATCATTATTTTATTTTAAATAAAACATATACTGAGTGTTTTCGGTCTGGATTTATCACTTTAATTTTATTTAAAAGATATAATCGGTGCTCTTTTGCACGTTTTCCTATTTTACAGCGGTAACTTGTTGTGTCGTTTGCCCTTTTTTTAAATTTAATCAAACAGCGGTCTGGGGTTTTCAGCAACGGTTTTCCTTAATTTTTTTTTTTAGCAGTCTGTACGCTTTGTCTCTCGGTTCTGTGCTCTTTTCACGTAAATTTTGTATTTTCCAACGGACTTTGATAATTTTTCTTATATTTCACTGGCTTATCTGCAGCGGTCTTAGGTACAATTTTCGATGGTCTCTTAGACCTGTTTACGGTTCTTTTCTAGCAGTTTTCACGATATCAATTTTTCTTTCTCACAGCGGTCAGTAGACGGTCTCTGCTTCTTATACACACTTTTACAGGCTAATAGGTTATTATTCAACAGCGGTACTTTTTAAAACAACGGTCCCTGCTCGGGCGCCATTTTGTGACGTGCTTTCTTTCTACAAAAGATACTTGCCGTCACTATGACACCCACGGCTTCGGTTTCCTACTAGATTGCCTCGGGCGCCAGATTTTTGGGATGGTTTACTCCACTAACTCTCGATCTACTGCCTCAAGAGTACCAGGGTAGCAACAGATGGAGGTTACAGTAATTCCAGGGGTCTGTTGTTATAGACTATTTCGTAGTGCACAGCGTGAAACAGGCTTTAATTGTTTTACGTTGCGAAATCTGAATTTACCGGTTGCTTGTAAAAAAAAAAAAAAATAAAACAAATATAAACAACGATTTATTTTTTTTAACGTTCACCAATTACGGAAAGCTACTATTTACCATTCGGTAGTTGCAGTTTAAATTCGTTTTTTTTTTACTATGATAAAAAAAAATGTAAGCAGTAATTTCGTCGGGTCTTGAAAAATTAACTAAAAGCAATATGAGATAGCGTGCAATTCTACAACAAGCAGGTGAAAGAAAAATGCAAAATTAGCGGTGAAAATGATAGCTGCACAGGGAAAGCGTCACTAGGCATTAACGTTTCTCAGGAGTTTTCCTTGGTATTTATGTCTGAATATAATAATAACAAAAGAATTACCCGGTATTTGAAATTTGTATAATAAAAAAAAAATATCCCACAGATAAAATGATTTTCCGGAACAGAATTCAAGATTCGTTGAATTAATTAAATCAAACCCCCCCTAAATTAAATAAACCTTTTTGACTAAATTCAGGGTTTGTTGAAAGAACCGCCGTTGTGTTCCTGTGAATAGACAGCGAACGCAAGGGTAGCTAATTCAAAAACCTTTGAATCAATTAAGCCAAATCCCCTTAAATTAAATAAACCCTATTGACTGGATTCAGGATTTCTTGAAAGAACCGCCGTTGTGTTCCTGTGAATAGACAGCGAACGCAAGGGTAGCTAATTCAAAAATCTTTGAATCAATTAAGTCAAACCCCCCTAAATTAAATAAATCAAAACCTTTGAAGCTTTTATAACTAATCGGAAGATATTTTTAAACAGACATAAATACGCCAGAAACTTATTGTTAATTATAACCTTTATATGTAAGCCGAGTGATATGTAGTTATTCAGTTTATGCACAAGAAAAATCAGAAATATGCAAAATTATTTATTAAGAAAAATTATACAGGTTCTTACCTCGGACACACACACACAGGTCAGATTCACTACGGCCGGTAATTAATTTTTCTTAAAACGGTAGAGACGGATAACAGTCAGCAAAAGAGAGTGATTTTAGCGGCTCCCGGCCTTTTAAACAATTTTCCCAGCCCCACTTAGCAAAGGCCCCACTAAAAATTAAATATGCGCGGTCGGCTACGGAACTGACTTGTGTGTTTCGTCTTAACAATTTATAAAATTTGAAATCCAAAGAAATAGGAAATCCAAAGAAGGAATTTCCCAAAAATAAATTATGATTATATCGGGCAATAAAATAAGAGGGGTGCCAATAAATTCAAAGTAAAACGGTTGATACAATAACAAAAATTACAATTATTTATATACAGAATGTCCCAAAAAAAAAAAATAATAAAAACAAAAAAGTAACTTCGTTACAATTAACCATAAATAAAATGGTCAGTCAGCCAAAAAATTATATGAATTAAATTATTACTTGAAGTATTAAATGTATCTTAAACATAATAATAAAATTCTGTAAAAAAAAGAGTGAATATTTACGGGCGTTTGTCACCAATTTTATTACTTGGATCAAACAAACTGTCAGGTAAAATTAAGGGTTATCCGAAATTTGTCACAAAACGCTTTATAGGTAAAAATCTTGTAAGTATGGTCATTTAGAGGAGGAAATTATTTGTTAATTATGACAAAACCCTTCTGGGTAAATATATAGCTGCAAATTATAATCTAGGAATATTCCAGAATACAGTGTTGGCACGAGGAGAATGTGATTGTGACAATTTTACAAACGAGAAAACAGATTTTTAATTATTAAGAAGTGAATCAAAGAAAAGGTACTTATTGACTTTACAATGTCCGTCCGTCTGTCTGTCTGTCTGTCTGTCACAGCGATAACTCGAGAATGATTTCGAATTTTGGAACACTGTTTTCAGCAATTGATAGCTGGTCACAATAGCTCCGCCCATCTACTATTTTTAATAATCTAAGGTAAAGAATACGGCCAACTTGCGCCTGACCAGCTTGCGCCCTCTCATTAATTCAGCCGGTTTGCGCTCAAAATACTAAAGGTAGCTGACACTCGAAATACAGTGGTATAATAATTTTATTTTATGAATATGTTATCTTTCGAATAAACTGAAATAAAGTACAGCGTTTTCTTTCTCTTATTATAACGTTGTAAATGTATTTGATAAATAAATAATTATTTGTTAATCTGGAAGCGAAATGCCTTTTTGGCGAAAGAAAAATTATCGGGCGTAATACCACAAGAGCTTTAAAATTACCGAAATTTTTTTTACGATTGCGTGTTTTCTTAAAATTTCATAGGGCGAGGGAAATTTGTAAAATTTCTGGTTAATTTTAAAACGCGAGTGGTATTTAGGCAGAAAATTCCGCGAATTTAAAAACATAACTTGACACAAGACAAATAATTTGATATTGACATACTGGTTCTCTTGACGACGTGGTCTTTTCGTTTTTTTATATCTCCGCTGTAATTTAGCGAAAATTCAACCGCTTTTATGAGATGTTATATTCACGAGTGGAATTTTCGAGGCAAGATAATCTTGAGGTCGCTAAAAAGTACATTACGAGTCAAAATTGATCACACAACAATGATTTTGAACTTATTCGCTCGTCTATTGTGATGTAGGACTTTTTTCTTCATTTTACTTCCAAATTTAAATTAGATCTCTCATATGTATGTTCCCACACTACAGCTTCTGCACGTATGCACTTCACAAGCAGAAATATGCTAGAACCAACTTGTTTAGCAGGCGATTCCACCTCTCAATAGAATTGTTGCTCCGATGACGTTGATTACATACATTCCACATTTTTTTTGTGATTGTATCATTTACCAACCACTGGTTGACAATTGTAATTTTAATGTACGTCCTTGGCCACATTTATTTATGTGCAAAATTCATATATTTAAAATCTTAAATACCACGTTTAATAACACCAATCTTGAACAAAATTGACAAGAATAAATATTTATGTGCTTCTACATAATTTACATCATATTTTAAAGCATAGCCATGAAAATGTTACAATTTAAAATAGTCAAAAAAATTAAAGTTTGGACTTTCCATATCTTTGAAAAACAACCGCTGTGAAAATTTTTATTATTTTTTCATGTTCACTCGGGATTCCTCAACGTCGCACTCTAGCAGTTAATCACCCTGTATAATAATTTTATTGATATATAATACCATAAGTGGTTAAAAATTGTCAAATATTTTTCATAATCCTTATTACAAATAACATTTGAGGTTGACTTTAATTTATCAACATCAAATGTCATTAGTGATAAGGGTGAAAAATATTCGGCTCTAATTTAATTTGACTACGATTTAGTATTTAGCTGACTATTCAAAAAACAAAATATTTACACGATGAAATTTTTAAAATGTAGATAACCAAATTAAATTTATGCTTACTTAGCAATAAAGAAAAAAATAACTACTTCAATTCCTGTTCCTCCGTCTAAACAGCAAATGAAGCGTTTTTATTTGACGAAAAAAAGTAATATTTAGTACATGATTTGTCAAATTTGTCTCGATTAAAATTTTTTTACGTAAAACACGAAAACTTAATATTGAATTATTTCTGGTGTTCTTGGAGATAAGAAATTAAAATTTTGGACGATTGTTCAAAATATTGGGGGAAAATGAACAATATACTTCATATCGCCTGACAGGGTCACCCGCTGCCCCCAGCCAAGATTTATTCACAAACCACAACTTTTAGTTACATTAAAAGATCAAAATATTCAACGTTTATATTTAAACATAAAGATGAGGTAATCCCACCCAAATTTCCGAACACTCCTATTAAAGTAATTGTTTAATCGATTATTCTTCTCATAAAAGAACTTTTTTAATTTAGCCGATTTCTTTTTTTTTCCAATATATTTATTCAAAAAAATAATTTAATTTTTTTTATAGTAAACATTAAAAAATAAAAGAAATACCATTTTTGTAAATGAAAAAAACTATATAATTGTGATTTTTTAAAAATTTTATTAAAAAAAAAGCGACATTAAAAAAATGGAAAAAAGTTTAAATTTTATTACGCTTATAAAAAAAGTTGAATAAATCAAAACATATTCAAGATATGAAAACTCTAAATTTACAATCTATTTTAGTTTCTTCGAATTTAAAATCGTAATTGTTATAAACAAAATAAAGATTTTTTTAAGTTTTTTGTAATTTCTTTTTATAGAAAATTATAAAACAAATGAAAAAACTAAACAGACTATCCGAAAGGGATCAAAAAGTACCATACGTGAGAATTATTTCATTGTTTTAAAATAACATTTGTAGAAGTAAAAGCAAAAAATGTCAAAAGAGGACCACGAATTTTTTACAAAAAAATTTGAATTATTTTTTATTTTTTTGAACCAACTTGATGCATTTTGATACAAGAACTTCTTAATTCAGCCTAATTCTTTTTTAAATGATATTTTCAATTTTCTCTAAAAAATAGGCGCAAAAGTGTGTATATTTTTCACGTTCTCTAGCAACGAAACTACTCAGAATTCTAAAAACAAGTACAGACAAAATTTGTAGGAAATTTTATGTTTATACAATTTTCATCTACTGTAACTTTTTATACAAATGCATAATTTTGACTCAAAATCTACAAAAGCGCGCAAAAGTGTATGTATATATATTGTAATGATATTTACAATTTACCTCAGAATTTTCGCTGGGTCCTAGTAAAAAAATAATAAACATTACAAAAAATTTATAAATTTATGTTTAATCCGTATATTCCTCTTCTGTACACTTTTGCTTTGAAATCTGGATACAACTCTTATTAACTTCTCCTGTTCTTTACACCAATTCTTACTTCCTTCTGGTTATTACTTCTTCTAAATATTCCCATTACGCTTACTGATAAATTTAAATGTCTTCGTTATACCTTTAAATATTTTTTTTCACTTTCTTAAATGTATGAAATAAAATTCATCTTCTACTTGTTGGTATATGTATAATTTTATTCCCTCTTCTGCACAGCATTCAAAATTGTCTTTTTAATGTATAAACTTATCATAACCTTCCATATCAAAATATAAAAAAAAATTTTATCACTTATTGTTTGTCAACCTTTTTTTTTTTTTTGTTACCTCAGCCTTAGTTTAGGTTATTAACCCTATATTCCCTGTTTACTATCTGACTTAAATTTCATGTATGACAATTCCAAAATTTCAATTTAATTATAACAACTTTCATTATTTTAAAAAAAATTTTAAAATTCTTTCACTTTCGTTCAATTTATTGCCAATTTATCTATAATACCTTTCGTTTCCTATTCTTTACTTGCATATCAACTCTCCTATCTTATATAATAAATATAACATTTAACTTTTAATAATCTTTAAATAAATTAACTATCAGCTCAAACAAAAAAAATATTAATTTATAAAATTCCCTATACAGGGTGAACATTTTCATAACAATATATTAATTTAACAAATATTAAAATTACTAAATAAATGTTTTTTAATGAGCTTCCGGTAGCTCTCTTTCTTCACTTCCTCTTCCTCCTGATTAACTGTCTTTGATACCCGCCTAATTATGTTTGACTTTCTGATTTAAATTTCCTTTTTCAGACAACTCCAAATTTTAATTTCTGCAGTTAACTTTAAATATCTTATTTTCATGATGTAAGTAACAAGTTTTTTCAGATAGTTAAATCGAGACAATTGTGTACTTTTAAAATCAACCTAAAAAATACAGGATGTCATTTAAAATCTTGAAGTGGAGGCGGATGGGACGGCAGGTAACCCTATGGGGCGGTATGAAGTACACTGTTCATTGTCCTATATCTTGAAAAACCACCCTAAATTTTATGTTTTTGTGGACACCTGTTATAACAAAAAAACCCTGCAAATAATGTACAATAATGTTAAGAAATTGACTCCCGAAGGAAGTTAATGAAAATTTTATGTTTGTGTTACTAACAGTAAAAAATGGTAGAAGTTTAAATTGTCTGCTATCACTGGTTTGGTCTTTTAGCCTATAATAAATAATAATTTAAGGTTGTTCCATTAATGTACTGTCAGAGAGAAAACAACTAATGATTATAAGGTAGTTTTTCAAAAACTCCTTGATACTTTGGAAGAAATTCCAGTTTTTTCCATTATGGCCGACTAAGAAGCTGCCACTAGAAGAGCTATTTTAAATAAATTTCCCAATACTCCTATGAAAGGTTGTTGGTTTCATTTTTCAAAAGCTGTCTATTTAAAAGGTAATAAGTGTATTATTTAGATTTCTGGAATACATAATGATGTTTTTTATCAAGACATTTAGGATTGGTTGGACATGCAGGAGCCGATGAAGAAATTGTTAAGGCAGTTAGTATAGCAATGGTACTGCCATTACTCCCAGAAAATAAAATTCGAACTGGAATTAATATAATTTCGAATATTCCAGGAACTGCCTCTTTAATTTCATACCTTGATCGGCAATGGTCAAACAAAAATATATCCGTATTTAGAAGCTGTTCGAGGACAAATAATTCTGTTGAATCCAAACTTTTGGATTTTTATCGAAACTTTACGGAAGATGAAGAACAAAAAAGCTTGTGATCTTCACCGGTTTAGGGAAGGAGAGTCTTTACCTACACTTCTACCTTTAAAATATAATGAAGTACAATTTTAAATAAAACTAGTCATTCTTGTCATTTTTCTAGTCATTCTTATTTGTTATTTTTGTTTCAGACCTAGCACAAGAAAATTTAGTTGAAAATAATGATGTGAGACATTTTTTCACCCACTTGTCAAATACCGTAAGATCGGTGATAAATGAATTATTGGAACCAATTAATAGTAAGTTTGTAAAATATGTACTTAGATTTTGCCAAAAGCTTTATTTTTAGTTCCTTGGGAATCACCTATTGATTTCATAATTTTTTATTATTCTTATTAAATGAAAAGTATTTCATTTCTATTTCATTTTTTAATAAATATGTAAAAATGTTTTAATAATTTCAGATAATTTAGAAGAGAATGATGATATTCCAGGAAACAATTTAAGTAAGAAAATTTTTTAAACTTTCTGTACGAAAAACATTCACATTTACCCGTTGCAAATCACGTTTTAATACTATTGATATTATGTTATTATGCTGTACTGTACATATATAGTAGAAGCCCCACAATTTTATCGGTTTAAAACCATCTCTTACACCTACTGTGAAAGAATCAAATTTTTAAGTTCAGTATTTCATGTAGGTAAATTTTATACCAATTTTTTTCTACATAATCGCGCCTCAAAAATTTCTCGGGTGGATTTCGGATGTACGAACACATAAGAAAAAGAACATTTAAGTCAAAAAAAGACTTTTTTTTAATTATTTTTTTTTCCAAGGACCAAATGGAAAAAATTTCTGTATAAAAAATGTTCGATGCATCCAGCTATTTTGAAAAAAAATACCTGTCGGTCTCCAAAAAATAAACGGTTCGGCCCCATTAGGGCTCCTCGATTTTATCGGCTTGAAACTATCTCTTGCACTTACTGAAGGGTCTGGATACTAAAACGAAGCCAAATAATTAGAATAAATAAATAAATATATTAAATAAAAATAACTCTTTGCTAATAATTAACTGAAGGTAAAATATTTTCTTTCAAACACTATATCTTCTTCTTATTCACTCGGCCTTGAACAGTGTAGTGTATCTTGGAGTCCGTGAAGGAAGAGAGATGAATATACCGTACTCAAATTCTCATTTCGTACAGTGTTGCCGATTGGCGCATAATTATGCGATTTATTAGACTTGGCAACACTTTTATAGATTCCACTGCTACTACCGCTAGAGCCGACGTGAACGGGACAGGCGACTCCAGTACCTATATTTTCAATCTTTTTTTTTAACTAACGCATCTGCAGCTATTCTCTCATTTTTAAAGGAAAATTAACTACACATATACAGTCGTTGCACATGTAATTTTTAGATCACATTTTAGATGTTAACAGTAAAATGCTAATAAAGGTTCATAAAAATAATTGAAAGTGCACGAAAGAAAAAATAAAATGTATGAAATGTAGAAATATACATTGCTCAACAATTGAAGTGGATATTACAAGAATATTAAAATTTTCTGCGTCAATATTTAAAAATAAATAAAAGTCAGAGAAGTTAGAAAAATGTTTTATAAAATATCCACTTCGATTGTTCAGCAGTTTATAATTATAGGTAACAAAACAAAAAATACAAAGTACATTTATCAGACTTTATTACATTATAATCTTTTGTTTGCAATTATAAATTGTTATAATAGACAGAGTAAGAATATATCACCGTCGTTCAACAAGAAGAAAACCTCTAACGGCTAGAGAAAAATTTTGAACAGCACCACCGAACCCGGAAATTTTCACTTCGTTTCCTTGATTTGCAAGAGGTGCGATTGCCTAGAAAAATGTCTGATGCTGGGTATTATATATCACCTGCTTTGTGCATTAACCAAATGATTGTTAGGAGAGAGCACCGAAGGAAGATGTTGCGATCCATCTTATATAAAAGAAAACGGATTATGAACGCAATCAGAGAGAGAGAAGTATTTCATTGTTTAGAACTTTTTTTATGTAATCCTTTTTATGATGGCTAAATGCAAAACTCTTTTAAAGGAACGAATGCTTCAGTTTTTCTTTCTGGCGCTGAAAATGCTCTTCGAGCGCTGAATTTTTGGACACAGCTAAGCGATATCTGAACAATGAGTTGAAAAGATTTCCTGTTCGTCTTGTATATCTGTTTTTGATTTCTCTAAGATATTTACATTGAAGAAAACGATCACGAAACTCACGCACTATATCAACACAAGACGATTTCTTCGGCTACTCTTCGAAGCGATTCGTATGGAAAACCGTACAAGGGCTCTACGAATGGTACATCGGTTTTCTCTCAATAAACTAATCGGCATGAGTTGTCTTCGTGACGTGGCGGCGATGAATGAGGAAATCATCCCCCTGTGATGTCGTCATTATTGGACGCGAGTCTGCAGAGTAAGGAAAATAGTTAAATATTTCAAAAAGAATAAATAAGTGGGCGTACGTACGTGAAAAAAAATATTTAAATTTGTAATATAAAAATTTTGAAAATTTTCTAAGTTTCACGCATAATTAAAAGAATTTTGCTTTTAAAATTACGATTCTCATTGACAATTTTATTGAAGAACTGCTTATAAAGTGATAATTAAATAAAATAAATGATTTTATACTATTAAAATATTTAAACTGTTGTAATATTAAATTTGATAACTGTAATTATTCATGCTTACCTCCTAATTCAAACTAATTGACTTTTTATCTCATCCTTATGTTAAAAATTGTTTGTTTTAGTAGGGTACCATGACAGGTCTAATAATTTGACAGTTCTGACGTCAGAGTTTTGACAGTTCTGACGTTGACATCAGAGTAATTATGTGTATAACTCACAGAATTGAAACTTGGAAACTAATAGGAAAAAATACTGTAAATTTCGAAAATACCATTAGTTTTTTAAGTTTTTAAGTATGAAATTAAAATTTGATTTTTAATAGTTAAAAATGAGATTTTTGTCTTTTTAAGTACAAGTCAGTTAACCAAATTTGGAATAGGAACACACCCTTGAGCTTACTAACCTGTTATTTGGCCTTATATTGTTTGATTATCAGCCTGTCAGCTGTCATATATCGTTTTCTACGCTTGGGCTTATGGGGTTCATTGGCGTTATTTTCTTGAGGGCGAGGAAAGCCATAAAAATCATCCCCCAGTGGAGATGCAGGGACATTGTCATTATTGGGGGTGTCTTTACGGGGTGGAGAGTAAGGAAACCCGTAAAAGTCATCCCCCAGTGGAGATCCAGGAACAACGTGATTAACTTCGTGACGGGGCGTAGAGTGAGGAAATCCGTGAAAGTCCTCCCCCGTTGGAGATCCAGGGACAATGTCGTCATTGGTGGTGTCTTCATGACGGGGCGTAGAGTGAGGAAATCCGTAAAATTCTTCCCCCAGTGGAGATCCAGGGACAATGTCATTATGGGGGGTTTCTTCGTGAGGGAGCGTAGAGTGAGGAAAGTAGTTCATATCATGCCCCAGTGGAGATGCAGGGGGATGCGATTCTGCAGAGTAAGGAAAATTGTTAAATATTTCAAAAATAAATAAAAATTTTAATACAAATTGTAAGAAGTTTATATTGTTTAACAAAAATAATAATTACAAGATGTTAAATGTATATCAATTAATTATTTTTAATTTTAGTAACAAAAGAAGGAATTCGTACTTACTATTTTTGCTGGAAGAGGCAGTACTATTTTTGCTGGAAGAGGCAGTACTATTTTTGCTGGAAGAGGAAGCTTCCAGCTCGTCAGTATTAGTATTTTTCGAGGTAGATGTAGGTCTCAGGTTCACAATCACGTGTAGAAGAACATCTTTATGTTCACTGTTGAATAATTCAGGAAATATTTTAACTTTATTTTCAATAACGTTCTTCGCATATATCTCAATATCTGTTGGCAGCATCTTATAAAAATGAGGCAACCTCTCCGGGAAATCTGTTGCAAATTTAATTACCAACATTCGTAACTAGAAAAAATAAGAAAAATCAAAAGTACCTACCATAACGTAGAGTAATTTATAAAAATTTGCAATAGGCTACTTGGTAATAAAATTAAATTATTAAAAGGAAAACCAAATTATCCATACTCAAATGTGATAACGGGTAATGGTAATTTATATTTGTTATCACCAATCATGTTTTTTAAATATTTCAACCAATTTTTTATATTTTTATTAATTTTTTATTGTTCTTTTGATTTTCATAACCACCTGTATAATATTACTAATCAGTTTTATTCTTAATGATTGTATAGGTTTTTATAATGGTTTCTATTAGGTAAGTGCAAAGTTCGTATTGTTATTTTGAATACTAATTGTAATCTTTTTTGTAGGTCTGATGATGGAGCTATGAGGCCGAAACATGTCACACACTACTGTTAACCTTAATTGGTTCTTAAAAAAATTTCATTTTATTATACGAGTGTCTACTTAAGATCTCACCATATGGAAACTTATACAGTCATTCAGAATAAAACTGATTAGTTACATTATACAGGTGGTTATGAAAGTCAAATCAACAATTAAAAATTATAATGAAAATATAAAAAATTGGTTGAAAATGTTTAAACATGATTGGTGATAACAAATATAAATTACCCTTTACCACATTTGAATATGGAAAAAATAAAGTTCAAAACTATACTTACATCCATATCTATCACTGGGTGCCATGCAAAAGCATTCCTATATCGACTATATTGTCTTTTGAACTTGGTATCTCTCCTGCGTACCAATTTGTTGACAATACTCTTCATCGGCATATTCGTATTTTTTTTTAAATAAATAATCGCGATCATATTTCTTAAAAAGTTTTCTAACGTGGTTGTCCCCTTGTGTATCGCAAAATGTCGATAAAAAATGTGCTCCATTGTTTCACAATATTTGCACGTACTCATTTTTTTAGCCATTTTGAACAATAAGGGTGGAATATTTCGTTTAAGTAGGTACTTACATGTATTAATGATAAATAAATAAATATAAAATATGTAAATGTTTTTTTTTTATTTTTATTCTCATAATGAGATGAGAAGACTGAAAAAAACCACTGTCAGCAAAACATTGATACTGATCATCGACTTCGATTGCCGCCAAATATCCAATACAGCAAACCTAATCGGAATATCAAAAATAAAACAAAATGTTTCGCTAATTGCCAACCTATGATCAATATCTCGTTATCTTCTTTTAATGATAGTAAAAAAATATCTGTTTATATCCACTAATTTTTACGAAATTGTTGTTCCGGTCAGAAGGAACTTACCACCCCCGTGTTGCAAAAAAAAAACATTTTGTGTTTTTATTGAGGTAGAAGCACAGCTGAGACGTATATAATTTTGATTTTAATTTTGAGTTTAATAATAAATTGCGAGTAAGTATATTGTTTTCCTAATTTGCACAGAATAGAAATTCAAATGTAACAGATTTTTTTACTTAAAAAAAGCATAGTCAAATTTTTTTAAGCTAATATATTTCATTTAAATAGGTTGGTACATATGAAATATTAAATGTTTAAATTTTCTATTCCAGCCATGGTTTTTGTAGTTTGCAAAACCTGCTGCTCTTTGGGAGATGTCCTGGCGAATCACAAAAAATGCAAATTTGATTTATGGCCCATTTTTACGTTTTTTGTGTACGTCCAAATGAATTCACCTTCTGCCTTGAGCTCTTCAAAAGTCGTGGTTCTGTACGGACGTTTCATGGTTAAAGGCCTGTCTAAAACAGGAGCAAATGCCATGAAACTGATGTTGGATACCCTCGTGAATCTTCTGGCCAATCTAGACGTGTTGGATTTTTACGATATAAACCGTTTAACGATTGTGGACCGACACTATAGAGAAGGCTGGAATTTTCATGCTGGTATTATGACTTTGAAGAACTGGAGAGACAAAATTACGCATCAGGTGAGTGCAGAATCATTTGTACCAGTTAAAAAAATTCGCCAGAAGATGGGTTTAATCAAATATGATATGGGTAATAACCTTAACAACCGTTATATTTTATTGACCCATCTTGGTATTTATTTTAATAACTGCGTGCAGGTGACTCGTGCATTTCCTTATTTTATGTGCGAAATAGAGAAATCCTTGGTATTTCAAAAGTCACGAGAAACCTTTCTAATCGGGTCAGAATGGTTCTTGAATAAAAAGATTGTTATGCCTTACAACTATGGAAACAATCCTTTTATCCAAGATTTTACTCTGCATCCGATCCGGAAAATTTCTCGGGAAGGCATGGGGCCGGTTTCCATTGATTTTAGAAATACCTTTCAAAATGTTATCTAAAATCGTTTTCCAAAATTTTAATTTTATTGTTAAGAAAAATATATGTACTAACCATGCATTCTTACATTATTGTTTTTTTGCTAATTTTTAATTATTTATTTAATATTTTTGTTAAATAATTTGTATATATTTTTTTAAATATTTATAAAATTGTAACAATTAAATTTATGTGTAATAAAAATTGTGATATGTAATATTTTCGTTGTTTTATTTAAAATAATAATTATTTAAAATAATAAATGAATTTTAAAACTGAATATTTTTATTTTCTGAAATTGTGTTTATTTCAACAAAATGTAACAGTGAGATAAACAATAAACTTTACCGGGGATCAGGTAAAGGGATTAACCAATTTATTACTGTCAATAACTTTGTGGGTATTTCCAAAATTTTAAAAATTGCTACAATTTTTTATTGAACTTATAAACTTAATAATACTTATTTAAAATTTTGAAATATGAAATGACTCCTTCCACACAAAAGACATTGAAATAATAAAAATCGTTGTGGAAATACATCGTTATTGTTACTAGCCATTTTTTATTTAAATTTTGTTAACACAAATATATACAGAGAGGTAATAAATAAAGTAATAAACAAAGGTAACAAATATATACATAAATCAATGGATCCTTCTGTGACCCCACAACGCATTTTTCGTTTTGAAAGTTTTTTTGCATCTCGTGCAAGCATAACTTTCTTCTTCGAAAAATGCTTGTTGGGGTTCAGTTGGATCCATTTCGTTTTCATCATTGATGGTTTCCCCATATACAGGGAACGGATTTATTTCTTCATGACCATTTTGTAGGATGGTTCTGATTATTTTTGTCATTTCTTTTCTAAATGTTTCAGTCAGTTTATCCGTTCCCTGCATATCTTCCGTGAACTTTCTCCATTCGAAAGCCAAATGGTTCTTGTTAAAATTTTCTAAAAAATGTTTCATCAGAAGCATTCTTAGTCTGTTGAATAGTGTTCTGAAATTCTTCCTTTTCCTAAAATGATCGCAGGCCCAAAGAATATCTTTGATTTTCATCTCGGCATTGGAGTCTTTTTCAATTTTGACAAATAACAGCATTTTTATCAAAACGAAGAACTGATTTTTCGTCCCATGACTCCAATGCCTTTCGAAAACTTCTTTTATACTTTCGCAGTTGCAAGCCATTTTTCTTCTAAGTAGAGTCGAGTCTAGGTGAGAAGCAGTACTGGCAGGTTCACAAAATTTGTACCTATTTATACCTGTTTTGCGCGCGCTAATTAGGTAATCTGTCTTCTGATTGGTTACATTTTTCCCCCGCTACCTGCTAGTTCCACGTTTTTCGTACATCGGTTCCAAATTTCAAATCTGTTTCTCAACTGGTTATTTTCTTATACAATTTTGAAAATTACTTTTGTGAAATTTTTGGGGTATTTTTGACTTCAAAAATTTTTTTACTATTTTTTTTTTTAGTTTCTCAAAAGTTACAGTTTTTTGGTGATTATTTTTGGAATCTTTATAATTTTTCATTATTATTTTCGAAAATTTCCCAAATGTAAAAATTGAGATGTCAAAATTCCACGTTTTTCGTACATCGGTTCGAACTTTTAAGTGTTTGACTATGTTGCTCCCCTCGTATAAAAAAGCTTTTATTTTTTTCAGAATCTATAGGATTTTTTCTTATTATGTTCCGAATTTCAAATCTGTTTCTCAACTGGTTATTTTCTTATACAATTTTGAAAATTACTTTTGTGAAATTTTTGGGGTATTTTTGACTTGGAAAAAATTTTCAAAATTTTCAAAAATTTTTTTACTATTTTTTTTTTTTTAGTATCTCAAAAGTTACAGTTTTTTGGTGATTATTTTTGGAATCTTTATAATTTTTCATTATTATTTTCGAAAATTTCCCAAATGTAAAAATTTTCCAAAATTTTTCTAAGTCAAAATTTTCCAAAATTTTTCTAAGTCCAAAATTTTTCTAAGTCCAAAATTTTCCAAAATTTTTCCAAGTCCAAAATTTTCCGCCGGGAAACATCTACTGATTCTTCTCATACTTCAATTTTGTTAAAAGAGCTTTTAATAAAAAAACGCCAGCATTTTTAATTTTTTTCACTTTTTTCATTTGATCGGGAAATAGTTATGCGTTACTGTATCGTAATGGGGTTTTCGGGATGGTATAGGAAAACAATCAGCGCATCTTTTGGTAGTGAAAGTTTTTCGGAAAAGTCCCTATTAAAATTTTTCCAAAAATGACGTCACAATTCGATTGTTGAAAATTACTGTAGCCGGTACGGTTGGTAATCGATTGTCGGAAATAATCGATTTTAGCTACTTATATTTCTAATATTTTAGTTGTATGGAAGGTTGCACACAGTTATCGAATGAATTAGGTATTGCCAATTGTCATTTCATTTACTTTGTTCATTTATTCCCTATATTATTTTTAAATGTATGGCGGTAAATTATTCTATATACTTAGAACATTTTCAATGAATTTTTTTTACCAATTTTTATTTTTTATGATTTTTTTTATTTTTTAGTGGTATTTTTGACTTAGAAAATTTTCAATAAATTTTTTGTACCAATTTATAGGATTTTGTGGAAGGTTGCACAATTATTGATATAGATTAGTTTTTTTTTATTTTTTAGTGGTATTTTTGACTTAGAAAATTTTCAATAAATTTTTTTTACCAATTTTTATGATTTTGTGGAAGGTTGCACTATTATCCGAATAATTCATTTTTATACATTTATAAATTAGGATCTGATAATTGCATATTTTGTTATATTTTTCTTAAATAATATTTTTCTGTTCTTAAATTATTTAATTGCAAAACAATAACAATTGGATACCCCATACACATCTGTACTTAGATAAAAATAGTTGCTGCGACTATTAATAGCAGGTAGGTAAAATAACCTTTTTTTGGGCACATCCGAATTCTGCCACAAATGAAAATTATACCTGAATTTTACTAACTAAGGGATTAGTGAAGAGTCCGAACTCTGCCAGGTCCATTAAGTTTAATCCGCATTAAGGATTTAATTATTTCATACCTAAAGAGTTTTCAGAAGTAATAAATAATTTATATTAGTAATTTTTAATATATATATATTAATGTGTAAGTATTTTGATGGACGGAACATTCAAATTTTGTACAAATTTTTTTTACCAAATGTTTACGATTCACAGTTTTAAAAATGGTTATTATGTACCGGCTGTTTTTTGTTTACTGCCTGATAAATCAAGTGAAACTTATTACAATATATTCCTCCTTTTAAGTAATAAGTGCAAAGCATTTGGTTTACATTTTAAACCAATAGAGATTGTGGTAGACTTTGAATTAAGCATTCACAACGCAATATATAAATATTTTGGGAGAGAGCTTATTCTTTTGGGTTGCAAATTTCATCTCTGCCAAGCATGGTTTCGGAAAATCCAAGAATATAACTTAGTTCCCGAATATAAAGAGGAAAACTCTGTGATTGGTAGGTATTTAAAACTTCATTTTGGTTGTGGATTTTTTTAATAAGGAAATGCACTATTTGCTACCAAATGATAAAAAAATAATTAAATTCCGCAATTATTTAAAACAAACATATATCAAAAATGTATCAATATTCCAACCAAATATTTAGGCAAATAGTGCTGATTTTTTTAAGAGGACTACTAACGCATGTGAAAGTGTTCATTCGCATTTCAATAGCTCATTTTATAAAGTACACCCCAATATAATGCATTTTACACGTGTATTATAAGATTTCCAAGTAGAGACTTATTCAAAAATGCCGTCAGCTAACAATAATCAGAAAAAAACTAAAAAAATGTCCAAGCGAAAGTCAACACCATACAAGAAAATATTGAAAAATATAAAAATAAATCTATTTCGCTGTTTATGTTTGTTCAAATAATGTCATTTAAAAATCTTCCCAATGTATAATTTTATTTTATCTACAACTGTCATGTAATGACACTGATTTGACACTTATTTGAATTTTGTAATGACGTATATTACCGCACTAGTGCGTTACTGAAATTATTACCGCACTAGTGCGGTAATGATGCGGAACTAATAGTTAATCAAAATTAATCATTTATTTAACAAAACGGAACAAATATAACATTAATAATTAACAATATAAAAAAATTATTTGTTATAGATATTTATAGTACAATCTTTGCAATCGTACAAATTAATTACACCATTTCTCATATTTGTCATAAGTTAAATATCTCTCACGTGATTTCTGTGGTACTAAATTTTCTATAACGCCGGTTGCTGCATTGTAAATATTTTGTGGAAGATCATCTTCACTTGAAGACATTATAATTGATTAAGTCAGAATTTTTAAGATTTTAGACGCTACTTTGACAGAAGTTGATTATTAATTCCGTTGCTATTGTTACAAAATACTCACAGATTACTTGTATTCTCAAATAGTCAATTTTAACGATATGCCGACATAATTTTATTCAATATAATTTTGAATTTTCGGAGTTGTAGATAAAATATTGTACAATATTCGTGCGGTAACACATTATTAATATACTTATGTGATTGCCCAACTCGTGCTGGCGCACTCGTTGGGCAATTTTCACATGCGTGTATTAATAATGTTCATACCGCACTTATATCGTAAATATCTATTACCTACAACGCTTTTATTATTTGTAATTTTAAATTAATTGTGTACTGTAATTTTGTATTCTTGTAGTTTTTTACTAATTTTGTATTGTTTTTTTGTATATGTATATAAAATAAATTCGACTAATTTCTTATGTTGTTTTTATATATTATTGCATATTTTTATATGTAAGTATCACAAATAGTAAACAATATACCTACATTGATAATCATATCGGACAGACCCCCTAATGATTTAGGAACCTAATCTCTAAAACTGTAATCCGTGGCAGAGTTCGAACAACAATTTTTCGTTACCTGAAGTATATGGCAGAATTCGGAAACTCCGCTTTTTTTATTACATTCGAAATCCATTTGGTATTTTCCAAGTTTGAAGAAAGTTTTGAAATGCATTTTGTAATAAAAATTTTTTATAAATTATACAATTATTATAAATAAATATTTTAAATTTTAGGACTTAAAATAATAAAAGCATTGTGGAAATATATTTTACTTATGATGAAAATGGATACATTGATAATACATATAATTCATTAAAAATAAATTTTGGGTCTCCTGTGTTAGTTCCTACTCCATTTTCAAGTTCAGTGTCTACTGGTAAATTTAATTTTCTGTTGGTTTCTGCTCCTTTGTTTACTGCAGTGTCTCCTAGATCATCCATTTTGGTTTTTACATAAAATACTTCTGTGTCAACTGGTCAACTCACTTCTGTGACTACTGGTGAATTAACTTCTCTGATGGTTTCTGCTCCATTGTGGAAAACATTTTTTAATAAATATTCTGTATATTTTGCCAGAGTATACAATTTTAAAAAATAAATTGTAATGTTTTCCACAACGCCTTTATTATTTTAATTTCTGAAATTTTTGTATATAAACATATTATAATAGGATTGATTCTATTGAAAACTGTCAAAATTTATTATTTTACATCTCTCTACAAGATGGCGCTGTAAAATATTCTTTATAAAAATATTAGAATTTTTAAAAATTAATAAGATATTTCTAGAATTGATTTAATTTCCTCTGTGTAAAAAGATATTTATTTTCCAAATTATTTTTATAGAATAAGGAATATATAGAAAAATTTTGGAAAAATTTGGACTTTTTTTAACAATTTAATTTTTTTTCTCAATTGTTACAGTATAAAATATTTTAAAACTAAAATAAGATTATTACGTACATTTTGAAAATATCAACACAAAAAGTGTAACAATTGAGAAAAGAAATTCAAAATGCTTTTAAAAAAAAAATTTGAAAATTTTCAAAGTCTATTATATAACAGTAAATTTTTTTCTCAATTGTTACACTTTAAAAAATTGTAAAGTTAATATAAGAATATTACGTACATTTGGAAAATATTAATAAGAAAACTGTAACATTTGAGAAAAAAAATTCCAAAATTTCTGATTCTCTAATATTACAGTAAAAAATATTTTAAAACTTATATAAGATTATTACGTACGTTTCGAAAAAAATATCCCCAAAAGTGTAACAATTGAGAAAATGATTCCAAAATTCTTATATTAACATTACAATTTTTTAAAGTGTAACAATTGAGAAAAAAATTTACTGTTATATAATGGACTTTGAAAATTTTCAAATTTTTTTTTTAAAACCATTTTGGAATCATTTTCTCAATTGTTACACTTTTTGTGTTGATATTTTCAAAATGTAAGTAATAATCTTATTTTAGTTTTATAATATTTTATACTGTAACAATTGAGAAAAAAAAATTAAATTGTTAAAAATTTTTTCTGAAAACTAACAAATTCCATCCAAACTGTTATATAATGGAATTTGAAAGTTTTCTAAGTCCAAAATTTCCCGAAATTTTTCTAAGTCCAAAATTTTCCAAAATTTTTCTATATATTCCTTATTCTATAAAAATAATTTGGAAAATAAATATCTTTTTACACAGAGGAAATTAAATCAATTCTAGAATAATTTTTGAAGAAATATCTTATTAATTTTTAAAAATTCTAATATTTTTATAAAAAATATTTTACAGCGCCATCTTGTAGAGAGATGTAAAATACAAAATTTTGACAGTTTTCAATAGAATCAATCCTATTATAATATGTTTATATACAAAAATTTCAGAAATTAAAATAATAAAGGCGTTGTGGAAAACATTTTTTAATAAATATTCTATATATTTTGCAAAATTATACAATTTTAAAAAATAAATATTTACAGCACCATCTGTCAGACAGTTTCAGAAATGTATAAGTCCAGATGACATTTGACATGCATCAAATAAATATTCAAGCCACTTTTTCGCGCAACTCTGATAGAAACAATGTCGTGTACTTGTGGAAATCTTGAAAAAATCTTTGAAAGGCACTGGAGCCATGGGACGAAGAATCAGTTCTTCGTCCTAGTAAAGCTTTTACTATTTGTAAAAATAGAAAAAGAGGAAAAACCAGACGCCAAATTAAGAGAAATCTTATGGTCTTGCGACCACTTCCGGAAGAGAAAAAACTTCAATACAATCTATAATAGATTGAGAATGCTTCTAATGAAGCACTCTTTGGAGAGCATTGATAAGAAGGATTTGGCGTTGGAATGGAGGAAGATTGATGAAAATATGCAGGGAACAAATGAATTGAAGAGAAAAATTTCGAAATCCATCCAAAATATAGATGAAGAAGAAGAAGTTATGGATCCAACTGAAGTCCATGAAGAAAGTTATGCTTGCCCTAGATGCAAGAAAACTTTTGGATCAAAAAATGCTTTATGGGGTCACAGAAGGATACATTAATTGTCAAAAAAAAAAAAAAAAAAAAAAAAAAAAAAAAAAAAAAAAAAAAAAAAAAAAAAAAAAAAAAAAAAAAAAAAATATATTGACAAATTTTAATAAAAATAATATTTATATTGACAAATTTTAACAAAAAAAGCTTATTAAATATAATTGTTTTATTGTAATATATTAATTAAAATTTCCCAAAATTTTTCCAAGTCCAAAATTTTCCGCCGGGAAACATCTACTGATTCTTCTCATACTTCAATTTTGTTAAAAGAGCTTTTAATAAAAAAACGCCAGCATTTTTAATTTTTTTCACTTTTTTCATTTGATCGGGAAATAGTTATGCGTTACTGTATCGTAATGGGGTTTTCGGGATGGTATAGGAAAACAATCAGCGCATCTTTTGGTAGTGAAAGTTTTTCGGAAAAGTCCCTATTAAAATTTTTCCAAAAATGACGTCACAATTCGATTGTTGAAAATTACTGTAGCCGGTACGGTTGGTAATCGATTGTCGGAAATAATCGATTTTAGCTACTTATATTTCTAATATTTTAGTTGTATGGAAGGTTGCACACAGTTATCGAATGAATTAGGTATTGCCAATTGTCATTTCATTTACTTTGTTCATTTATTCCCTATATTATTTTTAAATGTATGGCGGTAAATTATTCTTTATACTTAGAACATTTTCAATGAATTTTTTTTACCAATTTTTTATGATTTTTTTTATTTTTTAGTGGTATTTTTGACTTAGAAAATTTTCAATAATTTTTTTTATCAATTTTTATGATTTTGTGGAAGGTTGCACAATTATTGATATAGATTAGTTTTTTTTTATTTTTTAGTGGTATTTTTGACTTAGAAAATTTTCAATAAATTTTTTGTACCAATTTATAGGATTTTGTGGAAGGTTGCACAATTATTGATATAGATTAGTTTTTTTTTATTTTTTAGTGGTATTTTTGACTTAGAAAATTTTCAATAAATTTTTTGTACCAATTTTAAAAAGGTTTGAAACTGTTTCAATGTAGCTAAAACCCCTTTTGGTTTACTTTCTTGCCAATGTGCAAAAGATTTTTGATCTAATTTATCCAACATCATATAAATAACCAATGGATCCCATGAATCTACAGAAATGCCTAATTTGTCTAATGCAAAAAGCGTTTTTGTAATTGTATCTGATATAGTTCTTAATTCACAAGATGACTCTTTTAGAATAGGAGGTAATTTAACTAATAAATTAAGATAATAATTAACAAGCATAGGAGTGTCATTGTATCTATCGCAAAGCAAATCCCAAACAACTTTATAATTTTCTTTTGTGAATTTAACCACCCGTGCTAATTTTTGCGCTTCACCCTGTAATGCACTTTTTAAAAAATGAAACCTTTCTACGTCACCCAATGCATCATTTTCATGAACTAGTGACACAAACGTATCCCGAAATTCTATCCAACTTTCTACTTCGCCATTAAAAGTCGGTATCGGAATTGACGGCAACTCTGCTCTAATTTTAAAGTTTCTTTCAGAGTTATTTATGCTACCACTTTCGCTATTATTATCTAATTGAACATCTTCAACTTTTCTCGACTTAATTATAATTTTCTTTGCCCTACCTAATGCTTTAAAATAAATATTATCAAAGTCTTCTTGGTACTTTTCAAAAATATCATGGTATTGATCCTCATTTACTACTGACCCTAAATACCTTTGTATTTCCTCAAATTCCCCATAAAGAAATTCTACCTTTGTTCAAGTTCTTCTAATAATTCTTCATCATCAATACAATTATTATCGTCAAGATGAAGATTTTCTAAAAATTTAACAAATATTGTTAATCTAGATATAATTAAGCCACGTTTACGTTTACCATCTTTCAGCTCTATTTCCGACATTTTTTTTTTCAACCCACTCACACAGCTTGAGAAAATATAACAGATAGGGAAATAGAAAAGGAAATTTTTTTTTTTTTAATTGAAACGACTTACCTCGCCTGCCTACGGCACTGTCGATTCTCTATGTTATCTGGCGCGCCGTCGATTCTTCCAATCTTATCGACAAACGAACTTCTATGGTTTAGTCGGCATAAATCCAAATGCCGTACTTCTAATCACTCTATTTTTTCTTTTTGTTTTATAATTACGTGTGAAATTATAACCTTATTCGGTTCGACTGGACCACATGTTTTTGCACCTTACAAAATCTACCATATATCTTTCACTCGTATTATAATCAAACTATCCAATATGAAAAATAACTTTTAATGTGTGCGATTCTCTAACATCTCGCTGAATCAATACAAAACATACTGACAAAACAAAACAAAAAACTCTCGGCATGCGAGAGGTACAGTCAAGCTAACAAATATACAGGGTGTTATTGAAATACACGTACATATTAAAATGGGGAATAGTATGTAATGACCAAAAACGATTGGCACCAATTTTAACTTCAAAATCTAAAATTTAAATATTGGGGAAGAGTCCCCTTTTCCGACCTACTAGTTTCCATATTTAAAGAAGTAAAATAAATCGAAATTGAACTTACCCATAGAAATTGCACTGTTGCCGTAGCAAAACCAATTAATTCAAAATAAAGTTTATTACAGTAATTGTTCAAAATGCCGTCCATTATTATTTACACACACTTGCAATCGTCTTTCCAAAGAACTTTGAACATTAGAAATTAGTCTTGGATTTTGTCGTAGTTCCTCGGCTACCGCATTAACTTTATTGGTTAATTGTTCAACACTATTAATAGGTTCATTATAAACCAGTTGTTTCATGTGACCCCACAAAAAGAAATCGCATGGATTTATGTCCGGAGATCTCGGAGACCACTTAGTAGGTCCATTTCTGCCTATCCACTTTTGAGGAAATCTAATGTTCAAAAACTGCCGTACGTTTAAATCAAAGTGAGGAGGAGCGCCATCTAGTAGGTACCACATCCGTTGCCTTAATTGTAACGGTATCTCTTCTAGGAGTACTGGCAAAATATCTTCTAAAAAGTGGAGATATCCTGGCCCATTTAATCTGTTCGGGAGAACATAAGGCCCGATTAAATACTGATCTATTATGCCAGCTCAAACATTTATTGAAAATTTTCTTTGATGCCCAGTTTCCCTAATGGCGTGAGGATTTTCATCACTCCAAATATGCGTATTGTGCATATTGAACACGCCATCACGAGTGAATGAAGCCTCGTCAGTATACAATAATATTTTTAGAAAATCAGGAATATCAACACATTTTTGAATAATCCATTCACAAATCTCCACTCTCTTTTCTTCATCACCTGGATATAAGGCCTGGACTTTTTGGATGTGATAAGGATGTACACCTTGTTCTTTAAGTGTCCGCCACACAACAAATGAGGACACTCCAATTTCAAGACCTAGTCTTCTACAACTTAATTGAGGCCGGTTTTCAACAGCTTCCAATATTTCTTCTTCGGCCGCCAATGTTCTTTGTGTTCTTGTTCTCCCTCGATCTGCATTGACACTCTCAAATTTTCCATGGTCTCTTAGATGCTGAACAGTTGAAATAAACGTACGACAGTCCGGAATTCTCCGATTTGGAAACCGTTCGCGATACAGGATTTGTGCTTGCCGAGAATTTTCTCCAGCTGCCCCATAAACCAGCACTATATCGGTTAGTTCAATATTCGTAAATAGTGGCATCGTAAAAAAATATTTAAAAGTAATCGTAACAACACTTTTTACCAACTTGGAAATGACGCGCTCGTGTTAGCCAGATTCGTAAATCAACCAAAAATTTAATAATCTATAGTTTCAAAAATGTATAGTTTAAAAACAATCATTTATCAAATATTCTAGTTTTTTGATAACGAGGGTAGTAAAAACCAGTCTTCGGAAATAGAAATTAATTCGAAAATCTTGGCAACATGGTTATTTCTTACAAGACTAGTTTTCTTATCATCTGACAAAAACTTGCATATTAATTACTGTTGATGTTTAAAATAGGTAAATAAACCTAATTTATATAGGTCATCCTCAACATATCAGTGAAGTACGTTTGTTTTAGAATTAATTTTCAAAAATTAATAACTCCCTTAGTAAGGGGTATTTTTAAAAAATAATATTTTTCTACATTCAGTGGGGATCTGCGCAATACCCAGTTTTAATATGTACGTGTATTTCAATAACACCCTGTATATAAAAACAATATCGTTCGGTCCAACCAGACAGGGTTGCCGTTGTCACTACTAAACTGATAGTTCTAAGGAATTTATTGGTCATAAACACTTTTGTTTTAGGGGATAGGTTGTAATGAAATATAATTGGTTAAAAATATTTCAAGACACTAAACAATTTTCAATCAAACATACCTACTTTTCTTTACAAAAAAATATTAAAACATGAACATTTTTAAGGTTGATTTAATTTTAAAAAGTATTTCAAATAAAAAGATTAAATGGTCCTCATTTTTTAATTAATCTTATAATTTTATAAGGCTTCACACAGCAATTTATGAATTTCAAATTGAATTTTTTGTTTTTTTGAAGTGTTCGCAATCATTTTTAATTGTGAGGCCACGAACTCTCCAAAAGTGTCTTCCATTGTTTTTGTGGATGAGGCCACTGGACGTAATGCTCCCACTGCATTATCAAGGCTTGTTGAAACATTTTGAAGAATTTCTAGCTCATTAGATCCAGTATGTTTTCTCTTTCCTTTGTTAGATGTGACTGTTGTTGGTGTAATAGATGTCCTTGAGCAGCTTCTTACTGGCGATGTTGCTCTGGATTCTGAGGCAGGTGAATTTGGTATCAGGACACCATTATCCCCAACTTCATATTCACCATCTCCAATCTGAAATATTTTAGATATGATTGGCACATTGCAAAAAAGTTAGAGAATGAAATTAAAGGAACGTTAGTTGAAACGTAGAGTTTTTATTAAATATTTTCTGCAAATATAGTGGGTTATTTATATAAACTGTTTTACTATTTGAATCTCATTTTTACTTACAATTTCATTTAAATTTTCGTGTTCTTCCGTTAATTGCATATCAGATCCTTCCTATACAATAAAATTGGATTTTGATGGCCTAATACTTAAGTGGTCGTCTAAGAAATTGATTTTTTCAAAGTACCATAATCCTGGTTTATAAAGCTAGACGAAAATTAATTTGTCTAAGTATTAATTTGTTATAAATACCTCCTCCTCTCCCATTCCACTACGAGTGGAAGAAACAAGTTTTCTGCGTTCTGTGCTGTACGTTGTTCGTAACCCTTGAAACTTTTTTTGAATTTCCACCTCAGTTGCTGTGGGGCGCACACATTTTAGTTTTTTAAAATGTCTTGAAGGGCTAGATTGCATAGATACTTATTGTGGTAGTCTCTATGCTTAACCACATATAACATTGATGCTCTTTATATAGATCAATTAGCCAGGAAATTTGTTCCTGGCTCCAAGACATTGTTGCAAGTTGACCACAGTTATTTTGAGCTGACGACGAAAAACACGGTCACAAAACACCTACACGGTTTTTTATGGGTGACGGTGACTGCAAAGATAATATAGTAGTATTATAGTATTATAATAAAATAAATAATATACAGAAATACTGACCTTGTTTGGCTGACACGATGACAATTGACACTATGTTCGTTGACAAATTAGTGCATGCGCAAATTTAAATTGGTTCAAAAATTGGATAGAAATTAGAACAAGTTCTATTTTTGATACAATGTGGCACCCCAATACAATTTTTGACACAATATTCTGTATTACACTATCACATTTTGATTGTACCAAAAATTGTACAATTTCTTGTACAAGAAATTGGATAATGTAAAACAGCTTTAACGCTGCATCGAGGCCGGCGCGCGGGCCAGCGTGTGTGACGTAGTCGCCAGATCACTTACGGAGATAACCGTCGGTGGCGATGCGCCGTAGATCCTGCTTGCCAGCTTGTTGTGTGTGTGTGTGTGTGTGTGTGTGTGTGTGTGTGTGTGTGTGTGTGTGTGACGTAGTCGACAGATATTGGAACATAATATATTTCTTATTTTTAATGTGGAAAATCATGGGCTCTAGAAAAATTTAAACTTCGTGCAGAAGAGACTTCAATATGTGTTGGTTTAGTTATTAATTATTATTAAAACTACATTCGTATTTAATACTTTTATTTGCTTCGTGCTTTTTACATAAACATTCAAGCCTGGGCCGTGTCTACAGTCTACGTTCGACTCCGTCTGCCTGTGCCGGCTGTCATACTTCAGTTGGCCAGGCACGTTCGATTTGTACTATGCTACTACCTTACATCCCCCTTTTTTAAGAACAACATTTACTATAAAGAAATTAACACAAAACTAAAAATAAAACAATTCCTAATAACTATAAACTGGTCATTCAAATCTGGAAGGTGGTTTGGAAAGTCTACCTGAATTGGTGACATTTATTTTTTTATAAATATTTCTTTCCAAATCTGAATCATCAGTATCACTTTCATTTGTAATGATTATTTTAATTTCTTCTTGATCATTACTAGATGCACTAGAATATTCATTATCAGTCTCATTGTTTAAACTGTCATTATCTGCAACTTCTACCTCTATAAACTCATTAATATTGTTGTCTACTACATTCTCTAATTCTAGGAAATACCTTACTTCTTGTTGAGATAAATCATTATTCTTAAGACTATTATTACATACTATTTCCTCCTGTTTTGCCAATGAACACTGATTCTCGTTGTTAACTGATTTATTTACATTTAATTTTTTAATAAACTTACGATTACGAATTAAAACAGAACCATTATTCATCTGCACTTTATAATCTCTGTTTCTAACTTTCTGTAAAACTATAGCAGGAAACCAGTTGCCTTTGGGTTCTCTTTGAACATAAACTTTTTCATTTACATGAAGTTCAGGTAACAATTTTTTCCCTTTATTATAATATTTTTGTTGCTGTTGTTGATTTTTTTTTATAACATTTTTATTGTATGTAGTAAAAATCTTGGGTTTAGATTGATTTTTAGTTAACATTAAATTGGTTCTTAATTTTCTGGACATAAGTAATTCCGCTGGTGATATATTATCAAAAACAGGGGTAGACCTATAATGAAGTAAAGCCATTTGAATATCTTTTTTATCATCAAAAATTTTTTTGAACATTTTTTTAGCCGTTTGGACATGTCTCTCTGCCATACCATTGGACTGTGCATTCGTGGGTGACGTAATTACATGTTCAAATTCCCACTCTTTACAAAAATTATCAAATTCTTTTGACCTCAGTTGGGTACCTCCGTCATTTACTAAAGTAAGGGGAATTCCATGGCGAGAAAAAATTGTTTTAAGATGTTTAATTATTGAACTACTAGTAGTGTTATTATTCAAATCTTCTACCTCAATATATTTTGAATAATAATCTACTATTAAAAGATACTTTTTACCATTAAGCTCAAAAATATCACACGATACCTTATTCCAAGGTAGCCAAGGTATACTATGTGATTTTAAAGGTTCCTTAACTTGAAAGTTTGCATAAGTTAAGCATTGATGACAAAGTGAAATTTTGTCTTTAATATGTTGAGTCATATTTGGCCAAAATAAAGACTCTTGTGCTAATTCAATACATTTTTTTATACCTAAATGACTATAATGAATTCGGTTAAGCATTTCAGACTGTAAGGCTTTAGGAACAATTAAACATTTACCCTTAAAAATTAGATCATCTGAAATGGTTAACTCTGATTTATATGGAGCAAAGATTTTAACTGATTCTTTTAATTTTTTATTTGAATTGGGCCATCCATTTAAAATAACTTGTTTTAAGTCTTGTAAAACAGGGTCTGTTTCAGTATGAAATTTGAATTCATTTATTTTTTGATCCGTAGCATTTAATTCTAACCTAACTAGACAAACTTGACTGTCAATGTCTTGATCCAAGTCTGTAGTCTCACTGCAAGGTAAATAGGCACGTGAAAGAGCATCAGCCAAAATCAATTGTTTTCCAGGTTTATACTTAAGTTCAATGTCAAATTTTTGCAATTGTAGCATCATTCTTTGTAAACGAGCAGGACACTTGTTTAATGGTTTTTTAAAAATAGAAATTAAAGGTTGATGGTCGGTTTCTACTGTAATCTGTTGACCGTACACATACTGATAAAATTTATCTACTCCGAAGCAAATTGCATACAATTCCTTCTCAATTTGTGCGTATCTCGTTTGTGTTTCAGTTAAGGCTTTCGAGCCATACGCACAAGGAAGATTATTTTGCATTAAACAAGCTCCCACTCCAGATTTTGAAGCATCTACAGAAAGAGTAATTTTCTCTTTTGAATTGAAAAATTGTAAAACTGGTTCATTTACCAAAGTTTGTTTTAAATTTAAAAAAGCTTCATCATGTTCTTGTTGCCAAATAAATTCACAATCTTTTTTAATTAATTCACGTAACGGTTTAGTTTTATCTGAAAAATTTTTAATAAATTTACTAACATAGGTTAACATACCTAATATTCTTTGAATGTCTTGTTTATTTTGGGGTCTTGGTAGCTCTGTAATTGACTTTATTTTATTAGGGTCTGGAGCTATACCTGTTGCAGATATAATATGACCCATATATTTAATTGAAGACTGCCCGAGCTTGCATTTTTCTTTATTAAATTTTACATTATTTTGCCTGGCAGTTTCTAAAACTTTTTTCAGTCGCGCATCATGCTCTTCCTGGTCTTTTCCCCACACAATTACGTCATCTATATAAATGTCTGCTCCATCGATGCCACCAAAAATGTCTTTGAACCTCTCTTGAAAAATTTCTGGAGCACACTTTATGCCGTAGGGGAGTCTTAAGAATTTATACCTGCCATAAGGTGTCCCAAAGGCACACAGTTTTGTGCTTTCATCATCTAGAGGAATCTGATAAAAACCACTGGCTGCATCGAGGGTGCTAAACAATGTGGCGCCTGTTAAATTGCTCGATATTTCGTCAAAAGTTGGGATTTTATAAAATTCGCGTTTACAAACATCGTTAACATCCTTTGGATCTAAACAAATGCGAATTTTACCATTAGGTTTGCGGACCAGTACCAGAGGATTCAACCAATCAGTTGGACCTTCAACTTTTTCTATTATTTTTTGCTCAATCAAACTCTCTAAACCTTCTTTTAAAGGTTGCATTAAGGACAGTGGTACTTTTCTAATTGGTTGAATAACTGGCTTACTGTTCTCTCCCAGTTTAATTGAACACTTTTGTTTAATACACCCTATTCCTTCAAATACATCACCATATTCCTGTATTAGTTTATTATAATTATCTGACAACACGGAGTCAATTCTTTGAATTAAATTTAGGGAAATACTAGATTTAAGACCCAAGATAGCTTGAAGATCACCCTTAACCACAAAAAAATCAACATCATAACATCTCTCATTTTTAAAGCAAGGTAATTTACATTTTCCAATGACTGGCAACTCATTTTCTGTGTATGATTTTAATTTACTATCAGTATTATTTATTAGCTTATGTGACAGACCTATATAATTAAAAGTGCTTAATGGCAAAACATTAGCCTCTGCACCAGTATCAATTTTAAATTTAACATTTTTATTATTTATTTCTAATCTTGTTGACCACTCTGAAGTTGTATTGTTGTTTATATTATTCACATTATTTATAGCCCCGATAAACATGAACTCACCTTTGTTGTCTTCTGTAATTGTGTTAATATTTTCCAAATGTATTTCACTTAACTTGTTTCTCGATTTCTTCTTCATACACTTACTTTCAAAATGATTCTTGACTCGACAAAAATTGCATTCTTTTCCATATGCTGGACATTTATTGAGCAGATGAGAAAACCCACACTTCGAGCAATCATTGATTTTCTTTGAAGTCGTTCCATGCTTCTTATTTACAGCATTTATCGATGTACCATCTGTATCCACACTAGCTATATCTTCGCTGTTAACTTTTGCGCTTTCGTATACAATGCATTTCTGAATAATTTCCTCTAATTTAACATCATCACTTTCTTGCAAAAGTTTTTCTCGAATATTGTTATTGGAAATACCACAAATAATCATAGTTTTAGTTAAATCATCCTGAAGACTACCAAATTTGCATTTCATAGCTAACAATTTCAATTCCGTAACAAATTGTTCAAACGTTTGATTTAATTTTTGTCCGCATGTAAAAAATTTATACCTTTCATAGGTCAAATTCTGTTTGGGAAGGTAGTGGTTTTCGAATTTATCCAGAAGAATTTTTAATTTGTTTTTTTCAGACTCGGCAAAATGAAAAGTTGTGTAAATCCGAAAACCTTCTTCTCCTATATAGTGAAGTACTTGTGCACACTGGATAGCTTCATCCTTTTTATTTATTTCGCTTGCAATTAAATAATTTTCAAATCTGCACCTCCATAGTTTCCAATTTTCACTAAGATTGCCGGTCATCGCCATTGTGGGAACGCCTCTGTTATCGCCCATTTTGTTGTTTTATTTCTTAAATTGTCTGATTTGACTTATTATTATTTTATTGTCTTTCCACTTGAACAGCAAACTCAATTAATTAACTGACTGCGCCATGTTAGTTTAGTTATTAATTATTATTAAAACTACATTCGTATTTAATACTTTAATTTGCTTCGTGCTTTTTACATAAACATTCAAGCATGGGCCCTGTCTACAGTCTGCGTTCGACTGCCGTCTCCCTGTGCCGGCTGTCATACTTCAGTTGGCCAGGCACGTTCGATTTGTAGTATGCTACTACCTTACAGGGACCCAATTCTTGAAATCGTAGGAATTAATTCTCCAGAGAATTGATTCCCCAAAAAAAATTCTCTTGAGAATCGCCAGTCCTATTCTTGAATAAGTCTGAACTGAAATTCTAGTGAATTAAAAAAAGTGACGTATGTCTTTACTAAATCCAAGTATTTCATGAACTCAACCAATCAAATACTCAGAACTATTAGTTCTGTGCTCAAATATTATTTTAATACGTTCGCAGAAATGAATATCAGTTGCCATTGATACCATATGTTTGACATTTTACATTTTTGAGGAAACAAATTGAAACAATTTACATAGTTATTATCCTATTATTGTGCATTATCGTTTATTATTGACTATGGGTTATTTGTTATTTGTTCATTTTTTATTTGCGATGGCCAAACGAAATTTCGTGAGTGAAGCGCAAAAAAAATCCTTGTAGAATTCTTAGAAAATGATAAGGAACTTCTTAGAGGAAAGATCCCTACTAAAACTTTTTCTCTTTTGGTTAATCTCCAACTCTGATTTTTGGTAGCAGAAAAAGCTCAATATATACTCCATTAGATCGTCAAAGGCTTGTTTGGATAGACGAAAATGCTGTCTAAACAACTTTCTAAATTATCTAAAACGATAGCTTGAAGTAAAAAATTATTCATTTTAACAATATGTATGGCGGTAACAACAAAAAAACAATAATGTTCAATTTCATTTCCCACAAAATACGTCAAATACGTACAATTCACACTCTAATTTCTTAAATTCTCATGAGAATTTGAAGTTTTTCCAGACAATGACATTAGGAATTAATTCTCATAATTTTTGGAGAATTTTTTCCTACGAAATATTTCAAGAATAGACATATTACAAAATCTAGAGAAAATGACGTAAATTTCTCACGAGAATCGATTCCTACGATTTCAAGAATTGGGTCCCTGCAGGTTTTAATTAAATGTCATTTTTTTTTCAGTCTATATTTTTTCTTTTAAATTTAATGATCACTCAGTATAATTATCCTATTACATTAGCTAAATTGGGCACTGTCACTTTGAAAATCGTTCCAATCTACCGTCTCGATATTCCATTGTTTTTCCAAAAAGTTCAAATGGGCGCAGCGCGCTCGCTTGATTGTCGTACAGGAAGTTTACTGTCTGATTTTGTTTTATGACTATGACAAACAAAAGATCGTGGTCCAAATAAATGCACTTTATCATAAATATAACAGTAAGAGTGAATCACTCAGTATATTAACTTTTAAATTAAAAACCGATTTTTATCAACAAAATTTTTCATTGATAAATAAAAAATTTCGAAAAACAAATTATTTTCATACAATAAAAATTTAACGAAAAAGTCTTAAATTATTTAGTTTTTTTACTACATCATCCGGCTCGAAGGACCACGTCACCATTGTAGTTTTTAACGTGCAAGAAAAATAATGCAACATGTTATGTTCTATATGGTTTTGTTTTTTGAGTACCCTAGTGAGAAAAAATGGAGGGAAAGAGGGACAAAACACAGTTGTAAAAAAATAAGAGGAATTAAGGTAATAAAGCTAGTTTAAAAAAAGGGGGGGAAATGGAGCAAAAACAAAGTGTGAGAAAAATAAAATAGGGGAAAATGGGACTAAAAACAATGGCTATTAAAAAAATTCACGTGGGAAAAAAATGGAAGGGTAAAAGTTCGCAAAAAACAATAATAGGAAAAAGGGGGGGGGGCAAAAAATAATAGTTATGAAAAAAGGAGGGAAAGGGAAAAAAATACAAGTGGACAAAAAATACAAGTGCGAAAAAATGGAAGGAGAAAAGATCGACAAAATCAATAGCTATGAAAATGGGGCAAAAAGCAAGAGTGGGTAAAAGGTGGAACAATAATATTAATAATACTCTCCCTATATTTCATCCCCTTACGAGTGAACCCCAGAAGCCAAATACTAGTGCGGGGAAGGTTGCTATTATTTGCCTTGGCAAAAAACAATGGTTGTAAACTAAAGAGAGGGGGGGGGGTGGAGCGGCAAAAAACAATAATAGGAAAAAAGGTGGGCAAAAAATAATGGCTAGAAAAAAAGGAGGAAAAGGGAGCAAAAATAAAAAAAATGTTACAGAAAAAAGGAGAGGAAATAAAGCAAAAAACAATTGTTGTAAAAAATTGGGACAAAAAACACTAGTAGGAAAAAATGGGGGGAAGAGGGACAAAAAACAGTAGGAGAAAAATGCTGAAAAATACAAGTCGGGAAAAACGGTAATGAAAAGTGGGACAAAAAAACAATAAAGGGAAAAAATGGGGTCAAAAAACAATAACTATAAAAAAAGGAGGAAAAGGGAGCAAAAATAAAATAATAGTTGTAAAAAAAATGTTACAGAAAAAGGGGAGGAAATGATGCAAAAAACAATTGTAAAAAATTGGGACAAAAAACATTAGTAGGAAAAAAAGGGGGGAAAGGGACAAAAAACAGTAGGAGAAAAATGCTGAAAAACACAAGTCGGGAAAAAGGGTATTGAAAAGTGGGACAAAAAAACAATAAAGGGAAAAAAGGGGGTCAAAAAACAATAACTATAAAAAAAGGAGGAAAAGGGAGCAAAAATAAAATAATAGTTGTAAAAAAATGTTACAGAAAAAGTGGAGAAAAGGGGGAGGAAATGAGGCAAAAAACAATAGTAAAAAATTGGGACAAAAACACTAGTGGGAAAAAAAGGGGGAAAGTGGGACAAAAAACAGTAGGAGAAAAATTCTAAAAAATATAAGTGGGGAAAAAGGGTAGTGAAAAGTGGGACAAAAAACAATAATGGGAAAAGGAGGGCAAAAAATAATAGTTGTAAAAGAGGACGAAACGGGAGCAAAAATAAAATATAATAGTTGTAGAAAAAATGTTACAGAAAAAGTGGAAAAAATGGAGAAAAAGGGGAGGAAATGAGGCAAAAAACAATAGTTGTAAAAAATTATGATAAAAGACACTAGTAGGAAAAAAGGGGGAAGTGGGACAAAAAACAGTAGGAGAAAAATGCTGAAAAAGACAAGTGCTGAAAAAGGGTAGTGGAAAGTGGGACAAAAAAACAATAGCTGTAAACAAAAGGTGAAAAATGGGGCAAAAAGCAACAGTGGGAACAAAGTGGAACAAAAAACAATAGTTGTAAAAAAAATGGAGCATAAGATTCAAATGGGAAAAAAATAATGGAAAAAGTGTGAACAAAAATAATAATTTGAAAAAAAAATGAGGAAAAAAGAGACAAAAAACAATTGTGGAAAAATAGAAGAGGGAAAAAATAAGACAAAACAAAAGGATCGAAAAAAGACAGTGCATGAAACTTGGAAGACAAATATTCCCCCCCATTCCACTTCTGCTTTCTAAAAAGAAACAAATGATACTTTTGGTGTGTTGAAACACCCTGTATATTTCACGAAACTCACTTGATACAGAAAATCGATAAATATGGTATTATCAACAAGCATTTGTAGAATTTCCATTATAATTTGAATTTACAATCAAACGCTTTTATAAACGTTTAATAATGATTGTCGTTTATATATGCAAAACAATAATATAGAATGTCAATCAAAGCATTACGATAATCGAAAAACCAAATATTAAATTTCTATACTTCTAAATTAAAATATTTTGAATATTATTGACAGGAAGAAATAAATTAATCAATCAATCAATCACTATTTGTCATCGATAATATAAAATCCTATCGGTTGTTAAACCTTATCCCTGTTTAAAAAAAAATAGCTCATAAAAATGTCAAACTAAAATAAACAAAATTCCGATTAGTCATAAACAGTTTCAGGCACCCGCCATTCGAAGTGATAAGTACTATATGTCGAGTCAAAACAAAAATCGTATAATTCAAAGTATTTTACAGTGTTGTCACTTTTACATTTTGCTATTGTACCAAAAAATAAGCCACAAAATAATCAAATTTATCAAAAAATACAATTACCTGAAAAATTTATTTACTGGTTTTGTTTGACTACCCTGTATTTGTATTAATTCATTCGAAGAATCTTAGATACTGAATTTAAATATTTTTTTAAATTCTATGTGATTTTTATTTATTTCCATACAATTTTGAACGAGTTTTTGAAACATTTTAAGCTCATAAATTTTAAATAATAAATGTGAGAACTCAAAAAAAGTAGGCCAAAAGTATCTAAAAAAAATTTGTAAAATTTGATTTAAAACTTGTTTTTTGTCTCGTTTTTAACCCTTATTTTCTTTTTCCAACACTTGGTTTTTTACCCCATTTCCCCACATTTTTTTTAATCTGTTGCTTTTCCCAATTTCCCTCATTTTTTACAATACTATTTTCTGTCCCACTTTCCCGCTCTTTTTTACCACTTGTATTGTCTCAATTTTTTTTACAATTTTTTTTTGTGCCTTATTTTTTTTCCCAACGTTTTCCTCACTCTTGTTTTTTGCCCCATTTCCCCCCTTTACTTGTAACCATTGTTGTTTATTCTCCATTTTTTCCTTCAATTGTTTTTCATCCCCTTTTTTCCCCTCTTGTTTACAACTGTTGTTTTTTGCCCTATATTTTCCTCTACGTTTTTTTCTCCATTTTTGTTTTTCTCCTACGTTTTTTTCTTCATTCTTGGTTTTATCCCATTTCCTTCTATTTTTTGCAACAATTGTTTTTTCTCCATTTGTTCTTTTGTCCCATTTTTCCCCTCTTTTTTTACCAAGGTTTTTTGCCCCCGTTTTTCACAACTAATGCTTTTAGCCCTATGTTTTTTTCTCATTCTTGTTTTGCTTCATTTTTCCACCATTTTTTTTGCCCATTCTTATTTTTCGCTCCATTATTTTCCCATTTTTGCAACTATTGTTTCTTTCTCCATTTTTTCCTCCATTAATGTTTTTGTCCCTTTTTTCCCTCTTTTTTACAACTATTCTGTTTTCCCCATTTTTTTCATTTCTGTGGCTATTGTTTTTTTTCGATTTTCTTTCTTGTATCTATTGTTTCTTTGCCCCATATTTTCCCCATTCTTGTTTTTTGCTCATTTTTTTCTCTACGTTTTCTTTGTCCATTCTTTTTTTGTCCCATATTTTCCCCTACGTTTTTCCCAATTTTTCTTGTTGGCCCTATTTTTCCTCTACGTTTTCTTCCCTAAAATTGCTTTTTGCTTCATTTTTTTCCTACGTCTTTTCTCCATTCTTTGCCTCATTTCCTTTTTTTGCAACTATTTTTTTTCTCCCATTTGTTTTTTGCCCCATTTTTTACAACCATTGTTTTTTGCCCCGTATTTTCCCCTACGCTTTTTATTCCATTCTTGTTTTTTTGCTCCATTTTTTCTCTACGGCTTTTTCTCCCATTCTTGTTTTTTCTCCATTGTTTCCTGTACGTTTGCTTTCCCCATTTTTTTTGCTTCATTTTCCCCCCTTCGTTTTTCCCCAATTCTTGTTTTTTGCTCTATTTTTCCCCTACAAATTTTTCCCCACTCTTCTATTTGCCCCATTTTCTTTTCTTTTTTTGCAACTATTCTCTATTTCTCATTATTTTTTTGCGCCATTTTGCCCTCTTTTTTACAACTATTGTTTTTTCCCCATTTTTTTCATTTCTGTTGCTATTGTTTTTTTTACTTTTCTTTCTTACATCTATTGTTACTTTGTTCCATATTTTTCCCATTCTTGTTTTTTACCCTTTTTTTTCTATGTTTTCTTTGCTCATTCTTTTTTTTTGTCCCATATTTTCCCCTACGTTTTTCCCCATTTTTCTTCTTGGTCCCATTTTTTCCCTATGTTTTCTTCCCCACTCTTGCTTTTTGCTCAATTTTTTCCTACGTTTTTTCTCCATTCTTTGCCTCATTTCCTTTTTTTGCAACTATTTTTTTTTCTCCCATTTCTTTTTTGCCCCATTTTTTACAACTATTTTTTTTACAACCATCGTTTTTTGCTCCATATTTTCCCCTACGCTTTTTCTTCCATTCTTGGTTTTTGCTCCATTTTTTCTCTGGTGCTTTTTCTCCCGTTCTTGTTTTTTCCCCATTGTTTCCTCTACGTTTTCTTTCCCCATTCTTTTTTTTGCTTCATTTTTCCTCCTCCGTTTTTCCCCATTATTTTTTTTCTCCATTTTTTCCCCTACAGATTTTTCCCCACTCTTGTAGTATTTGCCCTATTCCGTTTCTTTTTTGCAACTATTCATTTTTTTCTCATTCTTTTTTTTGTCCCATTGCCCCCTCTTTTTTACAACTATTGTTTTTTTCCCTATTTTTTTCATTTCTGTTCCGATTGTTTTTTTTCCATTTTTTTTGTTTAATTTACATGCAATGTCGATTTGGCATTATTTATCTATAATTTAGTAGAGTCGGCCCGTTTAGAGAAGAACCCATTACGTCACCAATGCTCACTGACAAAATTCGAAATTTTAGTGTGTTCAGTTGACATTAATAAATAATTTACTTTTTAATACAGGTTTTAATTTTATTCTAAAACGTACACGCCACTGGTTGCTGGCATCGCCTCCTTTCCTGCCAGTAATGGAGGCGTTGTCGATGCATAAAGTATGACGTAATGGGTTCTTCTCTAAACGGGCCGACTCTAATAGTAAAAATTTTAACAATTTTTCATGAAATTAGATCTGTAAATTGAAGATTTTTAGAATTTCTCATAAAATTTTTGTTTTAAAACATTTTTTACAAAAAAAACCGTGGTCCTTCGAGACGGATCATAATTTTTTTTTAAGATTCCAAGAAAATTTTGTAAAATAAAGTATAATACAAAAAAAAATAACAAGGACCCGATTGATTTCACAATAACAAATTTTTTTCTGGATTTTGACTCCAGAAAAATTCAAAATTGTCAAGTTTTTTTTTCCAAAAATATCATTTTTAAACTAATTAGATTTATTTCAAATTTTTGTGGATTACAATAATAATGCCATTATTAGATTTTTTTAAATAAAAATAAAATATGGCCGACTTCCGGTTTCAATTAGAAAATCAAACCAAAAAATTCTATATATTTGGATTCTTCAAAAATGTCAAATAATAGAATGTCTTTATTAGCTATATTATGTTCTTTAAATCTGGTACCAAGTATTCTTTTAGTTGTGCTTATATAAAATAATAAAAAAAATGTTTTACCATTAAATTTGTGCTCTCTAAATCTGAAATAAAGTTTCGCCTACAAGAAATCAAAAAGATAAATCTTAGATTATTTTTAGATATGACAACAGCGCTAAAAACCTAAACTATAACTTTCTCGCATTTGATCTTGATTCATTTGTTTTGAATGCGTTTACTGAGTGTGTACTTGTACCCCATAATATAATACTTGCTTTGGAATTTCTTAACGCTTTTACTGCGGGAAGTTGTTAACAATGATAAAACGTGATCCACGGTTTCTGATTGTTTTTTGATGTGCTTCTAATGTGCCTGCGGTGATTTTTAATTACACTTTTAAATCTGTTATCAATTTAGTTTTTGTTTACGGAGTGTTGACAGTCGAAATGGGCGATAAAACTGTGATTAGATTGGCCGCCCAAAGGCATAAATATAGAAGGGTATGTTTAATTTTATTTCTATATAATTAAAAAAATTAACAAATAAGATTATTATTAATTTTATGTTCATTAAATCTGAAATAAAATATTAACTTTGTTATACATTTATTTGATTATATGATTCAGGGAGTAGATCAATTGATAGCGTGAGTTAAAAATAATCCCTCTTCTAAAAAATTACATTTTTTCAGTGTATTAAGAATTTATTTTCTTAATGAATTTTTTTCTTAGTATACATTTTTTAATGCAAACTTATTTTTTTCTTAGTGTATGTTTTTGTTTGTATTATTATTTTTAGTGTATTTTGTCGATATATTAATCTTTGTTTTTTTTTCTATTTTAATAAATTTTGACCAAAAATATTGCTAAAATTAGTGCAATTAAACTTAATCCAGTTTGATTTGATTAAACAATAATAAATCTTGCTGAAAATTATAACACCTTGTATATAAATAAATCTAAAAATACAGGGTGCGGCAAATAAACCGAAAGATCTCGATAAGTTCGATCTAGATAATTTTTAAAATTTCAGTAATTTTTTGAAAGTCTGTGCATACTTTTTAGAAGTCTCAGTAATTTTTTGGAAGGCCATACATATTTTTTAGAAGTATCAGTAACTTTTTGGAAGTCTGTACATAATCTTTAGAAGTTTCAGATATGTTTTGAAGCCTGAAGATAATTTTTAGAAATCTCAGTAATTTTTTGGAAGTCTGAAGATAATTTTAGAAATCTCAGTAATTTTTTGGAAGTCTGTAGATTTTTCTTAGAAATCTCAGTAATTTTTTGGAAGTCTGTACATACTTTTTAGAAGTCTCAGTAATTTTTTTATAAGTCTTTACATACATTTTAGAAGTCTCAGTAATTTTTGGAAGTTCATACATACTCTTTAAACGTCTCAGAAAAGTTTTGAATTCTGTAGATAATTTTTAGAAATCTCAGTAATTTTTTGGAAGTCTGTTCATATTTATTAGAAGTCTCAGTAATTTTTTGGAAGTCTATACATATTTTTTAGAAGTCTCAGTTATTTTTTGGAAGTCTGTACATACTTTTTAGAAGTCTCAGTAATTTTTTTATAAGTCTGTACATACATTTTAGAAGTCTCAGTAATTTTTGGAAGTTCATACATACTCTTTAAACGTCTCAGAAAAGTTTTGAATTCTGTAGATAATTTTTAGAAATCTCAGTAATTTTTTGGAAGTCTGTTCATATTTATTAGAAGTCTCAGTAATTTTTTGGAAGTCTATACATATTTTTTAGAAGTCTCAGTTATTTTTTAGAAGTCTGTACATACTCTTTAGAAGTTTCAGTAATTTTTTAGAAATCTCAGTTATTTTTTTTAAGTCCATACATACTCTTTAGAAGTCTTAGAAATGCTTTAAAGTCTCTAGATAATTTTTAGAAGTCTCAGTAATTTTTTGGAAGTCTATACGTATTTTTTAGAAGTCTCAGTTACTTTTTAGGAGGCCATACATACTTTTTAGAAGTCTCAGAAATGTTTTGAAGTCTGTAGATAATTTTTAGAAATCTCAGTAATTTTTTGGAAGGCCATACATACTCTTTAGAAGTCTTAGAAATGCTTTAAAGTCTGTAGATAATTTTTAGAAGTCTCAGAGAAATGCTTTAAAGTCTGTAGATAATTTTTAGAAGTCTCAGTAATTTTTTGGAAGTCTGTACGTAGTTATTAGAAGTCTCAGTAATTTTTTGAAAATCCATACATATTTTTTGGAAGTCTCAGTAAATTTTTGGAAGTCTTTATATACTTTTTAGAAGTCTCAGTAATTTTTTGAAAGTCCATACATACTTTTTAAAAGTCTCAGTAATTTTTTGGAAATCCATACATACGTTTTAGAAGTCTCAGTAAATTTTTGGAAGCCTATATATACTTTTTAGATGGCTCAGTATTTTTTTGGAATTCTGTACAGAAATGTTTTGGAAGTCTGTAGATAATTTTTAGGAGTATCAGTAATTTTTTGAAAGTCTGTATGTACTTTTAGAAGTCTCAGTAATTTTTTGTATGCCCGTACATACTTTTTAGAAGCCTCAATAATTTTTTGAAAGTCTGTATATACTTATTAGGAGTCTCAGTAATTTTTTGGAAGTCTGTAGATAATTTTTAGAAGTCCCAGTAACTTTTTGGAAGTGTGTACATACTTATTAGAAGTCTCAGTAATAATTTTTTGGAAGTCTATACATACTTTTTAGAAGTCTCAATAATTTTTTGGAAGTCTGCATATACTTATTAGAAGTTTCGGTAGTTTTTTGGATTCTTATTTTTATTATACAGGGTGCTGTCAAAATTAGAATAAAATTCTAACGCAAGAAATTTAGTTTTTTTAATGAAACACCCGGTATAAGATTCTAGAGCTTTTGGTTTTCAAATACCTTTACTTCTCAAAAAGGTTTATTTGCCACACCCTGTATAATGAAATTGACAGATTTACGTATTAATTTTATGTTCATTAAATCTGGAAAAAATTAATCTCTTTATTAGGCTTATGTAAATAATATAATTAAAATTGATAGTTTTACTTATTAATTTTATGTTATTTAAATCTGAAATAAAATGATCTCTCCTATGTAAAATAAAAAATTGAATCAATATTTTTTTAATTTCATAGTAAAAAATTGTGTTTAAATATTTATTTTTTATTTGGAATTTCTCTATCTAAACATCATAAAATTTTCATTAAAAATACTAATTAACTTAATGACAATTTTATAACTTATTTAAGTCGATTTCTAAAGAAATTACAAAACTTGAAATATAAATTCTTATTAAAAACGTGTAAAAATAAATAAATAATTTAATTAGATGATTATTTGTTTACATTATTTTTTATGTGATATTTACATCGAATATGACCTCATATAAAGGTAATAATAATAATAAACAATTGTCAGAAATTATAATTGTGCTAAATTTAAATTTGTATCAGAAAAATGTTTAATTTTAGACGGAAATTCCTTAACAAATATTTTTTACTCTAAATATATTTATATTTGTGTTCGTTAAATCTGAAATAGAGGTTTCTTTTAGTTGCGCCTACATAATATTCAAATACGTTCCTCAAAAACAATAATTTAATTCCAAAAAATATAATTTTTTAAGTTAAATTTATATATCAATTATTTTTATTAAGTATATGTTCTTTAAATCTGAATCAAATCATTCTATTAGTTGTGCCTATATAAAAAATTGACAGTGAATCATATATTTGCATCTATATAAAATTTAAAAAAAAAGTGGGTAAAAAAACGTTAATTTTATTTAAAAAAATAAGATTTTTTTTTAGTTAACATACAAAGTATAATATTATTTTTCATTAAAGTTGTGTTCTTTAAATCTAAAATAAAGTTTCCCTATCGTTGCGCCTATATAAATTTGGAATGTAGATTTTTTTATAATTTGAAAAATAAATTGCAAAAATTCTTAATTAAGAAGAGTATTTTTATGTTCCTTAAATCTAAAAAAAATATTTTTGTTATTGTGCTTATATAAATGCATGAAAAAAATGAACCAAGATCAAAAAAAAATGATTAAAAAAATTAACAGTGGATCTAAGATATAAAAATAAAATTACATTTTTAGATAGAATTTTAAATGGAATAAACATATATCAAATTCTTTATGTTCTTTAAATCTGAAACAAATCATTTCATTAGTTGTGCCTATATAAAAAAAATGACAGTGAATTATATATTTGCATCTGTATAAAATTTAAAAAAGAAAGTGGGTAAAAAAACGTTTATTTTATTTAAAAAAATAAGATTTTTTTTAGTTAACATACAAATTATAATATTATTTTTTATTAAATTTGTGTTCTTTAATTCTAAAATAAAGTTTCCCTATTGTTGCGCCTATATAAATTTGGAATGTAGATTTTTTTGTAATTTGAAAAATAAATTACAAAAATTCTTAATTAAGAAGAGTATTTTTATGTTCCTTAAATCTAAAAAAAAATATTTTTGTTATTGTGCTTATATAAATGCATGAAAAAAATTGAACAAAGATCAAAAAAAAAAATGACTATACCAATTATAAAATTAAAAATGTAAATATTTAATTTTTTTAATATAGTTATTCTATTGTTACAGGTGATAGCTTTCATATGTGGGCTGATTGTAATAATTCTAATGATAATGGGACTGGCGTCAACTGATTGGTTGATGGCCGCTGGCTGGAGACAAGGACTCTTCATGCATTGCATCGAAGAAGGCGCCCCACAACCCCTACCCTTCAGCATACAGGATTCCCCTGGGTGTTATCAGTCCAGGGACGCAGGTAAACAAAAGATTTTTTTCTAGGACACTCTTTATAGCACACCCTACCAATGAGATGAGACAGAAAACAAAAAATGAGAGAGAATCCCGAACGATTGACGTAGACAAAACTGAGGGATTTCTGATGAAATAATTAGGTCACAAAACATATAAACATATGTTATTTGTTTTGCTGTACTAACAGCAGTTTTGAATGAACAATCTTAAGTGTACGCCTATGTTTCGGTCAAAGATTGGCACGTGCCATTCGTTCAATAAAATAATAAATATATTTCTGTTGCGATGATAACATTAATAGAATGGTCGACTTTAGGTAATGTCAGTTCTTTTCAGGGATATATACGAGGATTTATTATATTTTAAAAATAATAATTTTGGTGCTCCTGGTATATCATAAATAGCACTCAAGGTCAATGAGGCGGGAGGGTGTTTTTACAAAGGTTAATGTGAGTGTCCGGACTTATTAAATTACTATTTGCCCTTTATATATAGGATTCCCTTTGGGTTTTTTTCTAAGACACCCTTTATAACACACCTTTAAATGTTTCATCAAGTCGAATTTCTATCTGATTGTGGAACATTTTTATGGCAGGTGAAAATACCTGTCTGCGTCCATTTACTAGGTGGTGATAACATCAGTCTGACTTCTGACTTCTCTTATCACATCGTTTATGGGTTGCACCACGAATAGACTATTCAGTGGTGTACTAATATTTTTTTCTATAAAAAAAAATAGTATCAAATTGTATATTTTGGAGTCATTTAAGTAAAGGAATGTAGTATTTATGTTATTATTCTGATTCATTTTGATATAAAAAATTCTCTATCAGAAAAAAAAATTTAATATAGAATATTTTTTTGACAACCCTATATAAAAATCCCAAGTTCATCGATAAGACATATGTTAAGTTTTATAACACCTTTGGGGTGATTCAGTTTATTGATCATTTCACATAAACCTACATTAAACACTTTTATCAAAATGGCGTCTTGAACGCCGTTGACGAATATCAATTTTCACTTCGAACTAAACTAATATTTTAAGTGGAGATATACTAGAAACACTCAGTTGGGAACTATGGGTAATTTTGTGTAGATTTGGACTGTAAATTGTTGGTAAAAATCGAGTAAAAATATTTATAAATTGCGAATATCTTCGTTTTCTTGTCAGAGTCTGCGTCGTTAAATTGTCGTTGTGTGTAATGAACTCGTCCTGTCGTCGCGCTCCGTCGGAAATCGTACGAACTAAAATATTAGTCGAAAGGGCTCAGTACGTTTGTATTTGTCGGTTCTGCACCTCATATGCAGATGGCGCGAGTAGTTCCGAACACAGATATAAATGTTAAATGAAATTCTAACCTGAAAGCAAAAAACAGCGCCAAAATCCATAACGGAATGCTAAATAAAAATTTTATCTCTGGCTTTCGTTTTTCTAAGCATCCGAGATTTGTTTTATCTTGTTCTCTTTATGATATGTTTATGGCTCTAGGTGAATTGGTTTTCTGTATCGAATGATTTTTCCTGGATCAACAAGCAGAGCTTTGTTCTGTTTTCCAGACTGGTTTAAAAATCGCCTCAAATAGCTTATGGTCGATTTACTAGTTTTAAATCCATACCACCAATTTTTCTTCTTACTTTGAGCTTATCGCTGTTTAAACTTTTATTGTTAAAAAAATACCTTATTGATTAGTGAATTTTACTGATCTTTCATCTGGTATTAGACGTGTTCTTCGTTTAGGATTACAGTATAAAATCTATTCTGATAAGTAGATTAACGATATTTTATATTTTTTTATAGGTTACATCAAAGCAGCAGCAGCCCTGTGTGTGATAACTCTTCTTACAGATCTTGTAGCAACAGTATTAACCGGTCTAGGATTGGGCACCAAAGATCATCACACAAAATACAAATATTACCGATTCGCTGTCATTGTTATGGGACTAGCACGTAAGATTTATTTTTTATTACTACGTAAATTAAACTAGCTTACATAGTTGCCAATAACTAACTTTCCAAGTTTACTCTCGAGAAATCCCTCATTTTATTAATTAAACCGCCTTGGAAACATTTTCGTCAACTTAAAACATTGAAATATCTAGTTTACATTTAGTCTTTGATCTTAACATATAAAAGCTAGTTAACAGTATGTTTTGGTAGCGCTTGTCTCGTTGCAACACACGCTGGGAATTGTCGGTAATCGACTTATCAATTCACTAATTATATCCCGAAACAGAAACTGAATTGGAATTATGCATAGCATTAATAATTTGTAGCAGGAACGTATTAAACGTATTTTACTATCGTATTACGCAGCAGTTTTTATATTTTCTATTGTCTAATCTCCTGCTACTCGTTTTTCTTTCCTACTCGCACATGATCGGTAAGAGGTAAGGTTCAATGTGAGTGGAGCGTTTGCTCGCCCCTTCACTGCGGCCAACAGAGACCTACTGTGGCTCACCCCTATGGGCTATAATTCACCATATAATCCACACCTTATTACGAAGTCTATGGTTGATTTAGGAGAAGCTTCCTTGAAGTCGGTAGGCTCCAGTTGTACAAAAGCAAACGTACGAAGCCTATTCATTCAAATATGCTCCGCCGTTTCGTCTTCCACACTGCAGAAGCGACAGTCCGATGTTTGACTCAGACCTAGCTTCTTCAGATGGTAACGCAGACGACAGTGCCCTGTAAGCAGTCCAATTAGGATGAGTAGATCACTTATACTCCATTCGCATTCTGCGATAGGGTGCTATCTGAGGGATTGACTATAAACGCCTTAGAGTGAGCTAACCCAGGAATATCTTTCCAGTGCTGGAGAGTTTTCCTCTCGGCCCATTTCCAGATAGTGTCTTTGGCACTGCTTTTGGCTATGCCGAAAATGGTTCCGGTCCAATGAACTCGGATTCTGCGCAAGGGTGTCGGCTTTCTCATTGCCCTCCACCCCTTCATGCCCAGGTACCCAGAGTAGGGTTACTCTGCTACTGGTAGCAATGCGATCCAGGGATTCGATGCAGTTCCACACCAGCTTCGAGTCAAGCCGGTTGGAGCTCAGTGCTTTTAAAGCTGCCTGGCTGTCCGATGAAATGTAAATGCTTTTGTTGACAAGATTATGGTTTACCAACTCTCTTGCACACAATTCTATAGCGAAAACCTCCGCCTGAAATATGGTAGCATACTTGCCGAGGCTTACTGTGATGTCAACTCTCGGTTTTCTGCTGTTCACTCCGGCTCCAACACCACTTGGGGTCTTTGAACCATCTGTATACAGTACATAAGCCGTCCCTGGAAAGAGGATCTCCCCCTTTTCCCATTCGTCTCTTCTCGGTAAAGATGGACATAAAGTTTGAGCCATATTCCGATACTGTGATTATTCAACCATCTGATGATTTTGAAGAAAACAATATCACAAGAACACGGGAGGGGGAAGAAGACCTTCAATTTTGTAAACTCGGCACTGTGTGGATAATCAAAATTTTCTAACATTTTTGTAACGACTTCTCCATTTCGTCATTTATCGTCTTAATCCGTTTTCTCGTACTGTTCTTGTATATGTCTATCATAGTCTTATTATTTTTCCTTTATTTTTAGTCGTCCATGAAGATACATTATTAGTGTTTATTATTCATTAAATTTCTCATTTTCTTTTTCTTTCAGATGATCATTTTTATCTATTTTTTTCTACATTGTATTCTAATGAAAAACATCTTTTAAATTAATTGCTTATTTCATTCTTGTCTAGTCCTTTCTACAATTGTATTCTTTTTTCTGGTCAATCATCAAAATTCTCTTATAATTCTTTTTCATCCCCTACAGGAATGTTTAAATTCCAATTTACCCTTTACCACATTTCAGTACAAGTAATTGTTCCTCATACAATTTCAGACTTGAGGTTTCATTTACCTTGTTTTCTTCTTTATGAGTATCATTATAGCCTCCTTTTACTACATTTTACCTCTACATTATGTTAATTATACCCTCACTTCGTCTTTTATTTTATACGATATATGTTTTCTTTTGATGTTTAGTCTTAGTTCTTGTTACCTTATTTTATAATCTTTTTCTAGCCTTTTGTATTAATTTTTCGTCTCTTCTGCCTTCTTTAGACATAACTAAACTTCTTTTATCTTTCTTTTTGTTCAGTATATAATTTTTGTCTTCCTGGTATTATCAATTTTATGTTGTTTTTGTCCTTTTCTTTTGTTATCTGTTTTTTATTTTAGCCTTTTTTTCTTGTCTTTTATTCAGCACATCATCAAAATGCTCTTTAACTCTCCCGATTTGTAGTCTTTCATCTAAGCTACGTCCAATGTATTTATTGTTGATATATCTCTATTTCTCTTCTTTTCTAAAATTTTGGCACTTGCTGTCTTCGTTAGATATAATTAAACTTCTCTTATCCTTTTCTTTGTTCAGTATATTATTCTTTTTCTTCCTGATATCATGATTTTCATTCGGACTGGTTATTTTAAGTTATTTTGTCTTTTTGTTTTGTTATCTGTTTCATTTTAGACTTTTTTCTGGCCTTTCATTCAGCACATCATCAAAAATACTTCCAATTTGTAGTCTTAGTTACCTCATTTTTCACCTTTTTACCTGTTTTTTCTTATCATCCAGGATTTAATCAAACTCCTGTTCATCTCTTTTTTCTTCAAATCTCGTTAATAATCTTATTCCACATGGTACTAAGACAATCCATTTCTGACGTCTTATCAACTTAGCAAGACAACTTCAGAAAATTACAATGGTGGTATCTTATAGTAATTTGCTGCTTTTTTGCCCTTAATTAGTTGTGGAAAAATAAATTTTGCCGCTCTTTTTTTTATTAAAAATTAAACCTATTGCTAACTTGATATTAAATTAGTAAGACAACTACGTAAACAATGACGATGTCAAAAAACTAAAAGTTGGAGAATTTGCCGCTTTTTGCCGTTAATTAGTTGTGGAAAAATAGATTTTGCCGCTCTTTTTTTTTATTTAAATTAAACACCTGGCTAACTTGATATCAAGTTAGCGAGACAACTGTAATAATAATGACAGTATCAAAAAACTACGGTCCTGTTTAATTAAATTTCTCCCTTTGTTCGCAGTGGTTTCGATATTGGTGGCGCTGATCATATATCCGGTGTGCTTTGCCGCTGAACTGAATTTGGGTAAGTTATTTTTGTTTAATATTAGAATAAATCCTCGCATTGTAAATATTGCGATCCAAAATTGAATCGGATCCTATTTTAATCAAAATTTTAAATCAATTGGTACAATAAAAGTTACCTTATATAAAAAAAGGAAAACTAATAGAAAAAGCTCAAAAACTAAGTTTAAATCCACGTTAAAAATGAATTGAAGCTGTTATTTGCTCTTCTTGTAAATATTAGCAATAAGACATCATGTTAATCTGGTCCGACTGAAAACTGAACGTTATAGTTTTGCGAATTTATAATATTTTAAAACGCACGTTATATTTTTTCTTACCCACAAGGTGCTCATATGAAAGACCGTTCGGGGAGTAAAACAGTAAGCTAAAGACATTTTTTTCGCGAAACTATTAAGAATTCTGGAAAAAGTTTGATACAAAAACTATAAAGATTTTGATGCTCTACAACTTTGTACTAGAACATTTTGTACCAAAGTACATTGTTTATCCTTAAAATCTGGAAAAAAATTGAAACAAAAGTTGTAGGGAATTTTATGTTCTCCAACTTTTTTTCTAGAACATTTTGCACTAAAATGCATTGTTTGTCCTTAAAATTTAAAAAAAAAGGCAACAAATCCTACGTGTGTATTTTTTCGCAACCTAACGGATAAACTATGGGCAACTCGAAAAAAGTTAAATGCAAAATTTGTAGAGAATTTTATGCTCTACAACTTTATTCTGTAATAGTTTCTTCGAAAATGTATTATTTGTACTAAAAATCTACAAAAAAGACCGAATAGCATATATGTGTATTCCTTTCGCGCCCTCTGGCGGGTAATTATTCCTAATTTTAAGGGACAGACGAACAAGAATAGCAGCTCTGCACGAGGAAGCGTCAGTACAGACTATCAGAGACTATATAAAAAGACGCCAACGAAGCTAAACATAGAGACTGAAAGACCAAATACTACAATATAGAGCTAGAAACAGTGTTGCCAGATAAACTAAAAGCAGAATGACACAATTTTTTGGAAGCATTCTTCTCTCTTTACATAGTCATCTACTGATTATTATTTATTTGAAACAATCCAGACATGACAGACACTCTGGCAACACTGGCTAGAAATAACTTGGATAGACGACGAAAAACTTCCTCTAACTAAAAATGAAAAAAAATCGCGAAAAATGATTAACATACTGCGACAAATCATTTACCATTGAACAGCAAAGCACCTACAGTGGCTTAAAGTGGTCGGACGTATGACTGAACGCAGGGTCGCAGTCGATGCCTAATATTCAATGGGAGGACTACTACAAATAACTTTAGAAAAAAACAACATGCAGTGCTGGTGGCCTTGGACATGGCCAAGGCATTTGATAGGGTATGGCACGGGGGACTACTCAACAAAATGCTTGTGAGCGAAATGCCCCTAAATTTAACAAAATTAATAGAAAGTTACCTAAAAAATAGAAAATTCAAAGTCAAAATTAATAACACAATAGTGGGTCCATTTGATATAAGGGCTGGGGTTCCACAAGGATCAGTGGTGGCTCCGTTTCTCTACAATCCCTCGATCGCCGACATGCCAACTAATACCAATAACAACTTAATTACAGCTCTGTACGCTGACGACACCTGTTTGATTAAATCTGCAGATGTAGTAGAAGTAGCGGCCAGGGCACTGGACATACACATAAACAGAGTAATCCTCCCCTATCTAGATGAGAACAAGATGTCTTTAAATGAAACAAAGACCGAGATGATGGTACTCTCAAAAAGGAAAACTCAGAACAAAATTTTTAAACACCTAAAAGTCAATAACCACATGATAGTACCATCAGACTCGGTCAAATATCTGGGATATCATCTGGATGGGGGACTTACTCATAAAACCCACATAGAAAAGGCAATTCACAAAACAGAAGGAGCACTTAAGGTACTACACCCACTAATTGGGTGGTATAGTAGTATACACAAAAAAAATAAAGTGCTCCTTTACAAACAGGTCATAAGACCGATATTGACCTATGGGTATCCGGTGTTCTGCTCCGCTCCCAACTATCTAATAGACAAACTGCGGAAAATACAGAACAGGGCTGCTATTTTCTAACTCGTACAAGCGACTTTCGCATACGGAATTTTGGCATTTTCGTATAAATTGCAATAAACCGTATTTTGAAGGAATCGAAAAATATCCGTAGGCGAATTTGTTTTGTGGAAATACATCGCATGGTCAAAGGGATGCGTATTAATGAATCCGCATACTAAATTCAACTGTTGATGAGTAATCAAAACTTCCATGTCATATGAAATATAGAATAATAACAATAAGTGATTATTATTAAACATGTTCAATAATATAATTAATTGGGCGGGTTTAGCAGCGTTGGAAGAAACCGAAATATTGGCAAATAGACCAAGGAGAAGACGATTTTTATCTAAAAAATTAATTAATTCTGTTTTTTGACTAGATGTCATATTCCCTTGTTCTTTTTTTGTCACTCATTTTCGCATCAAAAATTAAAGTTTTAATTAAAAATCTGTGGCCCTCTCAAAATTAGGCATAGAGGGAAAGTAATGAAAGTATAAATAAAATTAGGTTAAAAAATAAAAGGGGAATGTAGATACATTTTCTAGGGTTCAAAGTTTGGACAGATAACCAATGAGTTGCATCAGTAATTGTCACTAGTGTCAATAATATATAAAATGTTTGATATTAAAAGCGTTCCTTATGATTTGTAATTTGCCATATCTTTATTTGTATGGTATAAATTGATTTAGACAGTGTTGCCGGCTCCAGTCATTCGTATTAAAGCTATACGAGACGAATTGTTTTTCGCATGTCATCCAAAATACCAAAAACTTTTGTCATCCGAAAAAAATTCGTATACGAGTACTCGTATACTAAAATTTTCGTAAGAGTTAGAAAATAGCAGCCCAGGTGTCTAAGGCAAGTACTGAGCAGAGAGTGGCGAACGAGAATTGTTGATCTACACGAGGAGGCATCCGTGCCCACTATTCAGGACTACATCATAACTGGCTCAAATAAATTTTATCAAAACAGCCTTCCAGAAAGGCTAAAAAATGAGATACTACCTGTAAGAGCCAATGTCAACCCGGATATGAGGCACGGATACCTGCATCAGAAGCTACCACTGTTCCAGGAATAGAAAGGAGCTTAATAAATAAAACAAAAACATAATAATAACACAAGAATAATAAAATTAAATAATAAAATAATACAAATTAAATAAAGCGCTCTAAAAATAAAAAACACTAATAAAAACTTCATAATCAAATCAAATCAAACTAAAAATAAAAACAAAAACCTAAAAAACAAATATAAAAATAGATATAATAATAAAAGACTAAAAATAAAACATAAAAACTTCTTAAATCTTCGCATCTAAAACTTAATAGTCAGAAACCCTGTTTTTTGCATTAGTTTTCAGGGAATTACAATGAAAATTTAAAATACTACCCATAGCTCTAGTAACACTTAATTATTGATACAAGCCCAACGAGAATAATTGTATAAAACCTGATGGCACGTTAGGAGGCGATTTACTACCAAAAGAAGATCATAAAAAAGAAGGGAAATATCTTAGCTTCCTGAATTGTAGATATTACGTAATTATCATAAATAAATTGTTTTGTTGTTGGGAGGACTCCTACATGATGTTTTTTAGAACTCATAGCTTCAACTATTAAATAATTTTACTCTAAAAATTAATCAAAATCTTCTAATAGAACCATTTAAGTTAGGAGTGGGTGTGACTGTAAACAAAATCTGAAGCACACCAATCAGGAACGACCTTATCTATCATTTTCTATTATGATATTAATTTTTGTTTTTTTTTTGACAGGTAACCGAACAATATGGGAATTCGGTTGGGCGTACGGCGTCGGTTGGGGCGCCGCTATCTTCCTCTTCGGCGCCGTTATTTTGTTGATGTGTGACAAGGAGAGTGAAGAGATCTACTACAAAGAAAGGAAAATCGTGCACGATAACGATTCGCGAGCCTAGTGGCCACATAGTCTGCCCGATGTTGTTCTCTGATCGTAATAGAGATTATGTCGCTTCTCTCAGAGAGTGTCCGACGACGAATGAGAGATTAGTATGAATGGAATTGTGTGTTTGCCTAATAATTTGAGTTTATTACTTATTAATTTTTTTTTGACGTTTTGGTTTCTTTTTAATTGGATCTGTCACATAGGATTTAACCGATTAAAAAAGATACCATTAATTGTTTGTTATACCGATCAAATGCTGGTCAGTTTGATTGACAGATATTTTCGGTGGTTTTAGTTTTTATAAGATAATAGAATTTAATATTTGGCGTTTTTACTGACATTTAACCCCAAATATATTCTATAAATTTAATATAAAAAATCTACCAAAATTATTTATATTTGACATGACTTTTGACTTATCAAAAGTTTTTTGTTTATATTTTGTATAGTATTGTTTAAGTATAATTTATTATGACTTCTTTCCATTCCATATCCATCATCAGAGCAGCTTTATTTTTTTTATTAAATATTTTTTTTCTTTATAACAAAATCAAACTGATTAGGAAACCGATTTTTGATTTTTTTTTCTTTGCTTGCCTGGTGAAAAAAAAACCAGTCAGCCTTTTTTTTTGTAGTGGTTACAATTTTTTATGTGCAAATTTATTAGCAATCCTCAAATATTAAAATAAATCGTTTATGGCTTCTATAAATAACGTTTCGAACATCAACTCAATTTACTAATACCTTTTATTTGCGATATTTGATAATGGTAAATTAAATGTAATTAACGGTCTGATTTTGTCGATTTTCATTAAAATAAACTGCTAATTAAAAGCGATACATTAAAGCCAAAATTAATTTCCAAAAATATGATTTTAATCAAAATTGTAATAAAAAAATAGAGAGTTTTGTTTAAAAAGACCAAAAAAAGTTTTGTTAAACAAAAAAAATTAGGTCGGCTAAAAGATCCAAAAAAGAAAGACAAAAAAAGAAGCCTAGTTAATTCTGAAATAATTTTCATGACCCAAAAAAGAGAAATGGAGCATTTTTGGACATAATGGACGATCATTTTTTGTGCCAATTGGAAATTTCTTTTATAAAACAAAAGTTTCGTTCTTATACTTTTCCTTCGTCAGAGAAACAAATTGTTAATGCAAAAGAGACAAAAAGGAAGCGAAATGGGCCAAAAAATGAGACTAGTTAGACAAGAAATATGTAAAAATCAGACAAAAATATCTAAAATTGAGTTTTTTTTGGCTCAGAAAGGAAGAATGAAATCTGGAGTAATATTAAACATTGATAATTACTTTTATGAAATCAAATTTAAACAAAACTTCCATTATTCATAAGAGAAATACTTTCCAGCTTATATACAATATTTTTTTAATTGTAATATTGACCAAAACTTATGAAAACTTAATATTGGGCAAATGGGGAATTTATTCGTCAAAAATGTGTGTTTGGAGTCAAAAATGGCAAAAAAAAAAACAAGTTTTTGCATGCCAAAAGGCGAAAAACTGAAATTGAATGGCACAAAAAAGTCCAAATTTCAGCAAAAGTTTCATTCTTATAACTATCCTTCGTTAGGGAAAAACTTTCTCCTTAGATACGTAAAAAAATTGGGTTGGCAAAAATTACACAAAAAGGGGTCTACAAGGCCCAAAAAAGAGTCTGTGCTGAAATATACCGAAAAATCACCCAAAATTAATGGGCGAAAAGGAAGTTCCAGTTACCAAAATAGCGTATAAATCATGTTTTTGATTTGTAATATTACAAAAATTATTTTCTACTTGAGTTTAAATTGGCAAAAAAAGTTTAGTTTGTCAGAAATGACGCAAAAAGGAGTTTGAGCTGATACATACCATAAAGAATTACCCAAAAATAAGGTAGTTACAAAGGTGAACAAAACGAGTTTGGGTAACCCAATAAGGGATAATAAAGAGCGAAAAAGACGTTCCAGTTACCTAAATATTTTGTGAATCATTTTTTTTATGAAGTCAATTCAAAAAAACCAGTTGAAGTTGGCAAAAAAGAGTAAAAATCGAATTTTTGTTGTCCAAAAAATGAAGTTTTTAGTTACCAAAAGTGCCAAAAAATTAATTGGGAGAAATAAAGTACAACAAAGAGGCCACAAATGTGCATAATCATCAATAAAAGAGTTTGTATAAGCAAAAAAATTAATAAAGAAGTTTAATTTGGTAAAAAGGTTCTAAAAATGAAGTGTTTGGTTGTCAAAAGGGCTAAAAATTTGATTGGTTAGGTAATATAACTTTAGAAGAAGACTGGATATGCAAAAAGGCGAAATATGAATTTGACCGCTCAAAATGTAAAAATACTTATTAAAATAATTTTGTATCTAATTAAATTTGTTGGAAAAAGTGCCATAAATACAAGAAAAATGAAATTTGATTCATACAAGGACCAAAAGAACCTAAACTGAAAGAAATGAAGCTAATATTGGAGTAAAAAACACCTACTAGTAGGTCTGTGTAGGCAAATAAATTGGGTAACACAAAAAAGGAAGAATAGAGATTATATTGGCATAATAGATGGCAAAAAAGAAATTTTTGATTGGTTAAAGGACCCAAAAAAGAGAGTTAAGAGTTAAGACAAAAACACCGAAGTAGACAAAAATTGAAAAAAGGAGTTTTAGTAAAATCTTGGAATATCATTAAAGAAAATGGTGTTGAGTTTTACCATTAACAAACTGCCCTCTTGCCCACTTTTTGGAGCATATGTCTACATAATGGACAAAAAGAATATCTCTGATATAAAATTTTATTAAGTAGCAGAAAAAAATAATTTAACAATGATATTAACATTAACAACGACTAATTAAGAAGTATTTCTATAATATTACACGGGCTACTAGTAATAAAATTTCCCGGGACCGTTCTTTATTAACCGGATTGACTGCAGTCATGTCGGCTTATTGCGTTATCTCCCGTCTTTTTGTCTACTTGGCAGCCCATCCATTACTAGATTCCATAGCAGAGGAGACAGAACTCCCCCCACGGACAATACCTGGTCACATGAGCTGCCTTTTTCTAGCCCCTCAAAGATGTACATATTAGCCTGTTCCGTAGAATGCACTCTATCTACCTGCAGCACTTTACCTAACCTAACCTAATCAATACGCCGTCCCTAATATCTCTGTCTAGCAGTTTCTGTAGACACGTCTGCTCTATAGGCAGTTTGGTCTCTGCTTCATATATGCTTCCCAGAAGTTTTCCGTACGTTATGATATGATAAGATAACTGAAGCAATATGTACCTTATTTAATAAAAATCATTCTATTAAATGATATGAAATTTTATTATTTGCTACAAAATCTTCAGAATATAAAATACTTTGATCTGTTTTTTTAATTATTGGTTCATAATGATCATTTGATAAATACAATCGAATTGGAACTTTTTCATCACATTCTGGTTTTAATGTGGAATAAAATAATGTACTTTGATGTGAACGCAAAATGTTTGACAATTCATTAATAGACATATTATTCCATTTAATAGTCAAATTGTGCAGTACTTTTAAATGAGTAATGATTGGCCGTTCTAACACAATTGCCAAAGAAACGTGATTATACATGTCAATCCATTGTCTTTCTGAAATAGATGTTAAATTTGAAATGCAAGTATTTTTAATTGCTTCAATAGGAGAACTTATATAATTACGTATTATTGGTTGTTCATAAAATACTGGATTATTTACTATATGCCATATTGATAAAACCCGAAATACGTTAGAAAAAGATTCATTTCCAAATAGTGCAATTGAATATGAATGATAACCGCAGTTGCCGTCTGCGGTAGCTTCGCAAATTGTATAAGATGAACAAAATGGCTTATATATTTGTTTAGTTAAACTTACTTGCATAGGTGATGAAAAAATTTTAGGTTCTGAATTTCTAACAAGTATTATCCATTCATGTATTTGTTGATTATAATTTTGTAAAATTTGTTGATAATTTTCTAAATGATTATTTGTAATATAGAAAAGTTTTTTCAATATATTTAAAGCTTTTTCATTATTTGATAATTGATTTGATAAACAAAAAGGAATGTTTGATAAAGGAATCTTTGATAATTTTTCTGTATGTAATGTAGTGTGCAAATTTTTAGAAATTATTTTAAAATTTGTGAAGTCTTTACTAATAATGGGTGATAATTTTTCATTTGATGTTTTAAAATGTAAATTTGGTGATACAGTTTTGTTTAAGTCAACTGTATTCTTTAAAACAACATAAACGGGCTTATGATCGGAAAAATATGTTTCGTAAACGTCTCCTATTGCATTTGAAACTGATGAAAAAATGATATCAATTTGTGTATTAAAATTAGTTGTTGAAATATATTTTGGAAGTAAACTTTTCATGTTATAATTTTGTAAGGCTTTTGCCAAAAAGTTGTTTGAATTATCATTAAACATATTAACGTTAAAATCTCCAATTAATATAAAATTTTTTTCGTTATTAAGATAATCTTTAAAAAATTGATGCAAATGATGTGTAAAAAATAAATTTGACAAACTTGGTGACTTATAACCACTAATAATGTAATAATTATTTATACGAAACATAATTAATTCTATATGATTTTTCAAAGAAGTTTTTAATTTATGTTGAAGATTAGAGATGTTTTGAGAACATTTAACATAACATAAAATTCCTCTCGAATTTTCCTGAATGTTCGATTTGAAGAAAATTTTGAAATTTGGCATACTTATTGAAACATTTGAATCTTTTGTTAACGTTTCGGAAAATATTAAAACGTCCCCATATTGGTACCATTGATCGGCTATAATATGTTGTAAATTTAAACGTATTGAACAAACATTTTGATAAATTATTTTTACTCCGTCAATATCAATTTGTTTAAATGATGGTTTAATAGATTTTTCAGATCTTAAGTATTTCATTTCGTCTAATATTGTATTTTCCTTTTTATTTGTAGATGGCATTTTAAATTTCCCTATTATATGTAATCCTGCCAAACTTGTAACTCGACTAAGAGCAACGTAAAGCATATTTCGTGACATTCGATTAGATTTTATCAAATCAATACATATTTGTTGATATGTTTGTCCTTGACTCTTATGTACTGTTATCGCTTCCGCTGGAATCAAAGGAAATTGTTTCCTCATTACTTGAAACTGCATTCTCTTTGACATATTCAAAGAAATACAACTCTTTTCAATCGGTGTCAAATTGTTTGGAATACTTTTTAAATTAATAATATTTAAAAATGAAAGTCTCTGTTTCTGACCGACAACAGGTAAATCAAATTCAATCCACATTTTGTTGGCTTCATTTGTATTAGGCTTAAATGTAATTAATCTTAAGACGCCACTAGCACCATTTACTAATCCATCTTCAACGTCAATATTAGTGGTTATCATATATTTAATACCAACTTTTAATATAAGACTGTGTGGCAAGCCATTAACTTCATTTAATTTTTTCTTCTTTATGGAATTCAAAATTCTAGAATTGGTACTTTCATTCACTTTTCCCAAAACGAAATCTTTAGCTTCAGAAATATATTCTTCACCAGGAACACTATTCATTTTTTCATTATTATAATGTTCGACATGTGCATTTTCTGCGAAAAGTCGTAATGCATTTGATGGAATATTTTCTTCCTTCACTATCCTGGTATTAATCAAATTAATGTCAGTGTTGGTCATTTTATTTACAGCTAAATTATTTAAAGCAACAATAAAATTTAAATCGTCTTTTTGGCGCATAATCTGCGTTAATTCGTACATTTCAAACTCATCCCATAGTGTATTTCGTTCTATTAGTATCGCGAATTCCTTACTTTTTGATGGTTTATAAATTGGCGAATCCATTACCGGCGGAAGTTGATTTAAATCACCAACTACAATTACGGAAATTCCACCAAAAGACTTATTTATACCCATAATTTGCCGTAAACGTTCATCAACACGAGTAAAAAGTGTACTGCCCACCATTGATATTTCATCAATAATTAATAATTTTAATTTAATAAGTTTTGAACGAATCGTATTCGCTACATCCGCAGATAATTCTGGCATAATACCACCAAATTGAGAAACTGGTAAAGCAAATGCAGTATGTAAAGTGACACCTCCTATGAGAAATGCTGCTTTTCCTGATGGCGCACATAGCAATACTATAATACTGTCCTTTTCAATGCCTGGTTGATTGTCAAAATAATGTGTTACCAACTGATATACACAATTAATTACCATACTTTTACCAACACCCGCAGAACCACTAAGAAAAACGCGTAAAGATTTTGGTTCTTCTTCTATTTGTTTCAAAACATACATAACAAATTCACGTTGTTCGTTATTTAGTTTTAACAATTTTTCAAATAAATCGGTTTTTGACATTCGTTGTGGAGTAACAAAACGATTTAGGTTAGTGTCCTTTTTATTTGTATCCATCCCACCTTGAGTATAAGAATATCTACTTGAGGATAACTATCGGATGAATTACTCATTTTATGATATTTTCCATTAACGTCATCTATGTCGTTTTGCATATTGTTGATGACTTCATTTAAAAGTTCATCACTGAAAATTTCATATTTTTTACGGTTCTCTTCAATAATATTCACATGTGCTTTATATTTTGATGCGGTATCGATTATTTCAACCTCAGTCACTTCATTTCTGAATGGTAAAAATAAAAGTATTTGTTCCCTATAGTAGTTATATGGATCTTGAACTAATTTATATCGTACGAATCGTATAATAGAAATTTTTTTCTTTTGAATTTCTTCAATATTATTATCGACATTATAACCATCATCGTCACTTTCTACGATTTGCTTCTTTGTCTTGTAAAAAGCAACGAAATCTGCTAAACAGACATTTTCCATAAACTTATCGCGTTTAACATATTTGTCAATAATATTTGGCATATAAATATCAGTGGAATTTCCATCTAATAACCGCAAATCCCTATTTTTCTTTAACATTAATACTCGTTCGGAAATTTGATTTGTATTAATAAAAATCGTTTGCCTACTACTTTTACTTAATGGTAACGATAGTACGTGATATGCTGCCTCTTGGGCAGACATTAAATTGCTATTTAAAAAAGCATTGGTACATTTACGCAATTTTTCCTTAATTGATTTATTACCATTATTAATATCTGATGCAGCATCTCTCAGTAATTTTGATAATCCTGCTTCAGTTTTGCCTACGTAGTTTATAATATATGAAGCCAAGCCATATTCGTCGCATATAAATTGTAAATCTATATTTGCCTCAAACAGATTTAAAATGTCTGGATTGTAATAATTAATAGACACTTCTAAACTATTTCTTTTCAGAAAAACCTGAGCACGTTTCAATGAACTACGAATGGCTAATATGTACTGGGATTGATCCATTTCCAATTTTTTTAAAATATCACCAAAATCCATTAATTCATTACGTTTCTTAAAAAAGTAATACATTAATTTTGAAATTTCCATAAAATTATTTTTTATTTCGACCGTTATATCCTCCGGTTTCATTGGAAATAGAATCATTGTTTGCGGCATAACCGGTAATGGATAATTGAAGCGACATTTGGTTTTATCTTTATTACCTTTAAAACAAGTGTGTGAATGAGCATGCCTTATGAAAGTTATGAATGGATTATCTTCAACAAATTTACATGTAATAAATCTATCAATAAATTTGACACATTCTTCCTGACTTTCTGGTACAGATGAATTTATCGAAGGTGCATTTTTTAACCAAAGAAAAATATGCACATGTGATGATCCTCGAATTTGAAATTCTACACGTAAATAACTGTCGATAACGGGATGCATTTCGAAAATGGAATCATTTTGCTGTAACAACCACATCATTTTCCGGACTTTAAAATCAAAATATCGTGCACAAGTTACTGGATCATTTCTGAGCAGTTCAGTTTTTTCAAATTGATCCAATTCAAGAGCATCTTTTAAAGAAATATTTTTGTTTGATTTTAATTTAACCAATAATTTGATTAATTCTGGCCATTTTGTTTCTGCTGCTGATAATGTCAAAAAAAATGTTGGCTTCCCCAATTGTCGCAACATGGCCATTAAGTCTTTTTTTTTCGTCTCCCAATATGGAGGCGAAGAACGAACATTTTTCAAACATTTATATCCGTCGTCAAACTTTAGTAAATTATCAACGTAATCAATATTTAACATATTTTTAGCACTGTGCTTTTCAGTGTTTTTATTTTTACCTTTTCTTAAACACATGGTAATGTTAGATAGACATGCCTTTTCAAGCTTCTTTTTGGCCATAAAAAGGATTCTCGATGGTACACAACTACGCCGATCATGTCTACGAGCTTCGGATTTTACACGGTCACTATACGAAATTGTAGAAGGAATTTTCATTTCACAACCGGCAAATATTGTTGGAAAACATAGTTCCTCTAAATTATCAATGAGATGCCATGGTAATGGTGTTTTACCCTGACCAGGAGCAATAATTTTAACATTATCAGTTGTTTGTTTGTTATGATCCACAAGTAATACATCGTCGGCCAATTCTTCATCAACTTCATCAAGATCTTCGATATGTGATTGTTCAAAAATATCTGTTGAATCTGCTGGATCAACAACGAACTCAATTGTTTCATAAATATTTTCATATCTTTCAAAAAATGATAAATCAATCTTGACATCATGTTTTATATACAATTCTGTATTTACCAAATACAGTAATGCTTCACATATTATACTTGGTCGAATGGTTTCGAACATATAATTTGACCTGTGTTCGATATGTCTTTTCAGTTTTATCTGAATAGTCGCCATATTGTCAAATTTCCGCGGTAAAACTGTCACTACATCATTCACATCTATAGGAATATTGACGACACTTCCTTTCATGCCCAATTGTGGATTTAAAAAAAACGCCTTTAATGGTACGATTTGCATAAATGGTATAATTGGAGAAACCATACGTTCTTCCAAAGGAGATAATATGGCAAGGCATTGAGGAATTTCAGGAAATTTTAAATTATAACTAGTAGCCAATTTATGAACTTTACCTTTTAATGCACTAGCATAACATGTCTTACAAATATATTGAGATTTGAAATTGATTATTTTTAAATTAATGATTTCAGAATTTAATTTTAGCTTTTCTATATTTAATAATTGAACAGAATGGAAAAAATACAACCCTTCACAACAACAACAAATATATTCTGGCAATGAAGAACGTTCTTTGATGAATGCTAATTTTAGTTTAGCGCTATTATTATTTATTCTTATGAGACGATTATAATAAACGTCTCTAAATTTTAAAATTTCATTTTCTCTACGAATTTCCTTATACACCGTATTTTTTTCTTTTTCAACAGTTCTGGCATTTTCGTCTAACCTTTTTCTTTGTTTACGTTCTCTTTCTTTAATATTTTCAATTTCTCTATATTCTTCATCGGTTCTTTTAATTTGAGCATATTCCTTCTTTTTTAAATTTTCATTTTCCCTATATTCCTCTTCAGATCGTTTAATTTTGGCATATTCTTTCTTTTTTAAATTTTCATTTTCCCTATATTCCTCTTCAGTTCGTTTAATTTTGGCATATTCTTTCTTTTTTAAATTTTCATTTTCCCTATATTCCTCATCTGTCCTTTTAGTCTGTTTACGTTCTTTTTCTTTAATATTTTCAATTTCTTTAAATTCGTCATCAGTTCTTTTAATTTGAGCATATTCCTTCTTTTTTAAATTTTCATTTTCTCTATATTCCTCATCAGCTCGTTTAATTTTGGCATATTCTTTCTTTTTTAAATTTTCATTTTTTCTATATTCTTCATTTTCTCGGATATTTTTCATCAATTGTTTACGGGCTTCACTTCGTTTTCGAGAAGATTGTTTGTTAGATTTACCACCTCCTTTTAGTGCGAAACATAATTTTTGACTATAAACATTTTGTAGCAAATACAATGAAAGAAAAATAATTATGGTGATGATAATTGTAATTAATATTATATTATACATATTTATATTATAAGGTAATTAATTTAAACTTTAATTTATAAGTTGGTTTCAAATAAATATATAATTAACTAATTAATTAATTATATGGTCTTGTGAATTTTATATTAAAAAATGTCAAGTTTACGTTTTCGATATTATTTCTATAGACTCACCGGGGTAATAGCTCTTAACTCTGAAAAAATCCGAAGTTTACTAATTAGTGACTAATATTTTGGTATGAAAGAAATAAAATAATTTCAATTCCTTTAAATTCTTATAAATGTTTTAAATCTTTTGACTCCTTCATAATTCTATTTTATAAAATTGAATTAATCGAACCAATTCTGAATTTTTACATTAATTTGGAAATTTTTATTACTTTTAATTAATCCATTATCAAATCATTAATTTAGGAGATACAACCACTTATTATGACTGACATGATGGCATGTAGGAGGCGATAATTAGAGGGAAAATCCGTCGTCTGCGCATGTGCTCAAACATTATCCGCGAGACAATTTTAACTTCTCAAAGCTAACCGACCCTATAGTTAACTAAATTCGATGAAAAATAAAATAATCGAATTTAGTTAACAATGGGGTCGGTTAGTTTGAGAAGTTAGAATTGTCTCCTGGATAATATGTTTGAGCACATGCGCAGACGACGGATTTTCCCTCTAGTTATCGCCTCCTCTGGCATATACGCAATGTTTTAAACACGAATATCCTCGGAGGGGTGGGTATCGAATCCCACATCTGTCAAACTTTTTTAATTTCTCAAAACTAACCGACCAATTATTTATTTATGTTTTGTTGAAATCAATACATTTGTTTTATTTTTTCATCGAATTTAGTTAAGTATAGTGTTTGTTTAAGTCTTAACACATGAACTGTAAATTTAGGAAGCTGTTAATTCAAAAAAAAAGTTTAATCCTTAAACGAACATTGGGTTGAATAATTTAAAAAAACCGTTATTCAAATCGACATTTATTCTTAAAAATTAGCAAAATATACATTAAAAACAACTCGGAAAATTACGTTCCGTAAAGTACCAGTCACAATTTTATCGCGGAAGCAGATCCGACAACAGTGTCAAATAATACCGCCGGAACCGGTAATTCCCGAACTAATTAATTTGCGCACTTACACAAAACAAAAAAAACTAATAACTAATAAACAAAACCTTAATTAAATATTGTTACAGCCTGTTTACTTGTAACGGTAAAGAAGAGAGAAAAAAAAATTACTATACTGTGTGTCCAAGAGAGATTGAAAAATAGAGGAAAAATCTTACTATGAGGGTAGTTGAGGGTAGCACTCACCACTAGAGCACTAACAATAAACACAAAAAAAAACAAAACAATTATTTAACTTTTAAGAGCTGAGTCGTGTGCACGTTGAGAATACTTTCATCTCTCTGATTTCTTAACGGGCGCGGCGCGCGATTCGTTTCGAATTGGTTGTAGGGGAAAGCAGGGTTCGTAACGGATAAGCTGGAGGAATTATTAAAGGAAATTCCGACATTCTGGCCGCCAGAATGAACAAAGTTGCTGAGTTGCGAACCGACTATAAGTGCATGAAGTTGCGACCAGACTATGAGCAATAAGACAACGCCAACTAATTAAAAAACTTATACCTAAATAAATTTAGAATGTATTGCTAAGAACTAAATATAAACTGTAGGAGCTTAATAAAGGGAGTTAACTAAAAATTTAAACATACTATTATAAACTATGAGGAAAGATCATCCGATGGCAAGTGGCATAATTTTGTAATGGGTCTAACATATTCACCATCCTGTGTTTTAACACGTACAGCTCTTACTCTACCGTCCTTCCCCGGCAGAACCTCCATGATACGCGCTAGTGGCCACTTAAGAGGGGGTGTGTCTTCATTTTTTAACAAAACTACCTGATTTACTTGAAGATCGGGGGTGGGTTGCAACCATTTCGGTCGTTGTTGAAGGCGGTGTAAATATTCTACTGTCCAGCGCTTCCAAAAGGTCTGTTGAATTTTGTAACACAATTTCCAGAAAGAAAGTCTATTATCTGGAATGTCGGTTAAATCTTTCTGAGGGAAAGCTGTTAAGGGTGCTCCTGTTAAAAAGTGACCGGGTGTTAATGGTTGCAAATCCGAGGGATCATTCGATAGGGCGCAAAGAGGCCTAGAGTTTAAAATAGCTTCCACTTTCGTAAGTATTGTTGAAAACTCCTCATAAGTGACTCGACTATCTCCTAAAATTCTCAATAAATGGTACTTGGTACTTTTGATGGCGGCCTCCCACAGGCCTCCCCAATGCGGAGCCCTTGGTGCGATGAAGCGCCATTCAGTTTCATTCTGAGACAAGAACTCTCGTATAGAGTCGTAGTGTTTTTGGGTTTTAAAAAATTCGTAAATCTCTCTTAAATCGTTCCGGGCACCGAGGAAATTTGTGCCATTGTCACTAAAAATGATCGATGGGTTTCCTCGTCTGGAAATAAATCTATCAAGGGTGGCTAGAAATGCTTCGGTGGACAAACTGGTGACCAACTCTATATGGACGGCCTTAGTTACCATGCAGACAAAAAGTGCGATGTAACACTTTATTAAAGGGGCTTTTCTTAAACGAGAAGATTTAATAAGAAATGGGCCTCCCAAACCAGTTCTTTGAAAGGGGCGAGCGGCGCAGATGCGCTCTTTTGGGAGATCTGCCATTATTTGTTCGGCAACAGTTGCTTTGAAACGGTGGCACACGGTGCAAGAATGTATCACACGTTTAATTTCACGCAGTCCACTCAAAGGCCAGTATCTCAAACGGAAATTAGAGAGGGTGCCCTGTGCGCCTGCGTGTCCCAATCTGATATGCTCTTTTTTAAGCATTAATGTCACTACATAACAACGAGATGGGAGCAAAATGGGAAACTTGTGTGTCTCAGAAATATCTGCTTGAGATAGCCTGCCACCAACACGTAGGAAACCATCTTTATCTACAAAGGGTTTCAGTGAGAGAATACTATTATTTGTTAAAGGGCGATTTTTTAAAAGATTTGCCATTTCAGTAGAAAAATATTCAAGTTGAATTGTTTTAATTATGAAGTCCAAAGCTAATGTTAATTCAAAGACTGAAAGCGGGCCTAATCTCTTTTCCTTAGTTCTGAGATTATGTAAAAAACGTAAAATATACGCAACTGTACGTTTAATTTTTGTGAAATTTGAATTTCTATTGAATTGAGTTAACCAGAAATTTTCTTTTTGTAAATTAACAGCCAAAGCAATTTTCTTTTCTTCTGGGGGGTTGGTTATGTCAATGAGGTTAGTTTCTAAGGGTGATAAATCTAAATCAGGACTGTGCAAAAAAGCAGGACCATTCAACCAAGCATTCCATGTTCGGTTTTCAAAGATTCCTCTGGATAAAGAATCGGCAGCATTATTTTCAGAGGACACGTGCCGCCACTGGCAATTTTTCGTAAGGGTTTGTATTTGTGACACGCGATTTGAGACAAAAGTTGTCCAGTGACTAGCACTACTTTTGATCCAGCAAAGTGAGATATTAGAATCAGTCCAAAGATTTACAGAAGTTAAACAAATTTTGTTTTCAAAAATTCTCAATAAGTTTGTTGCTAATTTTGAAAGAAGTAGCATAGCACATGGTTCCAGACGAGGGATCGTTACCACACTTTTCAGGGGAGCTACACGAGATTTTGCTGTCAAAAGCGAACAAGAAACAAATCCATCTGAGTACTGAACCCTCAAATATAGAACAGCACCGTACGCTACTGAGCTGGCATCGGAAAATCCATGTAAATCAACGCGAGAAATTCTTTTGTCCAGAAAAATACACCTAGGAATTGTAAAATCTTTTAATTGTATTAGGTTATTTGTAAATTCGTTCCAATGCTTTAAGATGTCGTCACTGTCTATGACCGAATCCCATTGCAATTTTGAGCTCCATATTTTTTGCATAAGAACTTTTCCCGAAACGATTAAAGGTTGTACAAACCCAAGAGGATCATAACACGAGCTGATGACCGATAAAACCTTTCTTTTAGTTAGGGGTTGAATATCCAGGTTATGGGGCACCGAAATTTTAAATTGATCCAATGATGGATTCCATTTTAACCCTAAAATTTTACAGGGTGATGCGTCAAAATTCAAATCTTTTTCTAGAGAGTTTGTCTGAGATATTTGTTGCAGAAATTCAGCTGAATTCGACTGCCACTTATGCAATTCGAAACCAGAATTTTTTAGAGACAAATTGAGTTGAAAGTATAGAGTTTTGAGCTCAGAGAGATTTTGAGCTCCTGATAGTATATCATCGATGTATGTTTGATTCAAGAGAGCGTCAGAGGCCAGAGGAAAATCTGTATTTTTCTCTGCAATGTCCTTCAGGACCCTACAAGCGAGAAATGGGGCGAAAGTTTGTCCAAAGGAGACCGTCTGTAATTCTATACAAACTAGGGGATCTAAGGGGGATTCTCTCCACAGAATATTCTGTAGAAAGTTCTGTTGGGGGTTGATTTTAATTTGCCTAAACATTTGCTTGACGTCTGCAGTTAGGACAAATTTATGGAGTCGAAAACTAAAAAGTATTTCATACAGTTCGGGTTGTACTGTATAACCTTTGAGCGAAATGCAATTGAGAGAGAGACCAGACGAAGTTTTGCAAGAGAAATCAAATACTACACGAGTTTTGGTGGAGACGCTTTCAGGTCTGACCACGCACAAATGGGGGACAAAATATTTATTGTGATAATTCGTTGTTCCTTGGGCAGAACCGTTAGAGAGGGGGGTACGATCTAGAGAGTGCTTTTCAAATTGAGCGTGGGGGTTAGAATCAATAGAGTAATTTTCAACAATAGTGCGAGACTTTACTAGAGAGAGAGGGACGACTTTCGCATGTCCTAGAGCAATATATTCGTCAATGAAATTTTTGTAATCATTAAACAAAGTGGGGTCTTTGTATAGTCTTTTCTCTAGAGAGAAAAATCTACGTTGTGCTGTTATAAATGAATCAGCAAGTTTAGAGTATTCAAAAGGGGTGCGAAGGGGCATATCTACTTGGTAAGAACCATTTTTCAAAGTTCTGGTAGTGGAGAGAAACAATTTTTCAACATATTCATCTTCTGGGGAGAGTGGAGCTAATCTAGTTTCTGAAATTTCTTCTTGATCAATAAATTTCGCTACAAGGGAGTCCAAAAACTCCATGTCTTGTAGTCACAAATCAGGTGAGTGACTTACAGGGTCGTTCTCAAAAGAATTTGAGGAGAGACAATGAGACAAAATTCTTTTTTCGGGTTGTTGCACGTAGGGAGGAACGTGTCCCGCAATAATCCACCCCAGGTGGGTGTTAACAAGGGAAGGAAGTCCTTTTCCCAGAGACACAGAGCCTTGGGACAACAATGAATAGAATAAATCGGCACCTAACAGAATTTCTACTGAAGACGGTACCGAAAAGGTAGGATCAGCTAATTGATTGAGAATTTCAGGGGGTATGTTAAGTTTGCGAATGTTAATAGGAACGTGAGGAACTTTTTGAGTGATAGATTCTATCATAGAGCAAGAAACGGAGAAGCATTTGTCGGGATTTACTTTAGAATGTATTAACAAATGCGCGTATTCTTTCGAAATAATCATATTCTGTGCTGCAAGACCCGTAACGTTTAAATTTTGCTTTCGTGTGGATAATTTTAATTTTTCCACTATTTGTGCGGTGGCAAGAAGTATTTGTGAGTCTTGCGTTGTAACGTTGAAATTTTGAGAATGCGTGGCCTGCAATTGGTCATTAGATACAGAGTTGTTTCTATCTAGTTGTGCGTTCACACGAGATGGATTTGTGTTGCCAACACTGCGTTGTACACTATTTGCAGCCACGTTTCTAGAAAAATTTACGTTTCTATTTCTTGAATTGTGATCTATAGTCGCGGAAGGACCACTAGCGTTAGAGTAGTTTTGAGTGAAGCTCCGATTTCTGTTAAACGTAGGCGTATTTGATAGATTTTGGCTGATATTTTGCGAGGGTCGCGCTTCTAGATGTAACAGAGAGTGATGTTTGTTACTGCATACTAAACAACGGTGTGAAGACGGGCACTGTTTTAAAGTGTGTTTATTCCCCAAACAATTATAACAATGATTATTATTTTTTATAAACAGATGTCTATCGTGAGGCGATAGTGCACCAAATTTAGGACAACTGTAAATTTTGTGACTTTCGTTGCAAAATAAACAAACACCATTCTGTATTGCAGGCATATGCTGAGTCACCGACGCCGATTGCGCGTCGCGATACGAATGTAGACTATTTTTAATTAGAGGGCTAAAATTTTTCTTGTCGAACAAGTGAAATTTTTTCTCTATGGTCGATGATTCGAAACTTGATAAATTTTCTAAAACTGTGCCTCTTTTATCGGCAAACTCGAGAAAATCATCTAAAGTGGGAATCTCTGAGTTATTTCTCTCTTCTTCAAACGTTTTGCGAGATACAGGGTCAAGTTTTTTCTCAAATAAAAATACTAAAAATGCTTCATTCAAAGCTGTGTCAGAGAGACCTAAATTCTTTAAACACTGTACCTCTTTTCTAAGAGAATTTGCTAACTCTCTTAGATTGGATGCGTTTACTTTAGTGATAGGAGGGCAATTAAATAAATTTGACAAATGTTCATTTACCACAATTGTCTTATTTTCGTATCTTTTCCTGAGAGTAGTCAACGCAAGCTCGTAATTAGTATCAATTACTTGGAGATCTTCAATTAATCTAAGTGCAGGGCCTTTCAAAAGAGTTTTTAAATAATACAATTTTTCTGCTTTTGTCAAGCTAGTATTATTCCCAATTAAAGATATAAACATATCTATAAATGCATTAAATTCGGATACTTTTTCGCCAGAATAGCTGGGCAATTTTATTTCTGGCAATTTGACGTGCGTTTTATTAACAGGAAAAGATACGTTTTGTGAGCCATTACTCGAGGGAAGTGTAAAACCAAGCAATTTTTTTAAACAATCCTCAAAATCTGTTAAAGTTTTAAAGAACTGTCCCTCGAATATTGTTCTATCCTCATCATCACTCAGAGTTTCTTGTGTGTCGGTTAAACTTTCAATTTGATCTTGCAATTCGGTGTAAGTATCGAAACATTCATTAAGTCGTTTAATACGCGATTCTAATTCACCTGTCCGTGAAACAGTGTTAACATTTGCATCAATCCACTCTGCCAAACGATTGAAATGTCCTACACAATTTTTACGATTTTCAACCAATTTAGCTAAACGTTTGGCTGACATTTTCGTGATTGTTCAAGTCAAACTAAAAGACACTATTTAAACGGTACGCCACTGCGTCATTAACTTAATTTAATAAGGGGTTAATCGACTTTACACTGCATTGCAAATCCAAATTGACCAAAATAATATTTAAATTAAATTTTAAAACATTTAATTTATCAAAAACAATGATTAAAAATGTGAATAATCATAAAAAAAAAGAAATAAATGAGAAGTAATATTTTTATAACTAAAAAGATTCAAATATCATTAAATCAAATTAAGATTTTTCATCTGTCTCTACAAAAACTTGGTACATAAACAAATTCGTAAATTTATAAACACTCAAATAAAAATATTCAATAGGAAATAAACAGATCCTAAAGAAACAAAATATAGTCTTCAAAAATAAAACACTTAACAAATAAAACAACAAAATATTCATGCACGATATAAAGTGAAACTCTTATTTGCCTATATCCAATAACCATAGACACAAATCTTTATTTATGTTATTCAATATTTAATGAGTTCAAAAACTTAAAATCTTACTTATATCACGTTCTCCAAAAACAAACAATTTGTTGCTTACTTGACCTTGATGCTGGAAGAGGCTGTAGTTCACACGAAAGTATGTCGCTAAGTTAGCGACTAATGCGATGTTGCCATTTCAAGTCAGCCTATCTGATGACTGGGGAAATAGCTTATCAAAACTATTTTTTTTTTCTCTCTTCTTTACCGTTACAAGTGCACAGGCTGTAACAATATTTAATTAAGGTTTTGTTTATTAGTTATTAGTTTTTTTTTTGTTTTGTGTATTATTTAACACTGTTGTCGGATCTGTTTCCGCGATAAATTTGTGACTGGTACTTTACGGAACGTAATTTTCCGAGTTGTTTTTAATGTATATTTTGCTCATTTTTAAGAATAAATGTCGATTTGAATAACGGTTTTTTTAAATTATTCAACCCAATGTTCGTTTAAGGATTAAACTTTTTTTTTGAATTAACAGCTTCCTAAATTTACAGTTCATGTGTTAAGACTTAAACAAACAAAACCGTTTGAAACAGGTTTTTGAAAAAAGAAATTTTTGATATTTAAAAAATATTAAAAATTTTTGAAATTTAAAATTTTTGGCATTTGAAATTTTCAACTTTTTTTTCAAATTTTAGAAATTTTTTAATTTTTTAAAATACTTTTTTTGGAAATGTTTACAATTTTATAAGTTTTTTAAATTTGAAATTTTCGACAATTTTTTTGAAATTTCCATGCTGTCGAAGCTTTTGGGCTTATTGAAGTTTCTAAAATAAATTTTTGGAAATTGAGTTTTTTTTCAATTTTTTTTTCGGGTTCTCTGATTTTTCTCTTTTTATCGGATTTTTTTGATTTTTTGGGTATTTTGCGTTTTTATTTTTTTGGATTGTTTTGAATTTTTTTGGATTTTTTTTATTTTTTTGGATTTTTTTAGATTTTTCGGATTTTTGCATTTTTTATTACTTTTCTGAATTTTTTTGGGGTTTTTTTATTTGTATTGGATTTTTTTGGATTGTTTTGGATTTTTTAATTTTTTCGGATTTTTTTAATTTTTGTTGGTTTGGTTTTTATTTTTTTGGATTTTTTAGATTTTTTCGGATTTTTTTGGACTTTTCTGGAGTTTTTTGGATTTTTTTTGGAGTTTTTTTTAATTTTTTGATTCTTTTGGATTGTTTTGGATTTTTTGTTTTTTTTGGATTTATTTGGATTTATTTGAATTTTTTTGGTTTCTGTTGGATTTTTTTAGATTTTGTTGGTTTTTTTGGATATTTGTTTGATTTTTTTCGATTTTGTTCGAATTTGTGGATTTCTTTGGATTTTTTTGGATTTCCTTGGATTTTTTTTGATCTTTTGGTCTTTTTGGTTTTTTTTTTGATTTTTTTGAATCTTTTTGGATGTTTTGGGTTTTTTTGATATTTTGGCTTTTTTTTTAAATATTCGATATTTTTGAAGTTTTCGTTAATATTTCAGGTTTTTTGAAATTTCTAAATCTCTTGATATTTGTAACGCATTTTTTAAATTTTTGAAATTTTTTTTGGAAACTTGCAAAATAAACTGTTTGAAACTGAGGTTTTTAAAAAAGGAAATTTTTGACATTTAAAAACATTAAAAATTTTTGATATTTTTTATATTTGAAATTATTAACATTTTTTTTCAAATTTTTGGACTTTTTATAATTTTTTGAAATAGGTACTTTAAATTTGAAATTTTCGACCATTTTTCTGAAATTTTCGACAATTTTTATATTTGAAATTTTAAACATTTCTCCTCTTTTCACATGAAAATTTCCCCTCTTTTGTTTTGAAAATTTTGTTACTTTTTCCCTCAAATTTCCCTCTATTTTCTTTTAAATTTCCATTTTCTCTTAATTTTGTTAATTTTAACTCTTAAATATCCCCTCCTTTCTCTTGAAAATTTTGTTACTCCTCTATCAAATTCCCCTCTTTTCTCTAGATAATTTACCTCCATTCTCTTGAAAATTTCTCTATTTTCTCTTAAAAATTATTCCTCTTTTATCTTGAAAATTTCCCCGTTTTTCTCTTGAAAATTGTCCCTCTTTTGTCTATTTTTCCATGAATTCCATGAATTTTTGTGACTTTTCCCTATCGAATTTCTCCTCTTTTCACATGAAAATTTCCTCTTTTATTTTGAAAATTTTGTAACTTTTCTCTTAAATTTTCTTTTAAATTTCTATTCTCTCTTAATTTTGTCAATTTTAACTCTTAAATTTCCCCTCTTTTCTCTTGAAAATTTTGTTACTACTTTATCAATCTCCCCTCTTTTCTCTAGATCATTTCCCCTCTATTCTCTTGAAAATTTCCCCCTTTTCTCTTAAAAATTATTCCTCTGTTCTCTTGATAATTTCCCCGTTTTTCTCTTGAAAATTGTCCCTCTTTGTTCTATTTTCCCATGAATTTTTGAGAAATTTCCCTATCAAATTTCTCCGCTTTTCACATCAAAATTTCCCCCCTTCTATTTTGAAAATTTTGTTACTTTTCCTCTCAAATTTCCCTCTATTTTCTTTTAAATTTCTATTCTCTCTTAATTTTGTCAATTTTAACTCTTAAATTTCCCCCTCTGTTCTCTTGAAAATTTCCCCTTTTCTCTTGAAAATTGTCCCTCTTTTGTCTATTTTCCCATGATTTTTTGTGAATTTTCCCTATCGAATTTCTCCTCTTTTCACAAGAAAATTTCCCCTGTTTTATTTTGAAAATGTTGTTAGTTTTTCTCACAAATTTCCCTCTATTTCTATTCTCTCTTAATTTTATTAATTTTAACTCTTAAATTTTCCCTCTTTTCCGACCCACCTACGAGAAGGGAAAGTATTGTGAACGAGCCATTTTTCCACCAGTTGTCAATATTTTCCCCTATTTTCACTTTTTTCTCCTCTTTTTACCAATTTTTAACCATTTTCCCTGATTTTACCCTTTTTTCGTTGTATTTCCCCACTTTTCACTATTTTTTTCAATTTCTCCTAATTTTTCACTATTTTTTAGGTTTTGTCCTATTTTTCCTGATTTTCTCCATTTTTTCTTAATTTTTATGTCTCTCCAAATTTTTTAATATCTTACCCTACTTTTTCCTATTTCTGCCAATTTTTCATTGTTTCACTCGATTTTCCCTATTTTTCCTATTTTTTTATATCTATCCCAATTTATCACTATTTTTCACCATTTTTTCAGATATTCTTTTGTTTCCACGTATTTTTCACCATTTCACTATTTTGTCCCTATTTTTCATGATTTTTTCTTTTTTTTTTCCCAAATTTCCCAAATTTTCCCAAATGTTTCCGTCTTTTTTCTTCACAATTTTAATCCTAGTTTTCAATATTTTTTCCTGTTTTTCATTATTTTCCCTTATTTTTCCAGATTCTACTCTATTTTTCACCGTTTTTTCTCTATTTTTTCCCTATCTTTCTTTGGTTTTGTTTATTTTTTCCTATTTTAACCCTCTTTTTCATTATATTTCCTTATTTTCCCCCGAATTTTGACTATTCTTCCATTTTTTTTTTCGAATTTTTCAATATGTGTCTCAATTTTTCCCAATTTTTCACTATTGAGAAGGGAAAGTATTGTGAACGAGCTAAAAAAAATTTCGAGATAAAGATGGAAATATCCATTTTGAGGTCACTTGAGATAATTAAGTCTGTCTGTCTGTCTGTCTGTCTGGATATTTCCATCTTTATCTTGAATTTTTTTTAGCTCGTTCACAATACTTTCCCTTTTCGGAGGTGGGTCGTGAAAGTAAAAGTCATTTGGACGGAAAATTTGGTTTTCTACTATTGGATATACCCTATCAATATTTATTAGTAAACAAAAATGAGAAACTCTAGAACTATATGTTACATTCACAGAATGCGTTCGTTGAACTACGAACTGCTGATATAAGCATAAATAAAATAATCTAAATATCTACACCCAAATTCTTAGTTAGTCTTATATGGATGCTCTTTGTAAAGTAAGAAATATAAACTCTACTGAAATTATAAAGTATTCTGTTGTTTTATTTGTGTGAATGCCCTTTTCCTATTGCGAACTCTAATATCTACAAAAACGTATTTTTGAAAAAATCTAGAATTTTGATTTATTTCTAGTTACTTTGTAAAAACTGAAAAAAGGGCCATTTTGCCAATGTTTAATTTTGTAACAATTTTTTATATTCCAATAATTTCTTAAAAAAAAACGACACTGAATAATATATATATTTTTTTTTAAAGTTCCTAACATTTCTGAAAAAAATTGCGCATTGCCATGACTTATATTATAATTCGTATATTGCGTAAAAATAAAAATCCAGCAAAATAATTTAATTTCAATATAAATTAATTCTGCACTGTAAACATCTCAATACAATATTTTTAAAACGATAATTTTTTACTTAAGAGCGGAGGTACAAATTTCAGAAACTCTCGCACCGATTTGGCGTTTGTATCCCACGTTAATTTTACTTCGAGCGAGAGCTGACGTAGATAACTACAACATATACAGCCAATATGCAACCGATGAGATTTAGAGTGAATGTTTGAATATTACAGTAACGTACCTACTCAATCTGTGTGACGATATTATGTAGACAAATTGCAAAAACCGAAAATCGGAGTATAACTTTATAAGACATTAATATTATTGTCCATTACGAATTTATACATAATAAATCAAAATTTACGACATTCTCAATTGGTCGAGACAAAAAAATTAGATTAAATTTTGTTTTTTTTTTTACGTTATGACCGTGCCATTTGGCTTCTATAATAAATAAAAACATCGTTTTTGTTTTATCTGAAAGCTCTGTTTTGTGTCTCTGTAATAGCAATTCAACATTGTTAAATTTTTTTTCTCAAAAAATTTAAAAGAACCAAAAAGGTACATAATTTAGTTCAATTTTTCAATTGTACACACCGTACAATCTCCCTTATTTGATATATTAACCTACACTTTGTTTTACACCAAAAACTGCAGAATTTAATTGTCTTAATTTTGTGTGGATTACATATGGAAATCCGAAATACAGTTTTTGAGATTCAGCCATTTATACAGTTGCGCGCTTGATTTACGCAGAATGTTATTCTTGCATTTAGTGGTTCGCGTTTGCATGTGCACGCATATCAAGCCTAACTTTTTTGTCTCAGACATTTTATCGGATATTAGAAGATTGTTAATGGCAATATTTCATTCTAAATGCAGACTGATGTAACTTGTAGAACCTTTTTATATACCCAACGTGCTTTACTATTATGTTTACGTTTAGACTGTGTGAGAAATTCAATCAGCATACACATATTCTTTGAAAAAAATATATTTCGTATTTTATTTTTAACTGTTAATATAGTCAGCAGGTACTTTTTGCCTGTAGATGATTTTTGAAAAAATTCAAGAGCCGCTTGCAAAAATTGCAAAAGTTATAAACATTTATCTGAGAAAAATGGGGTTTGTTTTTTTTTGAAAATACTTATCTCAAAAACTATTTGACATTTTTCAAATTGGAAAAAAGATTCAAAAAGATTAAGAAATTTCACCAAAAAAATTATACCTCCCGGAACTGTAGCACCAATATTTATAGTTTTCTCAGACGGTTAAAAATACGGCCGAAAACGGGGACTCTGGCTTGCGTAAGCGCCGCCCACTTTGGACCTTTAATGAATAATTATTATTTAAACTCATTAAATATGAAAATAATAAATTGAAAAAATTGAGGCATCTACTGAATAGATTTATGAACAATAATACGCGGTCAAAAAATTTTTAACGCGATTTTTCTATTAATTATGCATTAATTAACAAATTTTTCCTACTTGAACTTGGACATTGTAAGTGCGACAATTGTTAAATAACAAATCTGAGATTTTTTTCTTTTTTGGACCTATTTTTGAAAGGTCTCAGAAAAGATTCCCGTTGGAAAAATTAAAAAATTGTTATTTTTCACTTCGTTATTTACTTGGGTTAAAAAATAAAAAACTTGATTAATCATTGAAAAAATTCTACCATATAAATACATTATTTTTCTCATGGTTGTTTTTGTTTCATTATGTAGAAATAAAAATATATAGAAAAAATTTAATTATTTAAAACAAATTGTTTATTAAATAAACAATGAAAATATAAATAAAAACAATTTTTTTTTTAGTTATCAAAGGGCAAGATAAATTATGATTAAAAAAAGTGATTCCTTAATAGTAATTACAGGGGGTAGAAAAAAATTTTTAATTAAAAAATACGTTTTTAAGCAACAAAAAAATTTTTCTAGGAACGATTTTTTTTAATTCATACTTTGCATTAAAGATTATGTTTCAAACAAAAATTTAAATTATCTTATAACAATTTTGTAAACAATAGGAAATAATTTTTTTTTAAATCATTTTCATGTGACTTCTGATCATAAATTTCACTTTCCGAACACACCTAGTAAAGTAATTAGTTTTTCTGCAACATCAAAATACAATAATAAAGTTAGTTAAAAAAAATTAAAAAAGTAAAATTTTTGTCAATTTTTTTTTAACTTTCTATAATTTTGGCTATAACTTCTACAATATTATTTTAAAATTATAAAATATTTCACACATAATGTACTTTTTCGAATGTATTGTTTATTTTTTTCATTTGTTGTATCATTTTCGATTTAACAAAAGGACAAAAATTTTTGGATAACAATTACAATTTTAAATTCGAAGAAACTAAAATATATTCTTAATTTAGAGCTTTGTATTACCTTTAGAATGGTAAAAATACTATTTTAATAACTTTAATATTTTTAAAGTTATTCAATTTCTCTTTAAATTTATATTAAAATTCAAAAGTTTTTCGAAATTTTTTTACGAATTCTACAATTTTTTTAATAAAATTTTGAAAAAATCAATATTATCGAATTTTTACTACAAATTTAATGGCGTTTTCTTGCCAAATTTTTAATATTATTTTAGAATTATGAAATAATTTACACATATATTACTTTTCGATTCTTTTTAGATGTACTATTTACTTTTTCATTTATTTTATACTTTTTGATAACACAAAATTACAAAAAAATTTAAAAAATTATTTATTTTGGCTATAATAATTACAATTCTAAATTGGAAGATAGTAAAATACATTGTGAATTTAGAGTTTTATATCATCTTTCGAATGGTAAAAATCCCATTGTCATATCTTTAATATTTTAAAAGTTATTCAGTTTAGTTAAAAAATCGTAATTTTTTGATCCATTATTTTAAAAATTCATCAATTTTTTTAATAAAATTTTGAAAAAAATCGAAATTATAAAGTTTTTTAATACAAATTTAATCGTATCTTTTTTAAAAGTTGTAATATTAAAGTTTATCTAAACCAATTAATTTAATAAGATAAAAAATATTTAGAATTAAAATAAAAAATATCGGCTAAACCATGCGGAATTCCAAAACAAGGCGAGAACAAATTTTGAATTCTACAATTTTGATTTCCTATAATTTTTCAAAAAAAAAATCCGTTTGCCCACATTGTATATAACACACTGCTACAATTATGATCTCTTAAAATAATGTGTGAAATCTATTAGGAATTCTGGAAAAATTATGATAAAAAACTTGTAGAGAATTTTATGCCCTACAACTTTGCACTGAAACATTTTGCACTAAAGTGCATAATTTATCTTCAAAATTAAAAAAAAAAGGTGAAAATCCTAAATGTGTATTTTTTCGCCTTCTAGCGGCGAAACTATGAGGAATTCGAAAAAAAGTTAAATACAAAAGTTAAAGAAAATTTGATGCTTTACAACTTTGCACCAGAACATTTTGCACTAAAATACATTGCTTGTACTCAAAATCAAGAAAAATCGGGGGAAACCTACATGCACATTTTTACGCGACCTCTAGTGACGCAACTATTGGAAATTATGGAAAAAGTTTAAGACAAAAGTTGTAGAGAATTTTATGCTCTAAAACTTTGTACTACAACATTTTGTACTAAAGTGTACTGTTTGTCCTTAAAATTTAAAAAAATCTATTTTATGCACTTATCTTATGAGAAAATGCAAATATTTAATATCTTTTGTGTACATAAATTTGGGAGTTCCATTAAATGTTACAATATAAAATTAGTAATTTTTTTTATTTATTTTCTTCCGTCATTTACTTACTCATGTTTATGCTATATTTCTTATGCAAGCTACCAAAGGAGTTAAAAAGATCCAAAATAATATGTAAACAAAAAGCCACTTCGTTTAAAATCTAATCTGATTTATTATGTTTATATTAATAACAAGATAAGCTCCATTAGAAAACTATAATGGGCACAAATTGGTCCTGAGTCCGTACAAACTGTTTATTGTAAACGACGTCGACGGCTATATTGTGCGAGGAAGAAAGCAAATATCATAGGATAGCTGTTAGCGCTTCAAAAACACCAATTTTATAATCAAAATCCTGAAAAATCTACTGAATATTTTTGAATCAAATTTTTTTTTAAATGATTTCTTAACCTGTTCTTAAGCTCGGAAAGTCCCTGAGATTGTATAAAAATATTCTGTTGGGTGTTTTTTACGAACTATCAATTTTCATTAATTTTCATATGCTAATATTTTCAAAAACTAAATATTTTCAGGATTCTTAATAACTTTCCTGCATCCGTAGTGACCTAAATTTTAACTGACCGTTTGAATTTTTCAAAAATATTCTCCCGTTTTTCTGGGATTTTGTTTCTACGATTACATTGGAAAGGCATATGCTACAGAAAGTGTACCTCCTCCGCTCTTAAAACCGATAAAATCTTACACACAAAGATAAATTCCACCTCCACCGACGCGTCGCCGCAATAGAATTTACAAAAAAAAAATAGTCGACTATATAGGTTCGTTCCAACCTCAAATCACAAACCGATTTCCAACAATTTACAAATTGTTTTTAACGCGCATGTCTGTCAAATAATACGATTAATAATCATTCTGATCAAGGGTTGGAACAACAAACAATTGATAACTTACAGTCTGTATATTGTACATGCGCAATCTGTAATCAGCTGATAGAGCTGGAAAGGCGAGGAGGCGAGATTGTGATTAAAATCATTGTTTTAAATTTGTATTTATATGTTAAAAAAGAAAAATGAAGCAATCCTAAATTATCGTTATTGCTACTTCCCATGGACGATATGACACTCACCTCACTATTCTCATTTTTTGATTAAAAATGAGAGTTAAACTAGCTTTTTTTTTAAATATTCAGAAACAAACATAATTCGCATTCGATAGTTTTAGGTTATATGTTATATTATTGTAATAATTATTATCAGTAAATCAAAACAATAAAATAGACAGCAATACGCATGCGTCGGATAAATGACTGGAACAAAGTCATCAAACCGTTCTGATAGTTTTAAAACCGTTTTGAATCATGGATGGAACAAAAAACTGATCGTTTACTAATCGTTAGTTAGTGTGGTTGGAACGCGTTTAAGTTATTGCGCAAAATCATTAGCGTAAGAAACTGTTTCTGATGTTGGTTGGAACGAACCTTAGAATCATTTTAACAAGTTTGAACAATTCCGGTTTTAGTGTTAGTGAAAGCAATGAATAAATTGATTGATATAAAAATTGTGTTTAGTGATTTTAAAATTTGTAAATTATAAAAGGTATGTTAGAAATTTATATGAATTTTTTATATTTATATTTTTTATGGGTTTAAAATAACATAACGCATATAGGAAAACCTATTTGAATTTTTTTTTATAAACTTTAAATTTTCTCTATAGTAATAATAACTGTTTTATATTATAATTTTATCTTTTTGTATTACCTTCTACATTTTATTATATAATACAATACAGGTTAGTTCAATTAAAAAAAAGTTTTCTTTATGCTTTTTAGTGGACGATTTAAATTTGATAAATGTATAGGAATTTTTTTTTCTGGTTTATTTTCTTGGTACTATTTTTTTAATAATGGGTAAATATTGCTATCTCAAGTTTTAAATTTTTATGAAACCCTTCTTATTTATTAGTAATATGTTTTTTTCTTTTTTTTCAGTGAAAATAAAGTGAAGTGAGAGAAAAAAACTAAAGATATGAGCTTCATTATAAAGGTAAGAATTATGTAATTTTTTTGGTAATGGTTAAATATTAAAATTGATAAAAATTTGATTTATTGATAACAAGTACACGAATTTTCCTATACTATAAGTAATTGTGAAATTTAAGCAATTTTTCTCATATTTTCCAAGAAATTAACTACTTTCCCTCGAATATATTATTAAGAAAAGTGAGTAAGTTTTAATTTTTTTTTTAATTTTCCTCTAGTTTTAACAAGATTGAATAATTTCTTATTTTTTCTAATTTTCCCTATAACAATTTATTTAGAAATCTTAAATTTTCCAAAGTATATACAAATTTTTTGGACTTTCTTTTTGGCAAAATAAATAATGTCCTATTTTTTCTCGATTTTGTTTTTGACTGCATTGGTTGAAAAGATGTTAATTTTCCAAATAATAAACTAATTTTCTTCGGTTATATTTTTATAAAATTGGCCGTCTTAATTTTTATTTTAATTTTTCTCTAATTTTAACAGGATTTATTCAGTAATTTTGGATTTTTAAAAAAAATATACTTTCATTGGACTCATATTTTTGACAAAATAAATAATTACTTATTTTTTCACGATTCTTTTGTTTTGACTACATTAGTTGAAAAAATGTTAATTTTCCAAATAATAAACTAATTTCCCTTGGTTTTATTTTTACTGAAAAAATCTTGTTAAAACTGGAAAAAAATTAAACAAAAAACTAAAACTTTGCCAATTTCATAAAAATATAACCGAGGGAAATTAGTTTATTATTTGGCAAATCAACATTTTTTCAACCAATGTAGTCAAAACAAAAGAAAATCGTAAAAAATTAAGTAATTGTTTATTTTGCCAAAAATATGAGTCAAAACTAATTTGTATATTTTTTGAAAAACCTAAAATTATCGAAAATTTTTTTATAAGGAAAATTAGAACAAATAAGAAATTACTCATTTTTTATTAAATCCAGCTGATGAAAATTAGCTTATTATTTGAAAAATCAAATTTTTTTCAAATAATGTGGTCAAAACAAAAGAAATAGGAAATTATTTAATTTACTAAAATATAATTCAAGGGGAATTTATTTTGAAAAAAATTTAAAATTTAATATCTTAACGATAACTTGATAGTATGCTGTGTGAAATCAGAAGCTGAAAATGTAGTTTCTGATGCTGATTCTGCATTTTTCGACGCTATAGAGGAAATGTGTGGCAATGACAAAAAAATCGATATAAAAATTTTTAATTACCTAATTAAACAAAAAGATTTGATAATTAAAGGGCTGACAGATAAAATAAATTTGTTAAACCAGCAAATAGATCTCATTTCAAACAATAATACTTCATCATATCAACAAAAGAAAAACACATCAGAATTATTAAGTGAGGAAGAGAAACAGAAGAACAATGATTTGCCCAGAGAGAAGAAAATTGTGTCGCCGCCAAAGATGCCAGAAAAACAAGTAATTTCTAAAAACCAAGTAATTTTAAAAAATCAAGAAATTTCTAAAAATCAGGTTTCTCGTGCGATAAATGAGGCTGAGTGCCACGTGAAATTAAATGAATATATTAATTTGTCTAATAATGCTTCAACGTCTAATCAGGGGGAGTGGTCTACAGTTGCTAGGAAAAATACACGTAGACGACAATTAATTGTAGGCAGCAATCAAGAACATACTGCAGTCACCGGAGTTCCAGAACTTGTGAGCCTGCATGTTTATCGTTTAAACCCTAAAACTACGGCTGAAAATTTGACCAATTTGATGAAAAATCATTTATCTGAATTTAAATGTGAGCAGTTAAATTCCAAGTTTCCAAATGTGTACAGTTCTTTTAAAGTAACAATTTATGGAAAAAACTTCAAAAAAGCGATGGATGCAAGTATTTGGCCTTTCGGTGCTTGTGTTAGCCGTTTTTTATCGAAACGTCGGGTGGATGTCCCGGTAAGGTCTTAAAATTTAGTCCACACTTATTGTTACTTAATGTCAATACTCTCAGCACGGATAAAATAAATTTTTTAGAGAGTGATATTCTTTTATATAAAAATTTGAATGTTTTGTGTTTAAATGAAATTGGAGTTAAAGAAGATTCACTTCATTTATTGCATATTAATAATTTTAGTTTAACAACTTTTTATTGCCGACCTACTTTAAAATGCGGTGGAGTCAGTATTTGGGTAAAAGATTGTAATATCTCTAAAACAATTGACCTAAAGAAATATTGTGTGGAACAACATTTCGAAATTTGTGCTATTAGTTATAATTTTAATGGAAATGATAATTTGATACTAAATTGCTATCGTTCACCATCTGGCAATATTGATATATTCTTTAATTAAATTGCAGACGTTTTTGACCACTTATATAAACCTAATATTAATTTTATTTTAACTGGTGATTTTAATTTTGATAGCTATACAAATTGTCATTTCAAACACTTATGCGATGTTATGATATGCTATGATCTTGTTCCCATTGTCAAGTGGCCTACGCGAGTTACTCTGAGCTCCTGTACTATCATAGATCAGGTATTTGTTAGTTCGTTCGAAAAAACTGCTACCTGCTGTGTTCTTGATAACGAAATATCCGATCACCGGTCAGTATTATTGGAAACAAGTTTATTTGAATTAAATAGACATTCGGGAGAAAGAACTTTAAAAAGATATTTCAGCGAAGTGAATATTTCTGCTTTTAAAGTGTCACTTTTAAATGAAGATTGGTCAACTTTATATCAAATGCGAGATTTGGACCAAGCATTTGTTTACTTTTATAATAAATTCTTAATGTACTTTGATTTATATTTTCCTAAACGAAAGTCATATTTTAAAAATAATAATAAAAAATGGGTAGATGCTGAGGTTTTGGCATCTAGCGCAAAATTAAAAGATCTCTTCACTTTACAGAATATAAATCCACGTTTCAAGGAATTCTATAAAGACTATAAGAAAATGCATTCAAATTTATTGGCCTCTAAAAAAAAGCAATATTATCAAGATCGTATTATCAACTCAGACAATACTGCCAAGGCGTCCTGGAACGTTGTATCAGAAATGACGAATAAGCGGAGGTCAGTAAAAAATATTGTTATTGAAAAAGATGGCAAACTGGTAGATAATCCATATAAAATAGTGGAAGATTTTAATAATTTTTTTATAAACGCACCATTAAAATTAGTTAATAAAATAGATCCATCAACTAAAATAAACCAACCATTTAGAAAATATTCTAATAAAAATTCAATGTATTTAATACCATTTACAGAAACTGAATTATTAGTATTATTAGATAAAAAAATTAAAAATAAAAAGTCTTCGGGTGTAGATGATGTACCTAGTTTTATTATAAAAACATCAATAGAGGACATCTTAACACCACTGACATATTTAGTAAACTTGTCATTCGAATTCGGTACGTTTCCCTCCGAATTACTAACAGGTAAAGTAATACCATTATATAAAAAAAATGATTCGACGTCAGTGGAAAATTATCGGCCTGTGACGGTTCCCTGTGGATTGTCCAAGGTATTCGAATATGCGTTTCTGGATCGCCTTTTGTCATTTTTGCAGCGATATCAAATTGTCACGAAGAATCAACATGGATTTTGCGCAGAAAGGTCGACAGCAACGGCAATGATTTCATTTAACAATCAAATCATTGAATATATGGAGGCAGCCGAGTGCCCTGCGGCGATTTTCTGTGATTTAAGTAGAGCATTCGACTGCGTCAATCATGAATTGTTACTGTCTATACTAGAGACATATGGAATGAGAGGCAATTCTTTGAAATGGATTTCAACCTTTCTGAAACACCGAAAACAATATGTATCTTTAAATTTTAAAATAGACAACACAACAGAAAACATTAACTCTACTCTGTTAGATACATATATGGGAGTCCCACAAGGGTCAATCTTGGGGCCAATATTGTTTATTTTATATGTCAACAGTATAGACTCTATAATAATAGGAGATAACAGTCAATATGTCGCATACGCTGACGATTTTTCTGTGATAATTTCATCAAACAACACGTCTGCGTTAAAAGATGAATGCTCTTCTATTATGGAAAAGATTGTGACATATTTTAATAGTATACAATTGTTTTTTAACACCAATAAGACAGATCTCATAAGATTCCATAATAGGCAGAATATTTTGGATGATTTTAGTGTTGATATGGGTAATTCCAGTCTTGATAATACACACGAAAGTGTTCGTTTTCTTGGAATGCACATTGATGAATTCCTTAATTGGAAGTATCACTGTCAAAAACTTGTTGGAAAGGTGAATTCGGTGAAATATCTTTTTATTAACTTGCGAGAGGTGCTGCAGTCTCATCAACTTGTTAGCGTGTATTTTGCTCAAGTTGACTCTCGACTTAGATACGGAGTAGGTCTATGGGGTAACTCTGTAGATGCTTCAAATGTTTTTATTGCGCAAAAGCGAGTGCTACGATGTATAGCAAATATTTCACAACGCCAATCTTGTAAGCCATATTTTAAAAAATATGGAATACTTCCACTTCCATCTTTGTACATATTCGAAATTTGCATGTACATATTTAAAAACAAAAGCTATTTTATGACCAACAAAGATGTTCATAGTTATCAAACGAGGCAAGTTGATGAGCTTCACGTACCTTACGCAAAGCTACATATAACGTACAATGCACCAAATTTTATGGGACCAAAATTATACAATAAACTTCCGAATGCGCTAAAAAAATTTGCAAATATTTGTAATTTTAAAAAAAAATTAAAAGAGTTTCTTCTCGAAAATTGTTTTTACTCCATTGGTGAATTTTTAGATTTTTAAATTTTTTAACTTGTAATATGTTTAGACTTAGTGCTTTATTTATTTATTTTATTTTTTATATTAAGTTACTTTATATTTATTTTTATTTATTGACGAATCCTATATAAATGAAATTTGTCTTATGGAAAATAAAGAAATTATTATTATTATTATAAAATTACTGAAAAAAACTTGTTACAACTAGAGGAAAACAACAGAAAATTATAATAATAAAAACTTACCCACTTTTTTTAATAATATATTCGAGGGAAATTAGTTAATTATTTGGAAAAAAAAATTTTTTCGAATAAAAGAAAATCGTGAAAAAATAAGAATTATTAAATGTGCCGGAAAAATATGAGTCAACAGAAATTCGTTTATTTTTTAGAAAAACTACAAAATTACTGAAAAAAAACTAGAGAAAATAACAAAAAAATATGAAATCACTCGATTTCTTAAAATAAAGTCGAGGGAAATTAGTTAATTACTTGATAAATAAAAAAAAAATTTAAGTAATGTGATCAAAACGATAGAAAATCGCAAATATATGAAATCATTAATATTGCCAAAAATATGAGTCAAGGAATTTTTTTTTCACTTTTTGAAAAATCAAAAATAACTGAAAAATTTTTGTTAAAACTATGGAAAAATTAAAAAAAAAATAGGAAATTACAAATTTTTTTGAAAACAAAGTGGAGGGAAATTAGGTAGTTATTTGAAAAATCAAAATTTTTTCAAACAATAGTAAATCGTGAAAAAATAAGATATTATTTATTTTACCAAAAACATAAGTCAAGGAAAATTTGTTTATTTTTTGGACTATCTAAAATTAATGAAATTAAACAAATTTCCCTTCCTCATTGTTTTGGTAAAACAAATAATTAATTTTTTTGTGATTTTCTTTTGTTTTGATCACATTATTATAAAATTTTTAATTTTCCAATTAATAAACTAATTTCCCTCGACCATGTTTAAAAAAATAAGTAATTTCTTATTTTTTTGTAATCTTTTTTTGTTTTCATTACTTGGCTATTTTTTAGCGATTTACTTTTTTTTTTAAAACTTTAGATTTTCCAAATAATTACATAAATTCCCTTGAGTATATTTTAAAAAAAATGAGAACTCACATTTTTCCGTAATTTTTAACAATTTTTTTTTCATTAATTTTAGATTGTCCAAATATAAACAAATTTCGCTTGACTCATTTTTTTTTTGGTAAAATAAATAATTTCTTAATTTTTCGCGATTTTCTTTCGGTTGCAAAAAAAATTATTTTCCAATTAATTATCTAATTTCCCTGGAATATGTTATTAAAAAAAGTGAGTAAGTTTTTATTTTGTTTTTATAATTTTTCTCCAGTTGTAACAAGATTTTTTCAGTAATTTTAGATTTTCCAATAGTAAATTCCCGTTGAATTATATTTTTGGCAAATGAAATAATTTCTTATTTCTTTTGTTTTGATCACATTATTTGAAAAAAATTTGATTTTTTAAATAATATACTAATTTCCCTCGGTTAGATTTAAAAAAAAATCAATAATTTTTTATTTTTTCTATTTTTACTTATAAGATTTTTTTTTAATAATTTGAGATTCTCCAAAAAATATAAATTTTTTTTGACTTTATTTTTGGCACAATAAATAATGTCTTATTTTTTCGCGATTATCTTTTGTTATGAATATGTTGGTTAAAGAAATTTATTTCCAAATAACGAACTAATTTCCCTTGTCCAAATTTTCAAAAAATTGAGTAATTATTTTTGTTTTAATATTCCTGTAGTTTTAACAAAATTTTTTCAGTAATTTTAGATAAAAAAAAAAAACTTCCATTAGACTCATATTTTTGGCAAAATTAATAGTTACTTATTTTTTCTAATTTTCTCAATCGATTTTTTTGTAGTTATTTTATATTTTCCAAGAAATATTCAATTTTTTTTTACTTTATTTTTGACAAAATAAATAAATGTCCTATTTTTTTTCGATTTTCTTTTGTTTTGACTACATTGGTTGAAAAGATGTTAATTTTCAAAATTATAAACTAATTTCACTCGGTTATATTTTAATGAAATTAGCCAAGTTTTAATTTTTTTTTTAATTTTCCTCTAGTCTTAACAAGATTTTTTCAGTCATTAAAGATTTTTAAAAAAATTAACTTTCATTTGACTCATATTTTTGGCAAAATAAATAATGCCTTATTTATTTTTTCTTGATTTTCCTTTGTTTTCATTGGTTGACAAAATGTTAATTTTCCAAATAATAAACTAATTTTCCTCGGTTATATTTTTTAAAAATTGACCTAGTTTTAATTTTTTTTTTTATTTTTCACAGGTTTTAACAAGATTTTTTCAGTAATTTTTGTTTTTCCAAAAATTAATAAACAAGTTTTTATTGACTCATAGTTTTGGTAAAACAAATAATTATTCTTTTTACGATTTTCCTTTGTTTTGATCACATTATTTCAAAATTATTGATTTTCCAAGTAAAAAACTAATTTCTCTCGACTATTTAAAAAAAAATAATTTCCATTTTTATTGTAATTTTCTTTCGCGTTGACTACATGGTTTGGAAGAAGTTTGATTTTCAAAAAAATAAACAAATTTCCTTGCACTTATATTCCTGAAAAATTTAAATAATATCTAATTTTTTCATGATTTCCATTTGTTTAAAAAGTTTTGATTTTCCAAATAATTACCCAATTTCCCCAGATTATATTTAAAAAATTGAGTAGGTTTTTATTTTTTTGGCAATTTTCTCAAAGATTTTTTCAGTAATTTTAGTTTTTTAAAAAATAAATTCCCCTTGAATTATATTTTTGGCAAATTAAATAAGTCTTTATTTATTGTTTATTGATCACATTAATTGAAAAAAATTTGTTTTTTTAAATAATAAACTAATATCCCTTCGTTAGATTTAAAAAAAATGAGTAATTTCTTATTTTTTTGCGATTTTCTTTGGTTAAATTATTTTTCCAAATAATTAACTAATTTCCCTCGATTATTTTATTAAAAAACGTGAGAAAGTTTTCATTTTTTTTTGTAATTTTCTTCTAGTTTTAACAAGATTTTTTCAGAAATTTCAGATTTTCCAAAAATAAATTCCCATTGAATTATATTTTTGGCTAATTAAATAATCTCTTATTTTTTTTGTTTTGATCACATTATTTCAAAAAAATTTGATTCTTCAAATAATAAGCTAATTTTCCTCAGCAGGATTTAATGAAAAATGAGGAATTAATTTCTTATTTTTTCTAATTTTCCATATAAAAATGTTTTTAGTAATTTTAGATTTTCCAAAAAATACAAATTTCCAAATAACGAACCAATTTTACTTGTCCATACTTTCGATAAATTGAATAAATATTTTTGTTTTTTCCTTTTTTTCACGATTTTCTTTTGTTTCGACTACATTGGTTGAAAAAATGTTAGTTTTCCAAATAATAAACTAATTTCCCTCGGTTATATTTTTATGAAGTTGGTAAAGTTTAAATTTTTTTTTTAATTTTCCCCTAGTTTTAACAAGATTTTTTCAATAATTTTAGATTTTTTAAAAAAAAAATTTTCATTTGAGTCATATTTTTGGCAAAATAAATAATTAGTTATTTTTTCAAGATTTTCTTTTCTTTTGACTACATTGATTGAAAAAATATTAATTTTCCAAATAATAAACTAATTTTCTTCGATTATATTTTTAGTTTTAATTTTTCTCTAGTTTTTTTCAGTAATTTTAGATTTTCCAAAAATTAATCAAGTTTCGCTTGACTCATAGTTTTGATAAAAAAAAATAATTAATTTTTTTGCGATTTTCTTTTGTTTTGATCACATTATATAAAACTTTTAATTTTACAAGCAATAGACTAATTTCCTTCTACTATTATAGTACAAACAAATGGAAATCGTGAAAAAATAAGAAATTATTTAATTTTCAAAAATATGAGTCAAGGAAAATTTGTTTATTTTTTGGAAAATAAAGCTTGTTCCAAACAATATGAGTAGTCAAAACAAATGAAAATTACAAAAAAATAAGAAATTACTTATTTTTTTTTTAAATATATTGACTTCTTACATGGTTTGGAACAAGTTTAATTTTCCAAAAAAATAAACAAATTTCCCTGTACTGAAAAATTTAAATAATTTCTTATTTTTTCGTGATTTAGTTTGGTTTGAAAAAATTTTGATTATCCAAATAACTACCTAATTTCCCTCAACTATAATTTAAAAAATTTAGTAATTTCCTTTTTTTTGTAATTTTTCCATAGTTTTATAAAATTCTTTCAGTTATTTTTGATTTTCCAAAAAATGAAAAAAAATTCCTTGATTATTATTTTTGCAAAATTAATAATTTCAAATTTTTGCGAATTTCTACTGTTTTAATCACAATACCAGAATTTTTTTTTTATTTAATTTTTTGAATTTTTATTATGTTTTGTTATAGTAATTTTGGGGTTTTACCAAAAAATAAACGAATTTCTCTTGACTCATATTTTTAGGCACAATTTCTTATTTTTTCAGAATTTCTTTCGATTAAAAAAACAATTATTTTCCAAATAATTAACTAATTTCCCTCGAATATATTATTAAAAAAAGTTAGTAAGTTTTTTTTTTCTAATTTTCCCATAACAATTTTTTTAGAAATCTTAAATTTTCCAAAAAAAATTTAAATTTTTTTTGATTTCATTTTTGACAAAATAAATAATGTCCTATTTTTCCCGATTTTCTTTTGTTTTGACCATATTGGTCATAAATGTTGATTTTCCAAACAATAAACTAATTTCCCTCGGTTATATTTTTAAAAAATTGACCAAGTCTTTATTTTCCTATAGCTTTAACAAGATTTTTTTCAGTAATTTTAGTTTTTCCAGAAATTCAACAAGTTTCCCTTGACGCATAGTTTTGGTAAAATAAATAATTTATTTTTTTTACGATTTTCTTTTGGTTTGATCATATAATTTCAAAAATTTTAATTTTTCAAGTAATAATCTAACTATATTTAAAAGAAATAACTAACTTCTTATTTATTTGTAATTTTCTTTTGTTTTTATTACATGGTTTGGAACAAGTTTGATTTTCCAAAAAAATAAACAAATTTCCCTTCACTAATATTTCTGGAAAATTAAATATTTTCTTATTTTACTTTCCCGACCCACCTACTAGAAGGGAAAGTATTGTGAACGAGCTAAAAAAAAAATTTCGAGATAAAAACGGAAATATCCATTTTCGGGTGCCCTGAGACGATTAAGACCATTTCCAGATGAAAGTCTGTCTGTGTGTCTGTCTGTCTGTGTGTCTGTCTGTGTGTCTGTCTGTCTGTGTGTATTCTTCCACGATAGAGGCCACACGTTTAATCCGATTGAGCTAAAATTTGGTATAGGGGTTTGGGTTACCCGTCGGAAGAACCCATTAGTTTTTGTATGACATCTGTCAAACGAAAGTACCACTATCAAATAATGACAGATGCAATATGTCACAGAATTGGACATGCGATATGTCATTGGAAAGCCCTTGAAAAACTCTATTCAGAACCGTCAAAATTATTTCTCCAACTGTCACCTGTCAAAAATAAACAAATGTCAAATGTTGAAACTTTAACATTAAATATCTGAAAAATTATTCGTGGATACTCGTCGGGAAAGTTTTGGGGCGACACAACCGATTTTTTTTACGATTTCCATTTGTTTGAAAGGTTTTGATTTTTCAAATAATTACCTAATTTCCTTTGAAAATATTTAAAAAAAATTGAATACTTTTTATTTTGATTTTGCAAATAACTTCCTAATTTTCCTCGACTATATTTTAAAAAAAATTGGTAATTTCCTTTTTTTTGTAATTTTTCTATTGTTTTAACAACATTTTTTCAGTTGTTTTTGATTTTCCAAAAAATGAAAAAAAAATTCCTTTACTCATATTTTTGGCAAAATTAATAATTTCATATTTTTGCGATTTTCTATTGTTTTAATCACATTACTTGAAATTTTTTTTTATTTTCTAACTAATTAACAAATTTCACTCGACTTTATTGTGACAAATCGAGTAATTTCATATTTTTTATAATTTTCCTCTACTTTTTGCAGTAATTTTAGATTTTCCAAAAAATAAACAATTTTCTCTTGTTTCTGGCAAATAAAATAATTTTTTCTCGGCTTTCTTTTGTTTTGACTACATTAAGAATTGTTAGTAAATATTTTCCTCTGCTATTTTAAAAAAAATGAGAAAGTTTTAATTTTTTTTGCTATTGTCTTTTGTCTTGAATAGGTTGTTTAAAAAATTTTGAATTTCCATATAACGAACTAATTTCTCTTGCCTATATTTTCACAAAATCGGGTAATTATTTTTGTTTTAATTTTCCTTTAGTTTTAACAATATTTTTTCAGTATTTTTAGATTTTTCCAAAAATAAACAAATTTCCCTTGACTCATATTTTTCGCAAATTAAATAATTTCTTATTTTTTCTCAATTTTCCTTTCTTTTCACTACATTGGTTGACAAAATGTTAATTTTCCAAATAATAAACTAATTTCCCTCGATTATATTTTTTAAAAATTGACTTTTATTTTTTTTTAATTTTTCTCTAGTTTTTTTAGTAATTTTTGTTTTTTGACTCATTTTTTTTTGGTAATAAATAATTTCTTTTGTTTTTGCGATTTCTTCCGTTTGAAAAAAATTTTATTTTCCAAATAATTAACTAATTTCTCTCGAGTATATTATTAAAAAAATTGAGTAAGTTTTTATTTTTTTGTTGTAATTTTTTCAGTAATTTCAGTTTTTTGAAAAATAAATTCCCCTTGAATTATATTTTTGGCAAATTAAAAAATATCTTATTTATTTTGTATTGATCACATTAAGATAATTTTGATTTTTTAAATAATAAACCATTTCCCTCGGTTAGATTTAAAAAAAATGAGTAACTTCTTAATTTTTCTAATTTTCCCTATTATATTTTTTTTAGTAATTTTAGATGTTCCAAAAAATATATAAATTTTTTTGACTCACTTTTTGGCAAAATAAATAATGTCCTATTTTTTCGCGATTATCTCTTGTTATAAATATGTTGTTTAAAAAAAATCCAAATTACGAACGAATTTCCCTTGCCCAAATTTTCAAAAAATATTGAGTAATTATTTTTGTTTTAATTTTCCTCAGGTTTTAACAAGATTTTTTCAGTAATTTTAGATTTTCTAAAAATTAAACAAGTTTCCCTTGACACAGTTTTGGTAAAATAAATCATTATTATTATTCATATTTTCCTAATTCGTGTGGAGGAAAATGTATTGTTAGATTTTCTTTTAATTTGTTTGTTGAAAAATGGACTCTTGCTTTGAATTTCAAATTTTTGTGTGGAAAAACGCATTGTTGCCCTGTTTTTTAAATACCTGTGTGGAAAAATGCATTTTTCCTTTATTTTGATTACTGTTATTATTATTTTCGAATTCGTATGGAAAAAAATGAGCATACATTAAAAAGACATTGTGCAAGCCAATCAGGTGTGACGAGGGCGGAGCTTAGTTGGCGCTAAATTTTAAATATTTTAGTATTTTGGCCTACGATTTGAATTCTGAATTAGATCGTCAATTGAGTCTTGTTGAAGTATATAATAATTGTATGTGTGTAAAACATAATACATTTCGACAAGTAACGTGGAAATTTCATGGATAAAGGGAAATTCGCATGTTTCGATTCCGTGTCTCTGTGACCATGGCTCGATGGCGCCAAAATGCCAATTTTTGGTTGCCGATACTTATGCCTTGTGTCTAACTACTAAATTCGATTTTTATTTTATTGATTTTGTTGTTGTTTGTTAAGATTATTAACAATTTTACGAAAATAACAGATATCAATAATCATTATTATATATTTCTTGTGTTATATATAAGTTATATGGAAGTAGAAAGGTAAGAAATATTTTTTTGAGGTTAGAATTTCTTAATTTGTGAACCAAATTTCTTAATTTATTTAATTAATCTTATTAAATTTTGTTAAGGGGTTCTTCAACGTTAATTCTTTGCCGTCTTTGTAATAAAGAGTTCTCCAGTACATCGACAAGGAACAGGCACGTTAAACAGTTTCATCCTGAAGCCGAACAACCAACCCAGAAGAAGCGGATAATGTGCCCTTTGTGTCCTAACGAAGAAGTCCGAAGAAGTCTTTTCTTTTCATAAAGACTTATTAAAACATTTAACAAATTGTCATCATGTTAACATTATTGAATCAGTTTTATATTTTAGGAACGTTGAAGAGTTTACAGCTTGGAAAGAATTGGAGAACAGAGGAGTTGATTACACTTTTAGGGTCAGAAACAAATGTTCAAATGGAGAAGAAAACATTTTATATAATTGCAATAGAAGTGATTCAAAAGGTTGAGTACATTTATTTAATTTATTAAATTTATTTTGATTTACATCTACTTCTAGGATTTGTTTCTTTGTGTCAAAAGCGTAGTATGAAGACTGGGGGTAGTATCCATATTCGTGGAATGTGTCCTTCAAAAATTAATGCGAAATTTTTAAAAGATGGTGCTTATTATAATCAACTGATTAATGAATTATATTTTTAATCTTATTATTTAATTTAAAGGAAAAGTGATGGTAAAGTTTATAGAAACACATGTGGGACACGAGGATGAGCTACGGACTAAGAAATACTTGGTTTTTTTGCAGAGTTGAGAAGTTACTAGACTTGCTGGATGACATCGTAGATGAAAAAATGTGGAAAAAAATTGTACAAACCGAAAGACCCAATTCAAATAATTACCAACATAAAATTACCCTAGAAGCTCATAAGAAGGCAACTCACATGGACGGTAAAGTAGAAATCTCAAATTGTGGAAACTTCAAAGTACAATCTGGCTCTGAAAATGATAAGTATTATTTTGTGTCTTATAATGAGTTATGTAACAATGATTGTAGGTTAGGATATTGTAATAAGTGCAAAATATGTTTACATAGATATAATTGTGACTGTCCAGATAACACTATTAAATCTGTATTATGTAAACATATACATGCTGTAGCTTTGTTCCAGGAGAAAAGCGAGTTTGTTTTAAGTACAGCCTGCGCAGAAGAAAGTGAAGATTTATGTATAAATGAGCCATCAACAAGCCAACTGGATTATCAGAAGGATGTCACGCACTTTATACAAGAAAGTTCCAGTACACAAGATCACAAAACTTCACTAAGTTTTTATGAAACCAGACAAGTAATCGTGTTTGCAATGTAATTAATGTTTCTCTAATAATAATTTAATTTCTAGATATGCATATCAGAAATGAACAATTTTAGCAACACTTTGGATGAACAAGAACTAAAAAAATTGATGGCAGTATTCACGAAATTTAAAAAAGAAGTCATGGAAGAACGGGATCAAGATGGAATTTGTAAAAAAAGGAAAATAGAGAAGCAGACCTACTATCCTAATAAGAAATAGTTTTTTTTTTAATTTTTTTAATTACAATTTGAGTATGTTTTATGTTTAATTAGAATTTAAGGTTTTCAATTGCATATTTGAAGTAGTTGTAGGTTTTGCATTAGATGGTAATGGAATTTATTTTGTTTTGTTAATAGTTGTAGTATTTGATCTTGAATGTATATATTCTTAATTATTAAATTATTTTATTTTATTTTATTTTTTATTATATATGTACATGTAATTTTTGTAAATCCCTCTTAAAGTAATTAAAACAATTTTAATGAACTAGACTCAATAATTTGGTTAGTTTTATGCAACTGGTAGTTTATTGCTGAAATAAAATTATATAAATATGTATTTGGTTTTGTTTTTCCTTTATGCTTGTTATTTTAACTATATAAATATAAAAACTAAAAAAAAGAATTTTGTGCCTATATAACACAAAAAAAAATATAGGGTTCAGAAGTTTTACAATTTTTCTGTTTTTTTTTGTAACCTCTAATAAATATATTCCAAAAAGGGAAAATATTTTTAAAATATCTTACAATTAATTAAAATCGCTGTATCTAATTGTACATATACAAAATATTAGGAAGTAAACAGGTGCTTAAATATGACTAAATTTTAATAAATACTGTATATAGTCCCAACACTAAAATATTTAAAATTTAGCGCCAACTAAGCTCCGCCCTCGTCGCAGCTGATTGGCTTGCACAATGTCTTTTTAATGTATGCTAGAAAAATGTATTGTTGATTTGGTTGGAGCGCGTTCGTAGTCCGTAGATCGGACTTAGTTAGAATTTCAGTCCGCCTGAAGCGTCAGCGTCATAACGTTTTGGTAGTGTCGCTTTGTGATCTGAAAGCGTCTTTACGTGTTTCGTGTTCGTGATTTGTAAACATTGTGCGAGAAAAAATTTTTATCTAAAAAAATTGAGTGATTTTTGTTGAAATTGTTTTTGTGGTTGAAGTTTTGGTGTAAAAGTGTTTGGATTTTTATCAGCTTTTTTGTTTGGAAAGGTGAGTTTGGATTTTTTTTTACCGATTTTCGGCGTCTTGTAATTTCGACGTAAATAGAATTTTATTTATTATATAAAATTATTTTTCAGAATCAGTACTGAAAAATTATATAAATGATTAAAATTAAAGTAACAATTTTATACATTATAACAATCAAGAAAGTGTAGATAACAATAAACTGAAAAATTATTAACCGACAAATAATTGTTTAAAAAATTTAGACTAGACAATTTTAATAATAATAATAAATATAATTACTGTATAAATCCAAATGTTCATTTCTTAATACATTATTATTTTAATAATTAAATACATTTACTTATATTATTTTCCCGGACCCATCAAAGGGAAAGTAAGGTGAACGAGCAAAAAAAAAATCGAGATATCGATGGAAATATCCATTTTGAGGTCCCCCAAGAAGATTGAGACCATTAGATTATTTAATTTGCCAAAAATATAATTCAAGGGGAATTTATTTTTGGAAAATCTGAAATTACTGCAAAAATCTTGAGGAAAATTACAAAACAAAAATAGAAACTTACTCACTTTTTTTAATAATATATTCGAGGAAAGTTAGTTAATTATTTGGAAAATAAATTTTTTTTCAAATGAAAGAAAATTGTAAAAAAATAAGAGAAATTATTTATTTTACCAAAAATATGGGTTAAGGGAAATTTGTTTATTTTTTGGACTATCTAAAATTAATGAAAATATTTTGTTTAATAAAACTAGAGTAAACTTACAAAAAAAATAAAAAAGTAATCATTTTTTTTTTAATATACTCCAGGGAAATTGGATAATTATTTGTATAATCAAAACTTTTCAAACAAATGGAAATCTTGAAAAAATAAGATATTTTCCAAAAATATGAGTGAAGAAAAATTTGTTTATTTTTTGGAAAATTAAACTTGTTCTCAAACATGTGAATAGTCAAAACAAAATAAAATTACAAAAAAATAAGAAATTACTTATTTTTATTTTTTTAAATATTATATTTATAGTGAACGAAAATTTGTTTATTTTTTGGACAATCAAACTTGTTCCAAACCATGTAAGAAGTCAATATATTTAAAAAAAATAAGCAATTTCTTATTTTTTTTGTAATTTTCATTTGTTTTGACTACTCATATTGTTTGGAACAAGCTTGATTTTCCAAAAAACAAACAAATTTTCCTTGACTCATATTTCTTGAAAATTAAATAATTTCTTATTTTTTCACGATTTCCATTTGTTTGTAATTTTTGGAAAATCTAAAATTACTGAAAAAATCTTGTTAAAACTAGAGAAAAATTAAAAAATTAAAACTAAAAATATAATCGAAGAAAATTAGTTTATTATTTGAAAAATTAATAGTTTTTCAACCAATGTAGTCAAAAGAAAAGAAAATCTTGAAAAAATAAGTAATTATTTATTTTGCCAAAAATATGACTCAAATGAAAATTTACTTTTTTAAAAATCTAAAATTATTGAAAAAATCTTGTTAAAAACTAGGGGAAAATTAAAAAAAAATTAAAACTTTACCAACTTCATAAAAATATAACCGAGGGAAATTAGTTTTTTATTTGGAAAACTACCAATGTAGTCGAAACAAAGAAAATCGTGAAAAAATAAGTAATTATTTATTTTCCCAAAAATATGAAAGTGAAATTTGTTTAGTTTTTGAAAATTCTAAAATTACTGAAAAAATAGTCTTAAAATTAAAGGAAAATTAAAACAAAAATAATTACTCAATTTATCGAAAGTATGGGCAAGTAAAATTGGTTCGTTATTTGGAAATTTGTATTTTTTTGGAAAATCTAAAATTACTAAAAACATTTTTATATGGAAAATTAGAAAAAATAAGAAATTTATTCATCATTTTTCATTAAATCCTGCTGAGGAAAATTAGCTTATTATTTGAAAAATCAAATTTTTTTGAAATAATGTGATCAAAACAAAAAAAATAAGAGATTATTTAATTAGCCAAAAATATAATTCAATGGGAATTTATTTTTGGAAAATCTGAAACTTCTGAAAAAATCTTGTTAAAACTAGAAGAAAATTGTGTCTGTGTGTAATCTTCCACGATAACTGCCGATCCGTTTGACCAATCAAGCTGAAATTTGGTATGGAGGGTCGGTGGGTGCCTAGAATGCGACCATTAGATTTTGGTTTAAATTGGTACAGTAGAAGGTCCTCAAGACCGACATTGTATAAATGCACATGGTACAATTTTTTATTTTTTTAAATTTTAAGGACAAACTATACACTTAAGTGCAAAATGTTGTAGTACAAAGTTTTATAGCATAAAATTTCCTACAACTTTTGTTTCAAACTTTTTCCAGAATTTCCAATCGTTTCGTCACTACAGGGCGCGTAAAAAATGTGCATGTAGGTTTTCTCCAGTTTTTCTTGATTTTGAGGACAAACAATGCATTTTAGTTCAAAATTTTCTTGTGCAAAGTTGTAAAGCATCAAATTTTCTTTAACTTTTATGTTCAACTCTTTATGGAATTCCTCATAGTTTCGCCGCTAGATGGCGAGAAAAATACACATTTATAATTTTCCATTTTTTTTAAATTATAGATAAATTATGCTCTTAAGTGCAAGTTGTAAAGCATAAAATTTCCTACAACTACTGTATGAATTTTTTTTCCCGAATTCCCAATAGTTTTCACAGCAGTGTGATATACAACGTGCGCATGCGCAGCTTATGTCATCAACATTGAAATATCAATTCGGTAGACATATTCATCATCGGCTCGCTGTTTTTAATGTGTTCCATAAATTATTGTAATGCTTAGTATTTTATAATTAAAATAATAATAATAATAAATAACATATTCTCTACGGTCGAGCCGGGAAAGTCCTGGGGTGACACAGCCGATTTTTTTTATATGAAGTAGTAAAACTCTAAATCTAGAGTTTATTAATTAACTGTTTAATTTTGTTCTTAGTATATAACAGCAGTATTAAATACAAAAATCACATGATTGAGATGTTTAAAGTCTTAAATTTTATTTTATTTTTCTTTTTTTTATATATATCATTTAATGCTATCGTTGTTATATTATGCGAATTAATTATTATTTCTAAATTTGTATTGACAAACAATAGTAACTTACTTAGAGACTCTAACTTAATCTAATAGAGAAAGTATCCAATTCACTATAATTACCACGATATAACAATATACATTATTTTAATTATGTAGTTACAATTTAGCCCATAAAAAACTAATATGAATTAAACTTATTTAACAATCATTTCAACAAAGTGAATCTCCTCGTGCAAAGGCCACGTATAACACGTCCGTTAAGTTAGCATTACCACTTGAAAATATGAAAAATATTATTATTGCAAAAATTGTCGCCAATTTGTCGCAAATTTGTCGTGGAAACGAAAAATTTGTCGCACTTTTTTTATATACAGTGTGTCTACTTAACTTCGTACTATATGGAAAACTTTTTTATTATTAAATTTACGAAAAAAAGTTATTCTTTATAAAAAGTTCTGCTTAGTCCAAAACTTAAAATTCAACCATCAGATATTAATTTTTTTAAGCCGAATACGAGGTTTGTCAAAAAATATGAATTTTACTCAAGTGTAAAGTACCTTTAAATTTGACAACGTCGAAAAATGTTATTCAAAAAAGTTGATCAGAACTAAAAACTAAGTTCAAATATGCAATTACATCCATTTGCTTTGAAAAAATAGTTTTTGTGCTTGTTTAATATCGTTTCTATTTTGAATGAACATTGATTGTACCTAGAAATACATTTCAAAAATAAATACATTTTTTCAATGTAAATAAACGTAATTGCATATTTGAACTTAGTGGCCCGAGTGAATAAAAATTCAGTAAAAGCTAAAACTTACATTTTCCTAGCAAATTCTTAGTTTGCAGTGAATAAAAATAAGTAGTAGCTTTTACTAAAAATGCAATTAGCAAAAGATAAAGTTTTTAGCATTGTCTAAAAATGGTGTGAATGAAAGTAAGCAATTACTAAGAATATTAAGGAAAAGCTTACATTTTTGCAAGCTTGTTAGAACCTGGCTTAAAAATTTAGTATTGTTAAACAGTTTGGCAGAAATGGCTGCATTTATGAATATAAGATCTGTAAAATTTTATCCCGAAAGAAAAGAAAGTCGTGCCGAAGAATAACACGGTCTGTATAGATTTAGTGAAGAAAATGTTGAGTGGATAGCTAACCATTTTTTGGAGCCAAAAGTGGAGACTAGAGGTGGTGCATTGAGTCCAAAAAAACAAATGCAAATATCTTTGCGATTTCTAAGTACTCCTGGATTTCAAATAGGGATCGGACAAGGAGAAGGAGTTCATAGAACAACAATATGTTAAACGATATCTCACGTTTTACCAAAAATAGTTGAAAAGGCAGGAATTTGGATTAAATTTCCTACAGAAAACTCGACTTTCTTTTTCTATTTTTTCCAACAATAAGTTTTCCTTTTCCTGAACCCTTATTAGTGCCAGCTGTTCCAACAATACCAGTCGTTGGAGCTCTGTATTGGACAAATTTGAGTGGATAAATTTCACTGGAATATTATCCAGAAAATACCAAATAATTCATATTTCATTTAAAATTAATAATATTAATCTTTCATTTCATACTAATGTCTATTATTGTATATTTTAAAATCTAAAAATAGATTTAAACTCAACACAAGAGTTATTCCGTCTTTCTCTCAGACGTTTTTTCTGTCTACTTTCAAAATACCGTTAACGAAAACAAAATACATAATCGATCGTTGCTATGCAAGCAATATTATTGTTCTCTCATATTATCCCATCATTATAAGAGACAAAAAATATAAATATATTTCTTCCCGCTAAGATTCTGAATTCAAGGTTATTTGGATACCACGTATCGTGTCTCCTACCACTAACACCTGCAACCCGCTAAAATTCAGACATAATCGGGACTCGCTCATAGACTGTCTAAGGATGCAGTCGCATTTTAATAGTAAAAGTTTCTTAAAATATTTGTAATGTTGCGTTATTAAACACACATAAAAAAGTTTTCTGAGGTTTCATAATAACATAAAAATGTACATAGTTTTACAGTGAGTGAAGTGATGAGTTGTTTGTTTTCGGTTTCATAATTATTTTTCTGTTCATGTTAGTACTTGGAGTAAATGGAATAAAAAGTACATTCTTATTTCAAATACTCTTTTATTTTGGTTTAACTCCTACCTAAAGAGTTTGGTCCTTCGATGCATATATTTAAAGAAAATACAAGTCCAGTGTTCTTTCAACATTTATGAATACTATTATTCGTAAATCGTTCATTGAGGTTTGTCTGTTTCCTTAAATTTGGTACCAGGTAAAAGCCGAACATGAGGTGGAGGTGGAATAAATTCTTCAGTTTTGGACGTTGATGGCTGGGGTTGTTCCATCACAGATCCTACCGACATTGCTCCTGATATAATTTTTTGGATCAAATGGCAGCAAAACAGTAATTTATACTATTCGGCGAAAAATACTTAATTTTGCTTTTACATCTTCATACCGTTTATTTGTTTTTATAGCCATACTTTATTACCTACCTGGTACATTTTGAAAAAGAGGATTTTCTTGTCCTTCCATTAGCTTCAAAAGTTGTTTTTCCCACGCATTTAAAACAATTTTCTGATTTCCCGTTGCAGTTTTGTCCGTCTTTTTCTTCAACTCGGTCTTCATATTTTGGATTTTCTTTTTTAGTTGTTTTTCAGTTAAATCCCTTCCAATTTGCAAAATATATTTTTGGTGGATTTTTTTCTCTTTTATTTTAGGAACTTGCGATTTATTAAATGTAATATTATAGCTTTCCAAAATTTCCATCAATTTCAGGTTGGACGTAATTTTTGCAGGAACTTCCTCCGTCAAAAAATCACTTGTAGAATTTTCTGGATCACTACTCATTTTGAACGTAAACCGTTAGCACTCGTTAATGATACTGGTTTAAAAAGTTTTCATGTGCTCGATATTTGCCTTTGTCGATTTGCACATCGGCAGTTAAAATTTGTCCATACACATACAGTCTATCGAATTTCACGGCCGACTGATTAGTTCATAAAAATATAAATATAGGCCTTATCAGTATAAAAACATTTTTTTTTAATATGATTTACCAAATAAGAACTTTAAGTGAATACTTAAAATATCTAGCTTTTGCTAGTAAGTAAAAGCAAAAGGTTATTCACCTCAATTTAAGCAAATGCTATTAGCAAAAGCTAAATCTACCTAGTAAAAGCTAAAGCTTATACTTCATACTGTAACCAACCAACCCCCGGTATATCATATTATTATTTTTTCAGAAATTTAATGGTATTTGTTTCGTCTTATTCGATTATTATTTTAAGAAACTTTTGAGAGATAACCAAAACCCATTATATTTAATGTGTTTTGATTCCCTTCGACTTTGTTGATTTTTTTAAGCCATTCGATATTTTCTCAAACCACTTGATCTGTCTGAGTGTAGATTGTCAAAACTCGTTATTTTTTATTATATTTTATTTTGGTCTTCGTTTGCATTTTTCCCAAGATACTTTAGATGTCTGTATTTACAGAAAAACAAATAGTACACGGTACCAGAGAACATTATGACGAGGAATGTTTAGTCAAACTCGACATAAAAACGTGAGTGAAAGCGGGAGGAAGGGCTAGTCAAAAATCAAATTTCAAACTACCAACATCGTCACCGAAAAACTTGTATCTGGCGTCGCGACGCCGACGCCTATAGTTTATCGACAACCGGTTGCAGTTTTACTTCTTCAACACCCAGTATATTTTCACAAACTAACTACGAACACCATCAATTGAAGCTACAATATTCGACGCCATTCCTCGACGACGCCCTACGTCCCGACGCTAAAGATTTCGGCGTCTACCCTTTTTTACATCTCTCATCGTAAACGACGAATTCTGCACTTCGTTGGATTTATTTTACCTTCGTAAAAATAAATCAGAATAAGTATTTTCACATTTTAATCGCCAACTTCTTATAGTCCCTGAGCCAACGGTTAAATACGTATCCACTGAAACAGCTGATAAAATTTCCATCTTTCGTTGTTCACGAGGGAGTGACGTTTATACCATCCCTAAACAACAACTTCTATCATATATTTTTCTAAAATATATTGTCAATGTTACGCAGAGGCGTAGTGTCAATCGCATTATATATTTCTACATTATGGTTCAACGAGTATTCAGCCTGAAATATGGGTTACATCGCTGGTACTGATCTGGCCGTAACTCAATAGGGTTGTCCATACAAACAATATAATACTAAAAAGAGGTATTTCTGATACCACAAAAGAGCAATAATTGCCAATAATGCAGAGAGAGGCAGTGCACATCTGATGACATTTACGGTATTTAAAGTCATTAAGAACTTTTTGTACATAAATGTCCTTTATTCATTGACAACACAATTGGTTAATTTATAATTAAACATTCATTATGATGGTGGTCAGGTTTTCCGGTTGCCCGGTTTTCCCTATACCTTTTATGCCAAATGGCGCCATCATTCATCAGTAAATTTTCTTAATGAATAAATAATTTCTTGAGATTTTTGTGTTTTGATTTATGTTCACTTGTCACCAAACTTTAAAAGAATTTCTGGAGTTATTACAATTAATAATAATAATGCTATTATTATTACTACGATTATTAAACACAACGTGGGTCCTAACTTAACAATACTAGACGATCAGGTATATTTTGTGATAAATTTGAGTATGAAAGTTTCTTACCGAAATGGCCATCGGTTTGTTACTTTTTACTCGCCTTTTTCATGAGATAAAGAGGCCAGGGGGTGTGTGGTTACACATTAGCGGAAACCTTCCATAAAAAATTTATTAACGAAAAGAAGGACTATGCCAATTTGAATACTCTAAGCAAACCTACTTTATCCATTTCATACCCCGACACTAAAGACGTCAATTCCATAAACCTTCCTTTTACGATAAAAGAAATTTCAACTGCCCTTTCTACTTCCAAAAATTCTGCTGCCGGTCCTGACGACATACCATTCATCTTTCTGAAAAAGTTGTCAATTTTTAGCCTTAAAAAATTATTAGATTTGTTTAACAGCATATGGATTAACAAGAAGTTCCCAAACTTATGGCGCGAATCTACTCTACTTCCATTCAAAAAGCCAGACAAACCCTCAAACAATCCTAACTCTTACAGACCAGTTTCACTGACGAACACAATGTGCAAACTATTAGAAAAGTTGATAAAATAATAGGCTTCGATGGCTCCTGGAAAAATACAAAATAATAACACCAGAACAATCAGGATTTAGGTCGCAACGAAGTACCTTGGACAACCTGGTAGTCTTGCAGTCATATATTGTTGATGCTTTTAATAATAATCAAGACGTCATTGCAACATTTTTCGATATCGAGAGTGCGTTCGACACTGTTCACAAACCTGTCATACTAAGAAAACTAAAAGAAATCAATCTCACAGGTAATATTTTCTCCTTCATCGAAAACTTTTTGTCAAATCGGACCTATAAAGTATCCACCAATGGAAAAATGTCATCCACATATAATCAAGAAAACGGTGTTCCTCAGGGATCTGTGCTGAGCCCAACGCTTTTTATACTAGCCATCAATGACATTTGCAGAAACATCAATGCTCCAGTAAAATTTGCTCTTTATGCCGACGATTTAGTTCTATTTTGCAGAGGAAAATCCGTCCAGGCCACTTCTAACCTAATTCAAAAATGAGGGGGTAATCCCACCCAACTTTCCGAACACTCCTAGTAAAGTAATTGTTTAATCGATTATTTTAGTTTTTCGGCATTAAAATACATTAATTATATTACCTATCGAATGGTATAAATCCCATTTTAATATCTTTAATATTTTTAAAGTTATTCAATTTCTTTTAAACTTATATTAAATTACAAAAAAAAAATTAGGAATTCTACAATTTTTTGAATAAAATTTTGAAAAAAATCACAATTATAGAGTTTTTTACTACAAATTTAAGGGTAATTTTTTTAAAATTTTTAATATTAATTTTAACCTTAAAACAATTAAAACCTATTTGTGAATAATTTTAAAATCAATAAATAATTAATATCTCATTCAATTTTATTCAAAATGGGAAACAGACCTTTTTTTTAGGTTTTTTGGATCAAAATGCATTAATAAATTTAGTTTAAAAAACTAAAAAAAAATCAAATTTTTTTTCAAAAATTCATGGGTAAATCCATTGAATTGTTTTAACTTTTTTCATTTTTTGCTATAACTTTTACAAATACTATGTTAAAATTATGAAATAATTTACACACATAGCACTTTTGGATCCTTTTCGGATATGCTATTTAATTTTTTCATTTATTTTATACTTATTGACAAAACGAAATTACAAAAAAATTTAAAAAAATTCTTAATTTTGGCTGTAATAATTACAATTCTAAATTTTAAGAAACTAAAATACATTTAAAATTTAGAGTTTTATATTATCTTTCGAATGGTGAAAATCACATTTCAATAACTTTAATATTTTTCAAGTTATTCAATTTAGTTTAAAATCGTAATATAATCTTAAATTTCTTTGCCAATTTTTTAAAAATTCCAAAATTTTTGTAATAAAATTTTGAAAAAAATTACAATTATAAAATTAATTATTACAAATTTAAAGATATTTTTTTTAAGTTTTTAATATAAAAATTTAACTGAAAAATAATAATTTAATAAAGATACAAATTAAAATAAAAACTAGCGGCGAAACTATACGCAACTTGAAAAAATAGTTAAGACAAAATTTATAGAAAATTTTATGTTCTACAATTTTGATCCCATGTAATTTTTCATAAAAATCCATAATTTTGTCTTAAAATCTAAAAAAGTCACAAAAATGTCAATACAAATTTTTTTCATGCCCTCTAGCGGCGAAACTATCAGGAATTCAAAAAACCGGTAATGACAAAATGTGTAGAAAATTTTATGTTCTACAACTTTCGTATCTTGTAATTTTTCATAAAAATGCATTATTTTGGTTATTTAAGAAAAATATGAAAAAAAATTACTTTTCCATAACTCTGGCAACAATGGCAAAAGTTTTTGAAAATTTTAAACATTCGAAATTAAACTATAACGTATAAAAAATATATGTGTAAAACTTTATTGTCATCTTGTTAGGTAATGACGTCATCACTTATAGCAACTGTCACTTCCGGTTGTCCGATTAACTCCAAAATCTATACAGGTCGTCTCCTTGTTACCCTAAATATGTATATAAAATTTCATCTAAATCGGTTCAGCCGTTTAGACGCTATCGTGTTCACACACACACACACAGACACACACACAGACAGACATCATGCTAAAAATGGTATAAATGGATTCAGGTGACCTCAAAACGTAAAGATTCGTTAAAATCTGGGTATGGTCAAAATATCATGATCGCAATACTTTCCTTCTATACAACTCTGTTGTTCGGAAAGTAATAAGCTGTAAATCAAATCTTGCAGTGGGCACACGAAACTGGATTTCAATTCTCATCTACTAAATCAAAAACGATAAAGTTTAGCCGAAGACCCTCATCTAAATTGAATCCAGAAATTATTTTAAATGGGGAAAAACTTGAAGTTGTAATTGCAACAACCTCTGCAGTTCAATTTTTGATTATTGATATTTGATATTTAATCCAATTTTTAGACTTATAAATACTTGGACAATTAAAATTCCCTTTCACCGGACTAAAACTAATCCTACGAAATATTTTTGGAAAAATATTTAAACACCTAAAAATAAATATTTTTCTACTGCGAAAATAAATAAAAGTTAAATATAGTATCATGTAGCGGAAAAGTAAAAATTAATGAGCAACAAGTTTCCCACTAAAGCTCCGGCCAGACGCTTCGAGCCTGGTTTGCACAAACAGTTTGTGCAAACTGACTGAACACGCTACGAGTGGCCACACGGGGGTCCATACATATTATCAGAATCATATTATATCAAACAATGTGTTTAACAAAATTTACTGTTTCAAACCATCATACCAACGAAATCTTACTTGTCTGGAAGAATATTTATTCGGAATGTAATAAAGTAAAATGGAGACTGTCAAAATGATAAAAAAACAAAATGATAATCCATAAGACTAACATAATGACAAAAGTAGAGGTCCCCCCCCCTCAGACGGACGACCAGCCGACATAGGTACCTAACTTCACGTTAGTCGCTGACGACATAGGTACCTAAGTTCAGGTTAGTCGCAGACCTGTCTGAGAAAGCGGAACCATAATTGCGCGCGTCTATAAATAGAGCGAAGCATATGCGGGTATGAAACTTTACTATACCCTTAAATAATGTAAATATTTTTCCGGAAGTTATATTATAGATAACTATTGTAATAGATAATATTATAAAATAAAATGGTGGGCTAAAAGGTGGTAATATTGGCACCTTAAGAGAAGATAGTGGGTGTGGGGAGATAAATTTTACTTCAGATATCACATAAAAAATAAAAATAATAATAATTATGAAATATTTTTGTAAAAATACGGCTATTTATAAATACAGCAGATGGCGCCACTATCATATAGCGGCTAGAACCGCAAATAATATATTAGTAAGCTAGATAGGCTCCTAATGTATATTAAGCTTATTAAGCAGTTTTGTTTGTCCCCCACCGGGTCTAATTTATTTGATATGCCGAGTTGTGATTTTTTTGGAGGATCTCAATACTGCGAGTGTAGCGACTGCCAAACGAAAACGTGTCCTAACTGTGGGAAAAAAGTCCTCTGTAAAGTGTACAAATATAAAACCGATCGAAAAGGTATAGGCTACTACAGCTTTACCTGTGATTGCTGCGCGGCCAAAGATAAAACAAATTAAAAATTATACATGTACTGAATATAAACTGTTATTTTATATTGTAATAAAATATATACTAAAAATACCCAATAAATAAATACCTAAAAGGTAATTTAAAAATTAATAATGTAGTTCTATTTATATTTTAATAATTCTGTGTACTGATTCATATCAAATATCATTTGCGTTTATATCGTAGAGAACAGCTGAGCAAAAGCAATGAACTTGGAACTTTTTTAATCGCAAAAAGATGCATTTTATATTAGGCATCGGGTTTCACAACCATGTCGGAATCTTTTTTTTGTGATTTCACTTGTCGGCTGTTTACGCGGGGAAATTCCAAATATACTAATTCAGCTTGAAATAGTTAATAAATTTAAAGTTTTATTATTCCAAATCTCGATATTTTTATACTATTTAGATATTTCAATTTATTTAATTAAAAATAAAAATCCTTTATTTATATTACGTAAACATTCAGAACATATGCGTAAAGTAGTGAACTTGAACCTTTAAAACGAAAGATGATCTAAAAATTGCTAATTAAAAATTTTTAATTTAATTATTATAAAAAGGATATAGGACTTCCTCTCACTCCTGACCAATTCTCCATAATAAAATAATTTTATATTTGTTATTTCAATTTATTCGGTCTCGGTGGCACAGAGCATTGGCTATCGGTCATATTCACTTATGGCCATTTATATGCTAGAGCCAACGTGGGTTCGTGCCTCGTATCTGACAGTGAAATTTTAATTTAAAAGTTTCAGTGTTAGATACTTGGCTCGAATAGGTAAACCGCATTGAATATTAATTTAATTAATGTCTAATGCGGAGCCTAGATTTTCAATCCCCCTGTGTCACCGTGCCGATGATGGTGGTGTAGGTTTTCCGGGTTTTCCTACGCCTATAGCCAAATGGCGCCATCAATCCTCAGTAAGTCGCCCCGGAGCGCCATGGCAAATAATAATAATAGCCGTCCCTTCCCCGCACAAGCCATTGGCTTCTGGGGTTCACTCGTAAGGGGGTGAAATGTAGGGCGAGTATTATTATTATTATTATTATTATTATTAAATAATCAAAACAGATGATTATAGTAACGAGCTTGAACTTTTAAATGAAACATGATCTGAAACTCGCATAAAAAATTAAAAGATTATTACACAAATATTTAATAAAAATTATATTATAGTTTACAAATTCTAAAAGGGGAAAGGAGATAGGAGAACCCACCACTCACCCCTGACTATCGAAAACAAGTCAGCCTCTCCACAATAAAGTAAGGATATAAGGGATGGAAAAAGGGTGGGAATAATGTTTTAGTTTAATATAATTTAAGAACTAACATTAGTATTTGTATTAAAATCAAAGAAATATTAATCTAAAATTATAAGCTAAACATATAAATTTTAAAATATTAACATCCCAGGTAGCAGAGTGACGTGTTAAAGACGTTGAATATTGGTCATTATTTACGTATATGAATGACGTGAAAAACACGTGATAAACAGGGTCATAAGTCACAGACCAATGACGTCTTTTTTTACGTAAAAATTACGTTTTTTTTGACGTATAATTAAACATCCATTTTGAGGTTATTTTAGATTTAAAAATTGTATTTTTTTACTGTAAAAAACATAATATCCTCGGAATTCATAAAAGAAATAATTACACAAATTATATTCAAATACAGGATGTCCAACAGTAGTTTGACGATTTTTAAACTAAAATAACTTCGACTCAGATACGATAAAAGAGCGGTTTTGTCTGAATGCATTTTTTCCCATTCCCACTAAATTTTTCATTAAACACATGCACACGGAGTATCCCATTTAAAAATAAAAATTCGCAGTGATTTCCGCTGTTTAACTGGATGGACAACTTACTTAAATTCATTTTTAGATTATTAAAGACGATTAGGTAGTCAAAACGGCACTCTTTCGAAGGTATTTCAGTTCAAAAATCTTCACAATATTGCAAGACACCTGTATAATTTATTAGCAAAATGAAAACGCATTCTTATATAAATCTTAATTGATAGAAACATAAAAAATAAACTGAAAATATAATAACATGTTGAGCATTACTGAGAAGCTATAGGGGGGTAGCCACTAAGAATGAACCACCACTAGTCCTCCTCCATCTTCTTCGACAAAGTCTATCACTTTTTACATTATTATTAGTCCTGTTAAGAGATCGTGTTACGGGCTAAAATTTTTTAGGCATTAACATCTTAGGCCAAATTTTAAGTCTCCTAATAGAGTAATGTATTCCCAATTTATTTATAAAAAGGATACTACAAACCTTGTTTTAATAATAATCTCACTATTGTTTACTTTATATTTTATTGACATTTCCTTTGTCATCACAGTTAAATCATTAATTCTTCTTTTAATTAATTTTTCTTGAATGTGACATTTCATGGATTGAATTCCTTCCTTTCTTTTCTCTTCCTTTTTTGGTGCTAACCTGATTGTAGCATGTGCTAATAAAATCAACCGGTAACGGATTTAAATGCCTAAAAAAGAAATAAATGGTTAAAGTGTTTCTTAAATTGTATGGTAGAATACTGCATATCTCTTAAGGTGGATATATGAAACACTAACCTGTAGGAAATCACTTGTAAGGTCATCCAACATCCTGGGTAAGTTTTTATGTCTAACTCTTCTCTCCAACGTTGTATATATCTTTTGTTACCCTTACATCAAGAAGGGGGCACAACAAGAATTTAATGCTTTGAGCGTTCCTAAGCGCTACCATCTTGCTGTCTCATCGGTTTTATGTTTGCTCGTTCTATGCTTTTCTGCTTTACCACTGCTTTTTGGCTATATAATCCATTCAAAGCCGCCTTCCTTCCATTTTTGATCCGGTAAACTATTGATCAGTGATAGGGGCGTAGAGGACATCATACTAGTTCTAGAGTCTACTAACTAACAAGTAAGATCTTTCCATTTACTGAACTGTCTTCAAGTACTGAAAATAAAAGAAGCTAAATTGTCGATAGTGTTTAGTATATTTGATAAACAGCTCATATTCATTATAGATCGTAACTTGGTATCAAATAAATTATTGTAAAACAAGAGCACGAGACTCCTGTTTAACCTAAAAGTAGTGTTGGGATTCTGAGAACGATTTATAACTTAATTAATTTGTATATTATATTAAATAGTAATAATAAATTTACCTGTGAACGATTAGTACGAATTGGCAAAGCATATTTGTAATAAATATTTCACTCGCACACGTGCATCCCATTTTAAAATATTTCATCATATAAATTTGAAAGAACAATATTTTCTAACCTGGAGAACTCCAGCAGCCGTGGATAAAAAGTAGTTTGATTATTTTTTTATTTAAATGAAAATCGTAATTGAATTAAATAATAACTGTAACCACAAAAAACAACAAAACAAAATGGGTTGTATTGCGCCGAAGCTTCGATAAAAAGCAAAGGCGGACGCAGGGTTGCCAGACGTCAAACGTCTAGTCTAAAATTATTGGAATATGACCATAAAATTATAAGATTCCAGGATAAACTATCAGAAAAAAATTGATATATTGATTTATTTGAAATTTTTATCTCTATCTAATTAGCTACATTATAGGTTATCATTATCGATTTATCAGTTCGTAAGCAAGATTAAGAAAAAATATGTTGGATATCGATAATTATCAGGCCACTGGCAACACTGGGCCACCGCAAAAACGGTGATTTCTAATAAATTTGATTAGGAATTTATAAAGTTCTGTTTTCGTTATTGTCTATATGTAATAATAATTGTTGGTTATATTTTAGTTTATTTTCTAATATAGTATTCAATACATGGTTAAGGCTATGATTTCGCGCGAAATCTTGCCGAGTAAAAATAACTTTCTGTTTTAATTTTATTGGTAATGTCGGTGTGCACCGACTAGGTATAAACAAATTTCTAAAAAATACGATTTTATATATTTATTCGAAAACTAATACCAAAATTCGACGAATATATTACGTTTTTTTATGACGTCTTAAAAACGTCCACATAACAACGTTTTTTTCACGTCATGTTTTGGCCCAAATTACGTCAGTTGACGAGAATACACCAATTTTCAACGTCTTTAACACGTCACTCTGCTACCTGGGATGTTAAGTAAGTAAATTTATTCTAATCTTGTCTTTTTAAAGCCGTATGGAAGAGATGAGCCATCTTCAAAAAAAGCCCTTTTTAAGGAAATTGTCTTGTATAATTTAGTTTCTTCTTTTGTTACCACCATATGGTCCAAAGTTCTTCTTATTTTCTTCGAAATAATAGGAATGGGTTTTATATTTTGATCTAACACCATATTTTTCATTGTCTCAAAATTAAGCAATTCACTTGCTGCATGCGTTAACGAAATACCTTTTACCTTACACACAAACTTATATTTTTGATCATTTGTGCTCCATACCTTATACGCATAGTTTTTAGGCCCTCCAGAAACAAAATCAGTAATGTAACTGCCCACACCGTATTTTTCTAACTCGTCCGACATATCACCGATGCAGGCTCCAATAGGTATATCAGGTAATTCAGGATCTGATATGTATACAACACTGTCTGTGTCACAATACAATACACGTTCTTTTATTTGGTCCATGAAATTATATAGCATTATTCTGGCTTGAGCTGTCACGTAGGAGGCAATTACTACGTTTACCGTAGATAAGTTTTGAAAAGCTTCTTCTATATACTCATAATTTACAATTAGCACTTTTTCATTGATAGGAAAACATGAATTAACATGTATAGATGGGTTAGTAAGCAAGACATACAATTCTGAGGGGTCATTTATAATTTTAGTTTTTACTTGGTTTTCTCTTTGACCAAACTTTCCCCAAAACGAGTTTAATATTATCTTTGCAATTGACCGAAGACCTGGATTTTTAACAATTTTGTCAAATTCTAACAATACATCTTCTTGTTGTAAAAATTCTTCAATGTAACGCTCTTTCTCTTCCTCAGTGTTACAGGTTTGTGGCCATCCGGAGGCTTCTTGTTTAATTTTTATAAAATTATTCATCATTTTAGTAAATAATCCATCATTATTTTTGTCAAATTGTATAACATTATCATATTTCCATATTTCGTAAATTTCCCGAATTTGATAACCTTTATTGATTGCTAAGTTTACTTCAGGTATGGTCCAGGTGCCGATAAAGGCTCGCTCTTTATCGCTATGGGTACATAATCCTGAATTAAATGTCTCTCCACAACTGCGGCATAGTGTAAACATTAACTTATTATTAACCTTTAAAGGTAAAACAGGAATAAATAAGTTGTTAGGGGGCAATATATTACATTTAATAAGTCCCTGTATATTTGTAATATCTTTTGGGCACTCTTTTCCAACTAGAACTGTAGGATGACCAACTGGAAATACCCCTTTTTTGCAAACTGCGGGATAAAGACTTATTATGTCCACAAATTTTATTATTTGGTCATTTTCAAGTTGTGCATGTGTTACAAAGTTTTCAGTACGACCACCAGTGAAAGCGTCCCTTGCTAATAAAGGGGTGTTCAAAATTAAGGGATGGTTTTTAGTATACGCTTTTATTTCTTTATTTTCTTTCATTTGATTTCTAAAATGACATTCCCACATTTCTGTTACAATATACCCAAAACTCCGTAAACGCTCATGTGTTTCGGCAGTATGTTCGAAGCGACTGTTTAAAGTTTCTGAACAATTTTCATAAAGAGGTGTATCCCGATTACAGGGAAAGCAATGATGTCCGTGGTAGTAACAACCGTGAAACTGAAATATTTCTTTTGTTTCTTCACAAAAACCATCCACTTTTATTCCTTTTACCACACTTTCTTTTTGCTTTGCCGAGTGAATTATGTTAATGTTTCGTTGTTTTTCTTCCCATATCAACCACTGTAAAGCAATTTTTGACTGGTTATCTCTGTACCTGTATCCTTGTTTTGGTATTATACCTATAGTTTTGGGTTTCAGAAAATTTCTTCTAAATATTTTATTACATGTTCCTGCGATTGTTATTGATTCAGTAAAGGGACATACGTTACAAGTTTTCAATATTTCTTCTTTGAATTTTTTACAGGCCTCTGTTAAAATTTGTACATCTGACAAACAGTAATTTGTAATTTCTTTTTGAAAATCGAAAATGAAGTTTTCAGCATCTTTTTTTTGATACCATTCTAAAAATTCTTTTATTTTGTCAGGTTTCATATTATTAGGGTCGTAATACTTTATATCTGGAATTGAACCGATATATTTGTAATTTTCTTCTTTATTGAATAAATGAGGAAAATAACCCTTTTTTAATTCTGTTAAACCAAATGCTTTAGGAAGTTCCGACAAAGCCATCGGAAAATAGTTGAGCGAGTCCAAAAATCTTACATTACCTATGGTCATTAAAATAATTTTTGTTCCGCGCATAATAAGTTCAGGTTTTATTTGAGAAGTGGTAAGTATCTGATGAAGTATGAACTGTAAATCAAAAGATTGGGCGTTATGAGCAATCGCAATAACGCTTTTAAATAACTTTCTTTGGTTCAACAAATATTCCGTGAAATTAGGGACGCATAGAGCTCTTATTATCTGAGTTCTCACACCACATTTTAAACAAATGTTACCTTCCAAATTTTCACACTTTTCACAAAATTGTGAAAAAATACATAAATTAGGCTGGTGTAATAACGTACCATCTTCAAGCTCTTTTTCCTGTCGTGTTTCAAAATCGTAAAACACGAACAATACATCTTTAATTCTTGGAGTCCCTTTGTCAACAGGTATATAACATTCATGATTTTGGGGTACATGCATATAACATATTTTACAAAATATTTCATTACACGTATGTACTCTATCATTCGGAATGGTTTTGAGACAGTCATTGCATTTTCTTATTTCTAAACAAAGAGAATTTTTAATATGGTTATCAAAGCATTCTTGGCCTCTAAAATACCTATTACAATTCGCGCATTTTATTTTTGTATTTGCAGCTTCACAAACGGCCATTTCTCTACATCCAGGGCATCTATTTTTACATCTGTGCTCATTTTTATGATCATAGGGAACATGGCACGAGTCGCAGAAAAATTTGCAACAAAATGCAGAGGTTAAGGAGGTTATTGTATTAAAATGATTATCATGAAATAATAAATTTATGGGTAATCCCTCATTTTTTTGCTGAAATATTACGTTGCGCCCCTTAAAACCATACTGATAGACAGTAATTTTATAATCTTGCAAATATTCTTGAATTTTCTTAATTTCGTCAATTCCTCCACCTTCTTGAGGAATAACCAAATTACAATTTTCCATAAGTTCTCGAGCCATAGTGAGTTGCAGTGTTTTATTACTACATATTTTTTTAAAAAGAACGTTTTTATCAGCGAAGGCTTTGCCTATAACTATCTTTTTAAACATTCTTCTTCAAAAGAATTATATTTTCTTCCTCGACCTCTTCCGGTAGGTACTTTAACTGTGGTAATAGTTAAACAAAAAGTTTCAGTATTAAAAGCGGAAGAATTTGACTGATATAGCCCCGAAAGCACTTCCCATATGGCACTATAAGTCAAATATTGGGCTTGGCGAAAGCTAAGAAAGCCATTACCGCCAGAAAAATCTTTCGAACAAAAATTTAAGCCTACATAATCAGTTGGTTCTAAATCTTCAGTAGCTTTATCAATAATTTCAGTAAGAGCGTTTCGTATCCATTTAATTGGATCGCTGTTTTTCGGAGCAGGATTTATTTTAAAGTCTATCGAACGAACATATAAATTAAACCTTTTTACCTTTTTAGTAGTATTTCTTATAATTGTATACTTATCCATGATATTCACTAGCACTGGTGATTTCAGTAAATATTCTCGGATACGGGTTAGTTAGGCACAAACTTGGAAGCCGGTAAGCGATAGAATAACTATGTAGAACTGAAGATATCTAGCATTGTAAGTACTATTTGTACTAAAAAATATATTTACCACGCATGCGCAAAACAACCCATCTGGCATACAAACGACACATATTATGGTTACCATCTGTTTCACATCCGGTACATCTGCGGAACATGCTATAGTGTGAGAAGTACAACACTTCCGGCCACATGTCACATCTGGCGATCACATGTCACATCTGGCAACCATCTGGAATACAAATGACACATCTGGTTACCATCTGCTATACATCCGGTACACCTGCCGCACAGATGGCAGGGTGAGAAATACATAAAAACTTCATTCCCACGATAACATCTGCCATACATCCGGTACATCTGCCACACAAACACACGCGTGATGAATATATAAAAACTTCATTCCCACACCAGAATCTGCTATACATCTGGCACACAAATGGTAGTGTGAGAAGATAAAAATCGCAAACTTCCTCTCCTCTTCTATATTTTTCCGCACGGGTTGCACATTCTTCTTCGCTATAAAATTTCCCCATTCCATATACTGTTTCATGCTCTGCGTCAAAACCCATATTGAAAACTGTTGAGAAAGGTGTTCAATTCCAGATTTTAAATCTGTTATTGGTACTTCTCGAGTATACATCATCAACATGTTAACAAGAGTCTAAGAGTGTGTTTACATTTTTAACTGGTTAAATACATAATTCCCCAATACATGAATTAGATATAACCGTTTCAGAAAACTAGATTCCGCCTGTTATCATCATTAGATTGGTATCATTATAGGTAAAAAAGTAGGATTGAGAAGCCGCCAAAATTCAGAACTTTTTTTACAAAATTTTTACCCGGAGGATTTTTTAACTTTCAATTGACCTATGAACATGCAATTTGGTGATGTTTATTGTTACGTATATTTTACCAACAATTATGAATATATTTATAAATATAATTTTTTCATAAGCATTCCCTCATTTTTAGGGGTTCCATACCTTCGTATGTTAAAAACACATTTTTCATCTTTTAATTATTTCTATCGGTGTTCGATTATCTTCATCGATATTAAAAAATTGTTCGTTACATTCAAAATTTGTTAATATATCTAAGTATATATACGAATTGTGATATTTGATATTGTAATATTTTTATCTGTGCTATTATTAGTTCTGTTAAAAATGCATTTTTCGTCTCATATTTATGTTTCTTCATAGAACGCACATCCGCCAGGTCATTTTTTCTTTTCAGTTCTTTAAATTGTTTTACCAAGTATTTTTCACTTTTTAGTTCAATTAAAATTCAGTAGAATTTGACCAAAAATTAATTGGTTGGCGCCCTTAATATTCAGGTCTCGTTCTGGTAGAACTAACGCTATTGAACAAATAACATATCTATAAATAATTATCAAAAAGTAAAAATTTTATTGCACAAAATTATTTTTTTACAAAACTTTTCTAATTCGTGCGTTTTAAATTTATTTTAACACGTTAACATTACCTTATGGTAAAGACATTTTTTTTCAAAATCATGGCGACCTATTTAGAGATACCGCAGTGAACGCGTTAATCGAATACTAATATAATTCATTATTTATGAAAAAACGGGTTTTATAAATATAATTTATGATTTATTTTCATCAGTATCAAAATTTTTTGAAATTCGAAGCTTTAAAAATTTCCTTTTCCAAACTACCTTCAACTAATCAAAACAAAATAAAATCAGTAGTTAAAGAAGGCCGATTCTATCCGGAAAAAGATGGTAACCTTGACATTGACCTTGATCTGAATGACCCGAAGACTAGGTCTGTCAGATACTTTTTTTCCAGGACGCTGGACACGGTAACGGTGGATAATTTTTTTACACCAGTCCAATCCCTATAATTCCTATCAATCACTTCATATCTTTTTTTTACGGGTCCTGCGCATTTAAATTTACGCTCGTCGGGGGTATAGCGTGTACAGCATCATCGAAAACAGGGAGTGGGATATACATTTGCCGCTAATATAAAAAAAGTCCCCCTCTCTGGGGCGCGTATTGGCAGGGATCGGACGCAATATCCAACACTGCCACCGTGCACAGTATCCTCGAAAACGGGGAGGAATATGTTTCCCGCTGATATTTAAAAAGATATAAAAATTCACCGCTTTCGGGGGCGAATATTGGCCGGTGGAGGGGTTGGAAGGGGTCGGAATAGATGTTCAACACCACCACCGTGCTCAACATCCTCAAAAACTGGGATAAATTGTGTTTCTCTGCAGGAAACCTTTTGAAGCCCATTTAACCCCTCCAGGGAGTGGATTTTGGCCGTTTTGAGGGCTCGCTAAACCCCAAAGAGAAATTCTAACGCCGTCATCGTGTTCAGCATCCTCTAAAACGAGAAAATATTTCCATTTTTCGCCTTTTTCCGACTCACACACGCTACTATACAAAAAAGGGGCATTTGAAGAATAAAGGGATCAAATAGACGTATTCGCCTCATGGTTGGGAGCATACATTTGGAAAGGGGCTTAAATTCCATTATGACAATGGTATGTTGCATAAGGGGGTAATTACACCGTGACCTATAAGATCTACTGTGTCATATTCTCCTCAAGATATTTAGGATGTCTGTTTCTGATTCGGTAGGTCTCTCTCTTCTATCTCATGTGCTCCCGGGTATTGGGCCAATTAGGTTTTGCAAAGCAGTGCATTCTTAGAGTATGTGGATTATGTTTTCAACATCTAAGTAATAAAATCAGCATTCTTCTTGTTCTGTTTATACAAGCTTCTTAAGATGTCCTTTCAGTCGGCATAACTCTTTTAGGACTCTTACGAAGCTTGTTTTTACATAGGTTGATATATTCTGTAGACCTCTTGAAGTTATAGTTTCCCAGAAGAACTTTCGCTTTCCACATTTCTTGTAGTTTATTTCACTGGTTGGATCTTTTTATTTCCACTTCTCTTTTTAAGTCTTCTGGTATTATGCTACTACTGATTCCACAAAATGATTCAAGCCCTAGAAGTAGCGTTTAAGACGCTTTTTTTGATGAATTTATCTGCTACTTCGTTTTCCTCCACCCCGATATGTTCCGGAACCCACAGGATGGTAACTGTATTATTCTTGTTTAGCTCATTTAATATTGCTCATCATTCCTTGACCATTTTCGAGCTCATTACGTGGGAGCTCTGTGCTTTAATGGCTGCTTGACTATCCAAATTAATGACAATTTCTTGTCTGCCGAATTTTTTTTGTCGACGTTGAACTGGACACTTTTTTCAATAGCGTATATTTCCGCTTGGTGATTTCCCCAAGCATTTGGTACCAGGTACATATTGTAATGATATTTTACAATTTCTCTCAGAATTTTGGCTGGGTCCTAGTCAAAAAATAATAAACATTACAAACAATATCAAAAATTTATAAACTGTCCTGCTATATTCCTCTTTCTTGTGTTCTTCTTAGGTGATTAATTCTAACTATGATTTCTTTCTCTTCTTCCAAATATCTGCTTCTTATTTCCTAGTTTCTTCAATTACAGATGTTTTCCCCAAAATTTAATCTTGATATAGTTTAGTCTTCCTCCAAAATTTTTTTTACTGCTGATTGAGTACCATTCCAAATTTTATAAATTTTCTTTAACATTTTTTTTTTTTTTAATTAAAACTATATTTTCTAATTATTTTAATATATAATATATAACTTTTTACATCTCTTTTCCTTTAACCATCCAATATACCTTTTTCACAAAATTATTTCTGACAATTCTCAAAATTATATCTCAATAATCTTTTTTTTTCGTTTATTATTTTTCTTTTACCACTAGATTTTTTTTTAAAATTACCTCAGCCTTAATTTAGATTATTAACCTTATATTCCCTTTTTACTATCTGACTTAAATTTCATATCTGACAGTTCCAAAATTTCAATTTTATTATAACAACATTCATTATTTAAAAAAATTTTAAGATTCTTTCACTTTTGTTAAATTTATTGCCAATCTATCTATAATACTTTCCGTTTCCTATTCTTCCCCTGCATATCAAACTCTCCTATCTTAACATAACAATTAACTTTGAATAATCTTTTAATAAATTAACTTTTAAACACAACTTTATCAATATTAATATAATTTTTATATGATCGAAAATTAATAATATTTTAATATATTCTGTAAAATTTTGAAGCATTTCTACATGATCTGAAACAATCCTGCAAAATTTAAAAAAATATTTGCCAAATCCTATTAAATTTTAAGAACCTACTGAAAAAATTTAAAAAATTCCTACAAATTTTAAAAATAATAATATGATCGAAAATTAATAATATTTTAATATATTCTGTAAAATTTTGAAGCATTTCTACATGATCTGAAACAATCCTGCAAAATTTAAAAAAATATTTGCCAAATCCTATTAAATTTTAAGAACCTACTGCAAAAATTTAAAAAATTCCTACAAATTTAAAAAATAATAATATGATCGAAAATTAATAATATTTTAATATATTCTGTAAAATTTTGAAGCATTTCTACATGATCTGAAACAATCCTGCAAAATTTAAAAAAATATTTGCCAAATCCTATTAAATTTTAAGAACCTACTGAAAAAATTTAAAAAATTCCTACAAATTTAAAAAATAATAATATGATCGAAAATTAATAATATTTTAATATATTCTGTAAAATTTTGAAGCATTTCTACATGATCTGAAACAATCCTGCAAAATTTAAAAAAATATTTGCCAAATCCTATTAAATTTTAAGAACCTACTGAAAAAATTTAAAAAATTCCTACAAATTTTAAAAATAATAATATGATCGAAAATTAATAATATTTTAATATATTCTGTAAAATTTTGAAGCATTTCTACATGATCTGAAACAATCCTGCAAAATTTAAAAAAATATTTGCCAAATCCTATTAAATTTTAAGAACCTACTGCAAAAATTTAAAAAATTCCTACAAATTTAAAAAATAATAATATGATCGAAAATTAATAATATTTTAATATATTCTGTAAAATTTTGAAGCATTTCTACATGATCTGAAACAATCCTGCAAAATTTAAAAAAATATTTGCCAAATCCTATTAAATTTTAAGAACCTACTGAAAAAATTTAAAAAATTCCTACAAATTTTAAAAATAATAATATGATCGAAAATTAATAATATTTTAATATATTCTGTAAAATTTTGAAGCATTTCTACATGATCTGAAACAATCCTGCAAAATTTAAAAAAATATTTGCCAAATCCTATTAAATTTTAAGAACCTACTGCAAAAATTTAAAAAATTCCTACAAATTTAAAAAATAATAATATGATCGAAAATTAATAATATTTTAATATATTCTGTAAAATTTTGAAGCATTTCTACATGATCTGAAACAATCCTGCAAAATTTAAAAAAATATTTGCCAAATCCTATTAAATTTTAAGAACCTACTGAAAAAATTTAAAAAATTCCTACAAATTTAAAAAATAATAATATGATCGAAAATTAATAATATTTTAATATATTCTGTAAAATTTTGAAGCATTTCTACAGGATCTGAAACAATCTTGAAAAATTTAAAAAAATATTTGCCGAATCCTATTAAATTTTAAGAACCTACTGAAAAAATTTAAAAAATTCCTACAAATTTAAAAAATAATAATATGATCGAAAATTAATAATATTTTAATATATTCTGTAAAATTTTGAAGCATTTCTACATGATCTGAAACAATCCTGCAAAATTTAAAAAAATATTTGCCAAATCCTATTAAATTTTAAGAACCTACTGAAAAAATTTAAAAAATTCCTACAAATTTAAAAAATAATAATATGATCGAAAATTAATAATATTTTAATATATTCTGTAAAATTTTGAAGCATTTCTACATGATCTGAAACAATCCTGCAAAATTTAAAAAAATATTTGCCAAATCCTATTAAATTTTAAGAACCTACTGAAAAAATTTAAAAAATTCCTACAAATTTTAAAAATAATAATATGATCGAAAATTAATAATATTTTAATATATTCTGTAAAATTTTGAAGCATTTCTACATGATCTGAAACAATCCTGCAAAATTTAAAAAAATATTTGCCAAATCCTATTAAATTTTAAGAACCTACTGCAAAAATTTAAAAAATTCCTACAAATTTAAAAAATAATAATATGATCGAAAATTAATAATATTTTAATATATTCTGTAAAATTTTGAAGCATTTCTACAGGATCTGAAACAATCTTGAAAAATTTAAAAAAATATTGGCCAAATCCTATTAAATTTAAAGAATCTACTACAAAAAAATTTAACCAATTCCTAGAAATTTAAAAAATAATAATATGATCGGAAATTAATAATATTTTAATATATTCTGTAAAATTTTGAATCTGAAACAATCCTGCAAAATTTAAAAAAATATTTGCCAAATCCTATTAATACTTATTCTGTAAACTTTTAAATATTTCTGGAAAATTTAATACATTAATGCAAAATCTGAAAAATAATACTATAGAGCGGCTCAACCGTAGGTGCACCGTTTCCGGACTTCGGCCCATCGATTACCAGAACGTATGAATAATACAATGATGTGACGTGGAAACGTTTTAAAAATTTAATCTGTGAAAAAATGAAAAATACTGAATTTGTATGGTAGGTAGCCCGATCCTGAAAACCAGAACTCGATCGGAGATTTCGTTCGAGAGTTATAGTGTTTAGATTCAGACAGACAGAGAGATGTATTTTTTTGCATTTTCGGAGTTCAGAAACATCGAGAAAAGTGATAAAAAGTGGAGGTAAGAAATTTTTTGCTCCCTCACGAAACTTGACATTTACTCTTGATAAATTCAGATTTGTAATTAGATTTTTTTCTCAAAGTAAATCCCATCATATTTTTTGACATTATAAGTACGGCTCTGATTTATCTAAGATCCATAATTTGGCAGTAATTCCGACCAACCCTGTATAATAAACTCTTAATGACTCCGCATAAAACGGTTCTGTGTTATTAAATTAATTACAAAATATCCAACCTACACTTTTTGATGCTGACCGTTAATTAATTTTAATGGGGGACTATATTTTTGACAGCTGCTGCCGGTATACACTTTTACTGTGAATTTTAGTGAAAAATGGACATGGGAGTAGATTTAATAATAATATTTGATAGTTAACCAGGTTGTTAAGATTGTATCTAGTATGAAATATTGGATAGATAAATACAGGTAGTACTTGATTATTAGACAAAAATTTAACTGTTTAATGACCCATATGTAAAAATAAACTTGTTTAAATTGTTCGACATTTTCCGTCTTTCTTGTCTGCGCGTTAGAAGGCATGTAACGACTTCTGTTTAACTTGTTTATTATAAGACCTGATGATGATGATTTATGTTTATATATATAACTCATGTTCATGTGAGTGTGAAAAACCCAAATAGTAAATACATTTTTATCCGGCTCGAAGGACCAGTTACTTTGAAAAAGCCTCAGTATTAATTTTGTAAGAGTGAAAAAAAAATCTTACCCGCACTTTTATCGACGTTTCTGAGCGCACACAGTTCGAATGTGAAAAAAAACCTCCTGTTCGGACATCTGTCCTTCTGAATGTAAACACTATATATAACTCTCGAACGAAAGCTCCGATGGAGTTCAGGTTCATTTTAGTAGTTAGTTTTCTCCAAGGAAAAACCTTATTGAATTTGAACAGGATCAGACCAGCCCATCCGGTACTCACCATACAAACTAAATTATTTCCACATCACTTAGTTATCCAGGACCGCACGAGTCATTGACGTTTCACAGCATAAAAAGTGATCGCTAGATGGGCCGAAGTTTGATCGTCCCTGGAATTTTTATTTTTTTTTGTTGTATTTCCTGTATTTGATTTTTTTCTAAAGGACCCCGTTAATTTTTTATAGACAGTCCCCTGGGTGAAATTCATTAAAATCAATATATGTTATTTTTTTTTAACTCCTGCGTTCTCATGGTCACACGGACAGTAAATGGATAGTGTTCCTGATAAGGGAGGTGGAAAGTCCATGTTTCGGGTTTTTTTCACAAAAAGTATGGAGCTATAATTCTCTCAATGCCTTTTTACTAGTTTTCTACTTGGATTTTTCGAGTCACTGATTTCGATTCTGTCAACTAACTGTATTTGTCAGATCAGGAGAATCAGCCAATCTGATGTAAGAAGTAGCATTTGACAATTGACAGCTGCCAATAGCAAAACCAGGTGAGATACTGATGAAGAATTCCAAATCGCTCAACTGTTCAGTGAGGAGAATTTAATTAGGATCCGCGTCTATTCCAAATTTAGACTAGCTGTTAATATCATACATTCCCCAAAGTAAGATCAAAAATGATGATGATGATGAGCATATGCGCATGTACCTAACATTCTCTGGTGGCTCTGTTATGCACGACATCAAGTAAATATAAGGTGACCCAAAAGAATCTTCCCACGATAATAAATCACGCCTGAAGTGAGATGCGATAGGTCTCACGATAATAAAGCACCATGGAAATTAGAGGCGAGAAGACTCACGATAATAAAGAATCCCGAAGATAATAGGCAAGATCACTTACGATAATAAAACACCCCGGAAGTTAGAAACGAGGTGACTCATGATAGTAAAGCATCCTACAAGTGAGAGGCGAGGTGGCTCATGATAATAAAGCACCCTGCAAGTGAGAAGTGAGAGGCGAGATAACTCAGGATAATAGAACACCCAGTAAGTGAGAGGCAAGGGGATTCACGATTATCAGTCACATCTCGGGGATAAAAGGCGAGATCTGTCACGATTGTAAAACATTCCGGAAGTTAGAGGTGAGGTGACTCATGATAATAAACCACCCTGCAAGTGAGAGGTGAGATAACTCACGATAAAAGAACACCCAGGAAGTGAAAGGCCATTGAATTCACAATTATCACTCACATCTCGGAGATAAAAGGTGAGATCTCTCACGATAATAAAACACCTCGGAAGTTAGAAGCGAGGTGACTCATAATTAATAAAGCACCCTGCAATTGAGAGATGAGATATAAAGATATAAAGCACCGGAAGTGACAGGCGTTGAGACTCACGGTAATAAAGAAGCCCGGAGATAAAAGGCGAGATCACTTACGATAATAAAACACCCCGGAAGTTAGAAGCGAGGTGACTCATGATAGTAAAGCATCCTGCAAGTTAGAGGCGAGGTAACTCATAATAGAACACTTCGAAAAGTTAGACGTAACGTGACTAACGATAATAAAGCCTCCCGGAGATAAAAGGCGAGGTCACTCACGATACTAAAACACCCCGGAAGTTAGAAGCGATGTGACTTGTAGTGTGCGTTTTCACTTCTCTACATTTTCCTTAGATTAGGTTGTATAATGACAGTTGGTCGGTTTTTATTTTATAACCTCTTTTATGAATTTCTGGTACGGAACTAGCAGAAGAAAGAAATCGTTCCGGAGTTTCAAGTTTCCGGATTTCTCGGCCAACTAAGAAAAAAATGAAAACAAGGAAGAAAGAAAAAACATCTGAAAATTAACATTTATTATTATATATGGAACAATAACGTATTCCTCTAGACCTTCACGTGGATATTCGGCCTTGGTCTCGATTTTTTGCCGAATTCTACATGACCCATGATAATAATCCACAGTGCAAGTAGAGGGGAGATAAATACAAATAACAGAACACCCAGAAAGTGAGAGGCGAGGGTATTCACGATTATAAATCACCGGAAGTGAGAAGCGATGAGACTCACGGTAATATAGAATCCCGGAAGTGAGAAGCGAGGTGACTCACAAGGAAGTGAGAGGGGCTCACGTTAATAACGCAAAAATACCCCTTTGTATACAACGTGATAATTTTGTTACAGAACGAACGGCGATTTAATATAATTATATTCAGCTGTCAATTGTCAAATGCCACTTTTGACACCTGATTTGACATTGGCGACCCAAAAAATCTCCTTTTCTATATGCAGATATTTAAAACGAGTTGGCTGGCTGTGCTATTGGTAGCTGTCAACATTCGACACTATACTCTAGAATCACCCCAGTAGGAGACGCGTAGAATGAATTACAGCTCCATACTTTAAATGAAAAAAAAAACGGAAAGATCGATTTTCCATCCCCCATTTTTCGACCATGTGACGCTGAAAAATTTTAATCAGCACCATCGATTCCAGCGAATTTAAGGTCAGCTTCCCGTAAAAAATGTGCGGGTTCCTTTCATTATAAGTTCATTTTATTTGTATTTACATAAATTTAAGCAAAACTGATTATAAATGCTGATTTGCAGCGGTCCACGGCCGGACCCTTGCGGTACACCTGGCTTGGCCGAGACCCTTTAAATTAGGTTTAAATTGACTCAAAAACATTCATAACACGGAATTATTCATATATTGTTGTCGTTTCTTATAAATGCAAGCAGTCATGATGAATATACTGCGAATACATGAATATTTAATGCAACACAGGAAGTCGCTCGAGGCTCAAATATAAATATAAATACATTTGAAGTGGTCACATTCATGTTCGCTGAGATTAATGAGGATGAAATTTATTTTATAGGCGGTGTTTGCGAAAAGCTGGATTTTGATGGGTTTGCTGATGCCGTAAAATATCTCTTCTTGTTGGGCAAATATTATTACGAGATGAAATATGCGCCAGGCTTATAACGTGGAAAATATAAGTCCATAAAATGATTAATGTTTATTCATCAAAGAGCGGAATTTTAAAGAAGGGAATTAAACAAGGATGAAAGAAAATAATCAAACACAAACGAAAATTCGTTATCGTGGATCCACATTTTCATTTTTCTTTCTACGGATCCTGGTATGCCGTAGCTTTTTTGTATTGTATTTTATATTATATCCATTTTTTATTTCCTGTCTGATCCTTCCATCTCTTTCTGTCTTTCATGTGCTATCCAATATGGTAATTTTCTTCCCAGTACTCAGTTCAATAAAAAATTACAAGTTACTAAATCAACGAGCGCCAATTTGTAACTGGAAAATACCCCTTTTAGAAAGAAGAAATCGGTAATAAATATTGAAAAAAAAATACTTCAGTAGCGCAATGAAAATCATGGTTTTTCCTAAAGTATGAAAATTTAAAATAGTAGGAATATATCATGGCCGGTATTGATAATAATAATTTTGATTAAAATTTTTTTATCAAGTATGAAATTTTTAGTTTCGTACCACAAATTCCTAGATACTTTTTCTCCGTCATATTTAGGTGGGGCAATGGAAGTGTCCTTTCTAGATCAAAAGTAACTAATACACTTATACTTTTGGGCTGCAAGCATTCGTTTTTTATGCTCTTTCTAGCTTTAGCAGCTATCTGAATGTGCTGTTTCTTTTTTCTTCTAATTTCTATAGATTTGGAAAGTATCGCAAAATTTGCATATGCCCTTTTTGATCTTATCAAGGTCAGTTTTCTGTCAATGTAAGTCCTAAACCCTCTCTCCGTAATGACTTGTGTATCTAGGAAAACTTTTAATATATTCCCTTATCCAGTCCAACTTCTCCTCTGAGATCTTTTTCCCTGGGACTTCCTTTCCTCTGTGATCCGGAGATCTAAGGGTGCTACCATTAATATTTTTAATCCTTAGTGCGTAGTCCAAGCGGTGGTTACTTATTTGCAATACTCGCACAAAAAAACTATTGCAAACCTTCTGATTATATAACTTAAATTATCTTGTACGTAGCTATGCGCAGGGACTCATTTCGGTGAAATAATACGATATTTATACTCTATGGATAATACAAAATCTAACCAACCAGATAAGGTATGGAAACTGAGGTCTCTTATGGATCTGATAAACAAAAAATATAACACGGGATACTTCGGACCGAAAAATTCACTTTAACAATAAACACAAGAACTGTACGCAACACGAAATTTGTTTACATGACGGTATGAAGACATTTTAGTTTTTTGAACAGACGTAATCAGAATGACTTTTTTCATTTTTATGGAAATTAAATTTTGTAGGGTCTTCCTATTTTTTTTTTAATTTTTCCCATCTATCCCCAGTTTTTCCGTCTTTTTTTTTGTTTTTTCCAATTTTTTCTGATTTTTATTATTTTTTTTTTCGATTTTTTCTAATTTACTCGTGTTTTTTTATTTTTCCGATATTATCCCTTTTTCCATTTGTTCTACATTTTTCCAGTTTGTTTTCGGTTTTATACGATTTATTACGATTTTTCATGATTTTTTACGATTTTCATGATGTTTTACGATTATTTAGCATTATTTACGAAATTTTACGACTTTTTACGTTTTCTACGATTTTTTACAATTTTTTGCTAATTTTTACGATATTTACGGTTTTTTTTAAGATTCTCTACCAGTTTTACGATTTTTTCCATTTTTTTCTATATTTCTCAATTTTTTACTTAAGAAATTTTACGACTTTTTACCAGTTTTTTACGATTTATTGCAATTCTTTACGATTTTTACGTTTTTCAAGATTTTTTGCTATTTTATACGATTTCTTCCATTTTTTTCTCTTTCTCAATTTTTTAATTTTTTTACGAAATTTTGCCTGTTTTACACAATTTTTTTTACAATTTTTTACGATTTTTCACTGTTTTTTACGATTTTTTCCATTTTTTTTCTATTTCTCAATTTTTTTAATTATTTACGAAATTTTACAACTTTTCGCCTAATTTTTTACAATTTTTTTACGTTTTTTTACAATTTTTTATAATTTTTACCTCTCGCCCTTCAGATAAGAGAGGTATAGGAATCATGCTAAAAATTGGGTAGTGAGTTTTCAATGGATAAACACGTTTTGGGGTCCCTAGAATACGATTTTAATATTTTCGCGATGATGTCTGTGTGTGTGTGTGTGTGTGTGTGTGTGTGTGTGTGTGTGTGTGTGTGTGTGTGTGTGTGTGTGTGTGTGTGTGTGTTAGTGTGTGTGTGTGTGTGTTAGTGTGTTAGTGTGTGTGTGTGTTTGGATGGATGTTGTAGTAACGATAACTCAAAAACTACTGAATAAAAAAATTTGAAATTTTGCATACAGGATTCTGATACCCTAGATTAGATCTGATTTTGGTGTCAATCGGACAACCGGAAGAGGCAGTTGCTATGGGTGATGACGCCATTATTATACAAAACGGCAATAAAGTTTTACACATATATTTTGTATACCCTATAGTTTATTTTCATCGCATTAAAATTTTCGAAACTTTTGCCATTGTTGCCAGATTTACAAAAAAGTAAATTTTTTTCATACTTTTTTGTGCCACCGTGTAAATTTTTGATTCAAACATGGCGAGAGGTCATGTGGTGGCCACATCAGATTTTTTTAAAAAGTACAACTTGATATTTTCGAAATTGAAGATCAATTTTATCTTTTTCAAATTTTCAAAATGTTCGACGTTATCCCAAATTTTGAAATATTTTAATTTTCTTAGATTTTTTAAATTATCTCAATTTTTGATATATTTTTGTTACTTTGGAAGTTTTTGGAAATTTTTGAAAATTTTTAAAATTATCTTATTTTGTTAGTTCATTTGAAGTTTTTTTGATGTTTTTTTGTTCTCGAAATTTCTTAATTTTTTTATTTTTTTAAAATCATCGGATCTTTTTCGAAATTTTTGACAATTTTTGGAAATTTTTAAAATTTTTTGGAACTTTTTGGAAATTTTTCGGATATTTTTAGAAATTTTTGAAATTTTTTGAATTTTTTTGGAACTTTTTTGAAATTTCTGGAAATTTTTTAATTTATCTAATTTTTTTAGTTCATTTGAAGTTTTTTTGATGTTTTTTTGTTCTCGAAATTTCTTAAATTTTTGAATTTTTGAAAATCATCGGATCCTTTTCGAAATTTTGCGAATTTTTGATATTTTTTGGTATTTTAGAAATAATTTTTAAAATTATTGAAGTCTTTAAAGTTTCTCAAAAGTTTTGAAGATTTTTGAGGTTTTTATAAAGATTTTACCATTTTCGAGATTTTTGAATTTTTTTTAAATTATTAAATTTTTTGAATTGTTTGAAACTTGATATGTTCTAAATTTTGAAATTTTTAAAATTCTGAGTTTTTTATATAATATCAATTTTTGATGTTTTTTGTTCTTGAATTTTTTTGAAATTTTTGGATGTTAAAATCATCGGTCTTTTTTGTTTTTTTGGAATTTTTTACATTTTTTGGTATTTTCGAAATTTTTAAATTATTTAAAATTAAGTCTTTTTAAAGTTTTGAAGATTTTTGAAGTTTTTATAGTTTTTTTTAACTTTTACCGTTTTTCTTTTGAAATTTTCGAAATTTTTGAAATTCTTAATTTTTTTAATTATTGAATTTGAAATACTCGAAACTTGATATTTTCCAATTTATGAATTTTTGTTTTTTTTTCTGAAATTTTCGGCATGTTTATCTTTTTTTTGGAATTTTTAAATTTATCGAAATTTTTAATTTTTTGAAATAGTGTCACTGGATATTTTCGAAATTTATGAAAAAACTTTCATTTTTTGGATTTTTTTTACATTTTTTTGATATATTTGAATTTTCTGGCTTTATTAAAATTTTCAAAAAGTTCGTTTTCCAAAATTTTTATAATTCTTATATAAATTTTTTTCATGTACCTATTTCAATTTTTGATGTTTTTTTGTTCTCGAAATTTGTAGTTTTGAAAATTTTTGAGGTATTTATAAAGTTTTTACCAATTGTTAAATTTTTTGAAATATCTGATAGTTGATATTTTCGAAATTTAGGATTTTTTTTTATTTGGAATTTGCGAATGTTTGTCTTTTTTTTTGGAATTTTTAAAATTATTGAAAATTTTTAAATTTTTTTTTGAAAAAGTGCAATTTGATATTTTCAAAATTTATATGAAAAAATTTGTTTTGATTTTTTTTTAAATTATTGGATTTGAAATATTTGAAACTTGATTTGTTCGAAATTTATGAATATTTGTCTTTTTTCTGAAATTTTCGGCATGTTTGTCTTTCTTTTGGAATTTTCAAAATTATCGAAATTTTTAGATTTTTTGAAATAGTGTCATATTTTCGAAATTTATGAAAAATTTGGTCTTTTTTTTTCGAATTTTTTGACATTTTTTCGTTACTCTGGAAATTTTTGATATATTTCAAACTTCTGGCTTTATTAAAATTTTCTAAAAGTTCGTTTTCCAAAATTTTGAAATTTTATAATTCTTAAAGTTTTTGAAAATTTTTAATTTTTATTGAAAAAGTGCAACTTGATATTTTCAAAATTTATGAAAATTTTTTTTTTTTTGAATTTTTGAATTTTTTTAAATTATTTGAAACTCGATATTTTAAACAGCCCAAAATTTCTCCACTCCACTTCCCCATCCTATTTTTTTTTTCAAAATTAAAAACTTCAATAAAAATTATATAAATTTTTTCTAAATTGCTTTTTCGACCAAGAAGATTCCCCAAGTACCCCGTCAATGGCAAGTTAAATTACTCAATCACTTTGTAAGCAATACAATATTTCAAGCTAGAATGAAACCACCAGAAGGCGTATTTTATAATGTTTTTTCGAAATTCCAACGGCCTTCGAGACACTTGAAATTAACTTTTGAACAGAAGTTCGCTTAAACGCGTTGCCGTGTGGGTAGACACGGTAATAAATTTTTTTAAATGAAAAGCACCGTGCTTCTCCTGAAGCACTTTTGATCTTAAGAAGAGATATTAACTATGTGACTAATGATACAACGACTAGATCTTAATAGAAATAAGAAAATATTTTTCCTATTTGCCTTTAGGTGTTAAAAACCATTGTTCATCTAATTAAAATTTTAAATATTTTAAACAGGATAAAAATTCTTACTCATATGAAAAAGAAAATTATACTTTTGCTCTCTAGAGATAAAAGTACTTTCTTCTATATAAAATATTTTAAGCAGATAAGTCATTAATTATTATTTAATTCCTAGAATTGTTTGTAATATTAATATTTATAGTGCAAATAATATTTTACCAATTGGTATAAGATAAAGAAAATATTTATTATTCAGTGACGGAGATAATTTCAATTTATTTTTAATAAGTAGAAAAATAATAAATGCTAGGTTTTATTAAAAAAATAACAGGTAATTTTTGTGAACATTTAATCTCTTTGCTGTTGATAAAAAGTACAAAAAAACATCAAAAAATTTGAAATAAATCCGATAATTTTAAAAGTTTCAAAAATTTCCAAACTATCAAAAAAATTCAAAAATTAAGATAATCTTTTTTTACAAAAATAGTTTTACCTAATTTGAATGATTTTTTTTGGAATACAAAAAAAATTATTTTCAAAAATAATTTTAAAAAATTTCATAAATTTACAAAATGTGAGGCGTTAAAAATTAAAATGATTTCAAAAATGTTTAAATATCGAAAATTCCAAGAAAACTAAAAAAGACAAACATTTCATAAAGACAAGTAAAAAGTTTCACATATTTCAAAGCATCTAATATTTAAAAAAAATCAATAATTTCAAAAATCTCGAAAATTACAACAAAAAAACGATAAAAATTAAAAACAACCAAAAAAAAAAATTATAAAAATATTCGATAATTTAAAAAAGACAATGTCATAAATTTCAAAAGTTTAAAATATATCAAACACTTCCGAAAATTTTGAAAAATTTGTAAATTTCCAAAATAAAAAAATTAAAAAATCTGGAAAATCTTAAGAAAACGGTAAAAAAACACCAAATTAAAAATTTATCACAAAGTCCGATAATTTTTTTAAATTTTAAAATGTGGAAAATTCCAAAAAAAAAAACGACAAAAATTTCATAAATTTCAAAAATATCAATTTTCAAATATTTCAAAAAAACCTATTAAGATAAACAAATTCAAATATTTCCAAAATCTCGAATATTCAAGCAAATGACAAGTTTAGAAAAGCTTCTAGAAGACTTAAAAAATTTTAAGTTTAAAATATATCAAAAAATCAGATATTTTTAAAAATGTCGAAAGTTCCAAAAAAATCAAAAAATTCGAAAATATCAAGTTTCAAATATTTCACAAAAAATCTATTAATTTAAACAAATTCAAAAATTTTGAAAATCTCGAAAATTCAAAAAAAAACGCAAGACTCAAAAATTTCAATTTTAAAATATATCAAAAAATCAGATCCTTTTAAAATCTTGAAAATTCCAAAAATAATCATAAATTTCGAAAATATCAAGTTTCAAATATTTCAAAAATCTATTTAAACAAATTCAAACATCGGAAATTACAAAAAAATGCAAAAATTTAAAAAAAAAACTTAAAAACTTTAAATAACCTCAAGAAGACTTCAAAATTTTCTTTAAAGTATATTAAAAAATCAGATAATTTAAAAATCCACAAAATTTCAAAACCCGCAAATTCCAAAAAAAAACGGCCGTTTAAAAAAAATGTTATAACTATTTCAAATAGTTTAAAATATTAAAAAATCCAATAATTTGAAAAATTACAAGATTTTCGACAATATCAAAAAATGTCACAAATTTTAAAATCTCAAGAATTCCAAAAAAAGACAAAAATTTCATAAATTTTGAAAATATATAAAAAAATCGGTAAAATTTAAAAACAAAATCTAAAACATTCATATTTTTTTCAAATTTAAACAAATATCCGATTATTTTAAAAATTAAAAATTTCGGAAAATACAAAAAAAAACCGAAAATTTTATTAATTTCGAAAATATCATGTTTTATATCTAATAAATTAAAAAAATTCACTCCAAAATTCCAAATACGACAATATTTAAAAACCCATTTCAAAAAAAACTGCAAAAAAATACTTAAAAAGCTTTTGAATTTTTTTTTGTTAAAAAAAAATGCCTTAAGTGATTTCTGAAAAATGAAAATGATATTTTCAAAAATTTCATACATTTACAAAATTTCTCAAGATTCGAAAAATTTCGATTTTAAAAATATTGATATGATATGATATATTTCCAAAACCAAAAATTTAGAAAATTTCAAAAAATGGCAATTATTTTAAAAAAAGTTCAAAATATATCAAAAAATCCCATAATTTTAATTGTTTAAAAACATTTTAAATCTAGAAAACTCCAAAAATGACAAAAATTTCATAAATTTCGAAAATATCAAATCTCAAATTTAAAAAAATTCTTATTTTTAAAAAATTTCAAATTTAAAATACATTAAAATTCCAATAATTTTAAACATTACAAAATCTCGAAAATTCCAAAAATAAAGACAAAAATTTCATAAATTTCGAAAATATCATTTTTCAAAATATTTCAAAAAATCTAATAATTTAAAAAAATTCAATACTTGAACTTTAAAAGTTTAAAAAAATCTTCAAAAACATCCGATAATTCGAAGAATTTAAAAAATTTCGAAATTAAAAAAAAAATTACGAAAATTCCAAAAAAGACAAAAATTTTGAAAATATCAAATTTCAAGTATTTAAAAAAATCTAATAATTAAAAAAAAATCAATACTTGAACTTTAAAAGTTTAAAAAAATCTTCAAAAACATCCGATAATTCGAAGAATTTAAAAAAATTCGAAATTAACAAAAAAAATTTACAAAAATTCCAAAAAAGACAAATATTTCACAAATTTTGAAAATATCAAGTTTCAAATATTTCAATACAGCTAAAAATTAAAAAAAAAATAAAAAATCGGAAATTTTAAAAAATAATAAAAAATCCGAGAATTTTGAAAAATTCGAAAATATAAAAATGTCAAAAATTTCGAAAATTCCAAAAAAAAGGCAATGATAAGAAAACCTGAGATACAAAGTTTCAACGAGTATCGTCCAAGCATCGATAGGAGAAGGTTTGTTTTCTATTAGTGCGAGTGATAAAAACCAGTGTTAGTTTTTGTGACCTATACCTTAAAATAATTTATTAAATACTGAAATAAATTTGGAGCTGGTAAGGTTTTAAATTTTATTTTATTATGGGTGAAGAGACGGGCGGTCATGGACCGCCCACATCAAATGTAAAAGCATCTAACTTAAATCCTAATATATCGAATAATAGTACAGTTATGGAAACTGAAGAAAGCAGGTACGATCTTCTTAACAGATATCAAATGCATGACATTGGGCCGTACTGCGTTTTTTTGGAACACAAAGAAAAAAATCTGATGTGGCCAGCACATGACCTCTCGCCATTTTTTAATCAAAAATTTACAGGTTGACACAAAAAAGTATGAAAAAAAATTATTTTTTTGTAAATCTGGCAACAATGGCAAAAGTTCCGAAAATTTTAATGCGATGAAAATAAACTATAGGGTATACAAAATATATGTGTAAAACTTTATTGCCGTTTTGTATAATAATGGCGTCATCACCCATAGCAACTGCCTCTTCCGGTTGTCCGATTGACACCAAAATCTAATCAGATCTAATCTAGGGTATCAGAATCCTGTATGCAAAATTTCAAATTTTTTTATTCAGTAGTTTTTGAGTTATCGTTACTACAACATCCATCCAAACACACTAACACACACACACACACTAACACACACACACACACAGACATCATCGCGAAAATATTAAAATCGTATTCTAGGGACCCCAAAACGTGTTTATCCATTGAAAACTCACTACCCAATTTTTAGCATGATTCCTATACCTCTCTTATCTGAAGGGCGAGAGGTAAAAAGGATTAATTCGAATGGTGGATACCTTTTTCACAGAAGATTTTCTGAAGCAAGCTATTGTATCCAGTGTCCCGGTGTCGGAAGTAAAACGCTTAAAACGAAAAGTAATTAATGATAACGATAAAACAGTTGAATATGTAATGAGGCAAATGGTAGTTGTAACATTCATTGGTAACAAAATTCCAGATTGTATTAAAATAAACATGGTTAACTTTACAGTTGACCCTTATATCCACCCAGTAGTACAATGTCTCAATTGTCTTCGTTTCGGACATATAAAAACTCAATGCAAAGGTAAAACTCGTTGCCCCGATTGCTCTGAACAATACGAAAAAGACCACAAGTGTGATGACAAAGAAAGATATTTTTGTTTACACTGTAATAGTTATGAACATCCACCGATTTCAAAAAATTGTCCTGCATATAACAAACAATATTCTATTAAAAAAATCATGGCCTTCGAAAACGCTTCCTTTCAAGAAGCAGAAACAATATTTAATAATCCATCGTATGCTAAAATTTCAACAAATAATAGATTTTCAATACTAAATAACTTAAATAACTTTCCTGAATTACCACCCCCATCTGGAAGTGACAACCTTACTTACGTCTCTAAACCTATAAATCTACCACCTAAACTCTCTAATCCAAATAAGAGAAAAAAAGTGAATTCTCCCCCCAATTCGCCACCACCATATACAACTGAGTCTCAAAAGAAAATACAACGCCCTTGTACGTCTATTCTACAAAATCCTCATAGAGATGATTTTACGATATATAAAGAAAAACTAGAATCTCAAATTACTAATTTTGTTCTAGAGCTATTAAATAATTCAAAACCAGTGGAAAATAATAAAATTAAAGACTATATTCATATATTGCTAAATAATATAGATAAAGCCCCAGAAAATATAATTCATATAAGTGATGACGAAAGCGAATATTAAAAACCAATTAAATATTGTTCAATGGAATTCCCGGTCTATAAAAGCTAACCTTCTAAGTTTTAAAAATTTTATTTAGAAAAAGACATATGACATTATAGTATTATCAGAAATTTGGCTAAACCCTATTAACAAAGTTTGTGTGAAGTTAGCCACACTTTTCCAGCCACGGTTTCTGACGTGTAGACTGTCGACTGCTGGATGGCTTGTTTTTATTCACAGTGTTGCCAAATTTATCAAAATCATATAAATTCAACAATTTCGGCTTGAAAATGTAGAATGCATCTTTTAAACTCTATGGATTTATCCTTATAATCCCGTGGATTTAATTTCAACCTTGTCCATTAACAAATGACAATTATCCATGAGAGAGTCGGAACGCAGAAATCACCAACTTTTGGGGAAGCCCAATTAAAGAGAAAAAAATATTAACATTAATTCTGATACTTTAAAAAGTCAAGAAACAGTAGCTCTGCCAAGAAATTAAAAATTGCAAATACTGTAGAATAGGATAAACTTCTTTGAACGGTCGGTAATCAGACATATAAAAAATAAAATAAAATAAAATTACCATTGGAAAGAGGGGATCAAATACTATATAGAACGGGTAATGAAATTCTTTGGACGATCGGTAATAAGAGAAATAAAAAATAAAATAACTTCTCGGGCAATAAAAATCCAAGAAATAGTTGCGCTGCCACAAAACTAAAAATACCATTGGAAAGAGGGGATCAAATTCTATATGGAACGGGTAATGAAATTCTTTGGACGATCGGTAATAAGAGAAATAAAAAATAAAATAACTTCTCGGGCAATAAAAATCCATTAAATAGTTGCGCTGCCACAAATCTAACAATACCATTGGAAAGAATTTCATTACCCTTTCTATATAGTATTTGATCCCCTCTTTCCAATGGTATTTTTATTTTTGTGGCAGCGCAACTATTTCTTGGATTTTTATTGCCCGAGAAGTTATTTTATTTTTTATTTCTCTTATTACCGATCGTCCAAAGAATTTCATTACCCGTTCCATATAGTATTTGATCCCCTCTTTCCAATGGTATTTTTATTTTTGTGGCAGCGCAACTATTTCTTGGATTTTTATTGCCCGAGAAGTTATTTTATTTTTTATTTCTCTTATTACCGATCGTCCAAAGAATTTCATTACCCGTTCCATATAGAATTTGATCCCCTCTTTCCAATGGTATTTTTAGTTTTGTGTCAGCGCAACTATTTCTTGGATTTTTATTGCCCGAGAAGTTATTTTATTTTTTATTTCTCTTATTACCGATCGTCCAAAGAATTTCATTACCCGTTCCATATAGAATTTGATCCCCTCTTTCCAATTGTATTTTTATTTTTGTGGCAGCGCAACTATTTCCTGGATTTTTATTGCCCAAGAAGTTATTTTATTTTTTATTTCTCTTATTACCGATCGTCCAAAGAATTTCATTACCCGTTCCATATAGTATTTGATCCCCTCTTTCCAATGGTATTTTTATTTTTGTGGCAGCGCAACTATTTCTTGGATTTTTATTGCCCGAGAAGTTATTTTATTTTTTATTTCTCTTATTACCGATCGTCCAAAGAATTTCATTACCCGTTCCATATAGAATTTGATCCCCTCTTTCCAATGGTATTTTTAGTTTTGTGGCAGCGCAACTATTTCTTGGATTTTTATTGCCCGAGAAGTTATTTTATTTTTTATTTCTCTTATTACCGATCGTCCAAAGAATTTCATTACCCGTTCCATATAGAATTTGATCCCCTCTTTCCAATGGTATTTTTAGTTTTGTGGCAGCGCAACTATTTCTTGGATTTTTATTGCCCGAGAAGTTATTTTATTTTTTATTTCTCTTATTACCGATCGTCCAAAGAATTTCATTACCCGTTCTATATAGTATTTGATCCCCTCTTTCCAATTGTATTTTTATTTTTGTGGCAGCGCAACTATTTCCTGGATTTTTATTGCCCAAGAAGTTATTTTATTTTTTATTTCTCTTATTACCGATCGTCCAAAGAATTTCATTACCCGTTCCATATAGTATTTGATCCCCTCTTTCCAATGGTATTTTTATTTTTGTGGCAGCGCAACTATTTCTTGGATTTTTATTGCCCGAGAAGTTATTTTATTTTTTATTTCTCTTATTACCGATCGTCCAAAGAATTTCATTACCCGTTCCATATAGAATTTGATCCCCTCTTTCCAATGGTATTTTTAGTTTTGTGGCAGCGCAACTATTTCTTGGATTTTTATTGCCCGAGAAGTTATTTTATTTTTTATTTCTCTTATTACCGATCGTCCAAAGAATTTCATTACCCGTTCCATATAGAATTTGATCCCCTCTTTCCAATGGTATTTTTAGTTTTGTGGCAGCGCAACTATTTCTTGGATTTTTATTGCCCGAGAAGTTATTTTATTTTTTATTTCTCTTATTACCGATCGTCCAAAGAATTTCATTACCCGTTCCATATAGAATTTGATCCCCTCTTTCCAATGGTATTTTTAGTTTTGTGGCAGCGCAACTATTTCTTGGATTTTTATTGCCCGAGAAGTTATTTTATTTTTTATTTCTCTTATTACCGATCGTCCAAAGAATTTCATTACCCGTTCTATATAGTATTTGATCCCCTCTTTCCAATTGTATTTTTATTTTTGTGGCAGCGCAACTATTTCCTGGATTTTTATTGCCCAAGAAGTTATTTTATTTTTTATTTCTCTTATTACCGATCGTCCAAAGAATTTCATTACCCGTTCTATATAGTATTTGATCCCCTCTTTCCAATTGTATTTTTATTTTTGTGGCAGCGCAACTATTTCCTGGATTTTTATTGCCCAAGAAGTTATTTTATTTTTTATTTCTCTTATTACCGATCGTCCAAAGAATTTCATTACCCGTTCCATATAGTATTTGATCCCCTCTTTCCAATGGTATTTTTATTTTTGTGGCAGCGCAACTATTTCTTGGATTTTTATTGCCCGAGAAGTTATTTTATTTTTTATTTCTCTTATTACCGATCGTCCAAAGAATTTCATTACCCGTTCCATATAGAATTTGATCCCCTCTTTCCAATGGTATTTTTAGTTTTGTGGCAGCGCAACTATTTCTTGGATTTTTATTGCCCGAGAAGTTATTTTATTTTTTATTTCTCTTATTACCGATCGTCCAAAGAATTTCATTACCCGTTCTATATAGTATTTGATCCCCTCTTTCCAATTGTATTTTTATTTTTGTGGCAGCGCAACTATTTCCTGGATTTTTATTGCCCGAGAAGTTATTTTATTTTTTATTTCTCTTATTACCGATCGTCCAAAGAATTTCATTACCCGTTCCATATAGTATTTGATCCCCTCTTTCCAATGGTATTTTTATTTTTGTGGCAGCGCAACTATTTCTTGGATTTTTATTGCCCGAGAAGTTATTTTATTTTTTATTTCTCTTATTACCGATCGTCCAAAGAATTTCATTACCCGTTCCATATAGAATTTGATCCCCTCTTTCCAATGGTATTTTTAGTTTTGTGGCAGCGCAACTATTTCTTGGATTTTTATTGCCCGAGAAGTTATTTTATTTTTTATTTCTCTTATTACCGATCGTCCAAAGAATTTCATTACCCGTTCCATATAGAATTTGATCCCCTCTTTCCAATGGTATTTTTAGTTTTGTGGCAGCGCAACTATTTCTTGGATTTTTATTGCCCGAGAAGTTATTTTATTTTTTATTTCTCTTATTACCGATCGTCCAAAGAATTTCATTACCCGTTCTATATAGTATTTGATCCCCTCTTTCCAATTGTATTTTTATTTTTGTGGCAGCGCAACTATTTCCTGGATTTTTATTGCCCGAGAAGTTATTTTATTTTTTATTTCTCTTATTACCGATCGTCCAAAGAATTTCATTACCCGTTCCATATAGTATTTGATCCCCTCTTTCCAATGGTATTTTTATTTTTGTGGCAGCGCAACTATTTCTTGGATTTTTATTGCCCGAGAAGTTATTTTATTTTTTATTTCTCTTATTACCGATCGTCCAAAGAATTTCATTACCCGTTCCATATAGAATTTGATCCCCTCTTTCCAATGGTATTTTTAGTTTTGTGGCAGCGCAACTATTTCTTGGATTTTTATTGCCCGAGAAGTTATTTTATTTTTTATTTCTCTTATTACCGATCGTCCAAAGAATTTCATTACCCGTTCCATATAGAATTTGATCCCCTCTTTCCAATGGTATTTTTAGTTTTGTGGCAGCGCAACTATTTCTTGGATTTTTATTGCCCGAGAAGTTATTTTATTTTTATATGTGTGATTACCGACCGTCCAAAGAATTTTAACCTATTCTATTTAATATTTGGAATTTTTAATTTCGTGGCAGAGCTACTGCTTCTTGTCTTTTTAAAGTATCAGAATTAATGTTTATATTTTTTACTCTTTTAATCGGCTTCCCAAAAGTTGTTGTTTTTTGTGTTCCGACTCTCTAATAGATAATTGTCATTTGTTAATGGACAAGGTTGAAATTAAATCTATGGTTACCTTTAGGGATAAATCCATAGGGTTTAAAAGAAGCATTCTATATTTTCAAGCCGAAATTATTGAATTTATATGATGTTTATAAATTTGGCAACACTGTGAGTAAAACAAGCCTTCCAGCAGTCGACAGTCTACACGTCAGAAACCGTGGCTGGAAAAGTGTGGCTAACTTCACACAAACATTAACAAATTCTATATAAAAGGGTATAACTTTATTTTAAAGTGCAGAAATGACGGATACGGAGGTGTGGGTATCCTCAAAAGCCAAGGTATAGAAATTTCCATAAACACAAATTTTAATTCTGAAATCGAAGTGTGTGCTGTTGGTATCGACAGTATCAATATATCAATAGCCTCTATTTATAAGCCACCAAACGTAAACGCAACTCAACAAGACTGGACAAACTTATTTCAACAATTTTCTTCCGAAACGTTATTCTGCGGAGATTTTAATTCCCATCACCTCTCTTGGGGACCAATTCCAGATGATAATAACGGCAGAACATTAATGACAGTAATGGACAATCTAGACTTAATTACACTAAATGATGGTTGTCCCACCAGAATTTCTTCACAAGGCACATTATCAGCTGTCGATTTGACAATAACCTCTCCACGAATTGCAGATAGAGTATATTGGGAAGTTACACCAGACACCTTAGGTTCAGACCACTATCCAGTTCTTATAGATCTACAAATAAACCCTCCCTCATTTACTATTAATCCGTCCACTAAATGGAATGACCTAAAAGCCGACTGGCATCTTTTTCAAAACCAATTAGAATCCTCTTTTCATGAATGTAAGAACTTTGATTTGCTTAATGCTTCCGATAAAGTCGATTTTATCTTTAACTCTATTTCTACGGCTGCCTCAGACTCTATGCCAGTTAAAAGACCCTTTAAACCTGCTACTCCTATACCATATTGGTGGGATGATGAATACTCAAATATAATAACTGCGCGAAAAAACGCATTACGTAAATATATGGCTCGAGCAAATTATGAAAATTATTTAACCTATCAAAATATAGCCGCTAAAACTAAAAAACTTTTGAAGCAAAAACAAAGAAGCTGCTGGGAAAATTTCCTAAATAAAATAAACAAAAGCACACCGATTAAAGATATCTGGCGCTTTATACGATCGATGAGAAACAGATCACATGAAAACAAAAAACCCCAAATTACACAAGAGCTGGTCCAAAAAAATTTTTGAAGTTTTAGCTCCCCCATTTGTATCTGGACCATACGCGAAGCCTAATAATACAAACACCTTTAATTTCTATTCTCATTCTGAATATTTAACAAAACCCTTCACTTCCACAGAATTAGAAATAGCTTTAAATATGTCTCGAAACACAGCGCCTGGGCTGGATGGCTTTACCTACAAAATACTCTTCAATATGCCCCCTATAGCAAAAATGGGCATTCTAAAAATTTTTAATGATTGGTGGCTGAAACAAAACTATACAGACAAAATTAAAGAAATTATAATATGTCTTTTATTGAAACCGCAAAGAAATCCAGAACTACCCTCATCTTATCGACCAATTTCATTACTGTCGTGTGTTACTAAAACATTTGAAAGGTTAATTAAGCTTAGGTTAGAGCATTTTCTGGAAAGTAGATCTTTGTTACCCAGATATCAATACGGTTTTCGTCGCGGACAGGGAACCATGGATGCAGTGTCTCATCTCGTGTTAGATACTCAGCTAAGTTTTTCCAATAACGGATATTTAATGTGTTTGTTAAAGGCCATGCAGGTATCATCGGTAATGAAAAAGTCGATTTAGCCGCCAAGCGAGCAAGTAGTATAGGACTCGAATTGGAGGTAGTATGTAACTCTGATATTATCCCTCAACTAAAAAAGATTGCCAGAAATAAATGGGAATGTACTTATAACAATACTGTTGAAACATCTACCAGTCATTATTATAAGATTCATCCTAAATTGCCAAGAAATATCAACCATTTTTCTAATTCACCTTCCAAAGCATATACTTCAATTATTACTCGGCTAAAAATACATCATGCTAGATTTCCGGCTCACCTTCATAAAATCGGTATTCTAGAATCTCCTCTCTGTCCATGCAATAACCTTTCAGTTGGAGATTTAAATCATATGTTTTTTGAGTGCAACAACAATAGAAGTGCATCTAATTACCTAATCTCAGAACTTAACAAACTGCAAATTCCCCTACCTACAAATATTACAACGCTGCTTGCTCTACATGACAAAGCCATAAATGATTTAATCGTAGACTTTGTACATAAAACAAACATATTACTGTAACAATAATTTAAAAAATGTATGTGGCAAATGGGCTAGATCCGATGCCAACAGCGCGCGCGCACACACACACACACACACACACATACAAAGTTTCAAAACTGTGTTTTCCACAGTTTTGAAACTTTGTATGTGAAAATTTTTAACAAAGACAAAAATTTCAAAAACATCAAAATGAATTATTTGTATCAATTATTATTATTATTATTAATTTATAAAATAGCCTAAAATTTCGGTTTTTTCCCATTTTTTCAATTTCTTACGATTTTTTTTTCGATTTTCCAATTCATTCCGATTTTTTCGGTTGTTTTTTTGAATTTTTTCAATTTCATAATTTTTTTTTGAGTTTCTGGAAATCCGAAAAGTTTGTTTGTAATTTTAAAATACCGATTACCCAATTAATGTAGATACCTTTAATATACCAGTGGTGTATGAAATTTTTAATAATTGTAAAATTTAAGGTCTTTTATAAAATTTAAAATTTTAATTATAAAATTAAAGCAAAAATTAATTTTTTCAAAAATGGTGAATAAGCACAAATTTCTCATTGTTTTATTATTAAAAATATTATTTTTGTTTGTATGATTTTTTTTATTTATTAGTAAAATTTTTTAGAGACACATTGTATAATGCAGTGAACGGTAACGTTAAAATTTCATTTACGCTTTTTAACGATTACGTTTTTATCTCCGGTAAAAAAAAATACATTTTTCTAGTTATAATGAACGAAACGATTCTCAATTCACTGAACTAGAAAAAAATTGTTCGTATAATCCCTCCGAAAAAAGCAACCCATAAATCTCTCTATCAAACGTAAAAATCAGTGAAATAAACTTGGAGCATCCATCGTTAGCGAATTTTTTGTCGCTGCGTGGCATTTTAAAGAGGTGAAAATTTCGTATTATTAAATTAGGGGGGACACGATAAGCCCACCCCCTCGGCACAAAAAGCACTTATCTCTTTCTGGGAGAATGCCTTCAAAAGTCGTTATGTCTAATTGTACATTTTCACTTGTTATCCATTCATCTCTGGATGCCAGACAACTGGGCTCGAATCCATTTTTGAAACTACCTGAAAGGCATTGACGTATCAAGAATTATTCAAGGAGGGTTTTACTATTTTATTATTTTTATTGATTACGTAAACCGTTAGAACGTTAGTCAAAAGGAAAAAAAATATGCTTGATTGTTTTTTCTAATTTAAAATATCAGGTCCGGTTTCTGATTAATTCAATTTTTTAAGGATAAAAAAACCAAATAAGTCCTAACGAACCGTATATATTTTTATAAAATAACGTTTCGTCTTTTAAAGGGACACCATCAATTATTTTTTTACTTAATTTTTGTAATCCTCATTTTATTTCTCTGTCCAACTATGTACATTTAATTATTTTATTAGGTTTTGATAATTAACTGGGGTTTAGGAATTTTTCTAAGTACGGTCCTGTTTATTTTTACCCTAAATGATTTTTTGAGCATATTTTTGATGTAGATTTTAAAGAAATTCGCATACAATTTAATCACAAAAAACCATATCAAAATGACTTTGATATGAAAAAAAATTATATAATTGAACTAAAAATGGAACAGGACCGTACTTAGAAAAATTAATAAAGTACAGTTAATTGGCAAAACTTACATGGTTGAATAGAAAAAAAAATGGGAATTTCAAAAAAATAGCTCCAAAGAAGAAACGCCATTTTAAAAAAATGGATACGCTATATTAAGAGGTTTTTGATCTTTAATAAAAAAAACCTTGTTCAGTTTTTTGTATCTTATCGTTAATTTTGGTTTTCCTTAAATATCTTGGAAACCGGTCCTGATATTTTGATTTTGAACTAACCATTCAATTCGTCTTGAAAATACGCATTTTTTCCCATTTAACCAATTTTGTATCTAAAACGGTTTATGAAATTCCAATAGTGTTTAATTAAATTAGCGCCACCCTGTATATTGATACAAATTGTATAAAGCTGATAAAATATTGAAAATTTCAAAAATAAAATTTGAGATACGTAACTGAGCTTTATGGATGTAAATTAAATGTAATTAAGTGACTATAGTAAAAATAATAATAATAATAGAGTTTTGGAGATTTTTGTTTAAAGGAAAATTTTGAAAAATGATTTTAAAAAAATTGCCAAAGACAAAGATTTTAGAAAATTTCTAAAAATTAATTAAAAATTATAAGATTTGAACATATTTTCTGATTTAAAATTTGGTTTGACTCAAATAATTAATAATTTTTATTTTTATTTTTCTTGTTGCAATTTTGAGAGGATAAAGATTTGGTATAATTTAAGTAAAACAAAATTATGTAATTTTTGGAAAATAGTAAAAATTTAAATTTATTAGTATCTATTAAACAATTCGAAAATTTATTACTTTAGTCAAACAATTAAAAAAATTACTGATTTTTTTTTATTAAATATTCGAAATAAAAAATGTATTAAATGGCGCCCAACGTAGAGCATAAAATCCACCTTGTGAAAAATGTTAATAAGATTGGAAAATTCATATTTATTATTTTAATCTCACAAATTATAAATTACTGAAATTTCCTATTTTTTTTTAATTAAAATTTTTTCGAAATTTGTGGTTTTTTTTGAAATTTTTGAATAAGTTTTTGTTTTTTGAAACTTTTTTGTTTAAAATTCTTGAAATTTTTGAAAAAATTTTAGTTAGACGAATAATTTTGTTTTTTTAAATTTTCGATATATTTTAAAAATTTTTGAATATTTTGAACATTTTTACTTTTTGAAATTTTCGAAAAAAATTGTAAAATTAAAAATTTTTCAAATAAACTGAAAAACAGAATAAAAATGTAGAACAAAATAGAAATAAACAATAAAACGAAATTTAAAAAAATATTCAGAAGATATTTAAAAATGACCGAATAATAAATTTCATTACTTCCATACAGTAATTAAAAAATACTCTATTATATTTTTTTTAAATTTGGATGGTTTTGATTTTAAAAGCAATATAAAAATTCAGTAAAAGTCCATTTACTACGCCACTGCTAAGGGTCTACCCTCTTTTCATACTGTCATATACAAAGGGAGACCCCCTGAGGTTTCGAAAACTAGCACTTACTTCGAATTTTTTTTTTAGACGACAGGTTGAAAAATTAGTTTTTTGTTTCTTTTCTACAGGCCTCTAAATTATCGGTTTGAAATTCGCAGGTAAAAATTTTGTGGGTCCTAAAACAATATTTACCATTTTTAAAGATTTATTTTTTTGATAAAACAATAGGAAACAATAAGAATACAAAGAAACAGGTAGTAATAAAATTTTCGAATTTTTGTTAAACTATTTTAAAAACACTCGTATGCAAAAAATAATAATATTTTTTTTGTTCTAGGTTAGTAAATTCTACAATGATGTCAAATGTCGGTAAGATGTAGAAAATATTGTTTACATAAATGACAGATGTTTGTTCTATTTAAGCATATGTGATGGGTATTTGTTTCTCTAAGAATCGAAAAACAAGTGGCGCCCATTTGTATCGTGTTACACAAAGTTTTTTTTATACAAAAAATTATTTTTGTTATAATTAAAAAAAATACAACACATATCAAAACTATTGAAAAAAATGAGTTGTTACTATTTTCCTGGTTTTTAAAATCATCATCGCTTAAAAGTTTTGACCTTTTCGTGATACCCCTTCAGACATAGATAACTTAAATTTTTATAACCGTTAATTCAACTATTTTAAAATAAAAACTCCTCGTTAATATAAAAATTGAATACAATCATTTTAATTAACATTTTTTTTTGCATAACTGAGAATCCATAAATATTGGAACACAAAATTTTTTAAGCTTTAAAATGAAGTGCCACATTATGTACATTATTTAAAAAAAAATAAAAAGTGCGACTGTCGCTCGATGAGGGATCAAGCAGGGGACGAAACGTTTTGTTCATATTCAAAATTGCTAAATTTGTTACATATAATTTAAGTAAGAACCCAACTTTGATTAACGTTTTTCTTAATTTTAAAATATCGGAATCTTATTACTTTATTGTACAACTGGCAACACTGATGTAGGTACCTACTTTTTACCTTTTTATTTGAGTTGTGGATTTATAATATTGTTAATTATTATTGTTGATTTTGAAAATGAAAAATGTAGAAAAATGTGCTCTAAATTCGCAGTTTTTATGAATTCGTTTGTCTCATTGGCAACAGTGCTTTATTAGTTCTAAGTTTCTATAATAGTAATCTCACATATACAAATTTTTAATTTTTTTTTTTAATCTTCTGAGATTAATTTTTTTAATGTGCAGTAAATTTTATTTATTTTTTGTATTGAACTGGCAACATGGCATCATTTTTTAAGTTAAAAAAACAAATTTTCAATTTTTTTTTAAATCTTCTTACACTATTGTTTTTTAATATACAGTAAATTTTATTTACTCTTCCCCAATTATAGATTTTTTGTACCAAACTGGCAACATAGCATCACGTTTTAAGTAAAAAAAAAAACAATTTTTCAATTCTTTTTTTAAATCTTCTTAGACCATTTTTTTAATATACAGTAAATTTTATTTACTTTTCCCCAATCATAGATTTTTTTGTATTGAACTGGCAACATAGCATCACTTTTTAAGTTAAAAAAAAACCAAATTTTTAATTCTTTTTTTCAATCTGCTGAGACTATTTTTATAAATATACAGTAAATTTTATTTACTTTTTCCCAATTATAGATTTTTTGTATTGAACTGGCAACATAGCATCACTTTTTAATAAAAAATACAAATTTTTAGTTCTTTTTTTTTAATCTTCTGAGATTAATTTTTTTACTGTACAGTAAATTTTATTTACTCTTCCCCAATCATAGATTTTTTCTATTGATCTGGCAACATAGCATCACTTTTTAATTAAAAAAAAAAAAACAAATTTTTTAATTTCTTTTTTTAAAATCTTCTGAGACTATTTTTTTTTAATGTACAGTAAATTTTGTTTACTTTTTCCCCAATCTTAGATTTTTTTATATTGAACTGGCAACATAGCATCATTCTTTGGGTTTCTATGATATTATTTTGATATTTTTACTTTTTTGTATTTTCTAAAAAAATTGCAAAATTTCAAATTTTGAGAAATTTTTGATATTTTTTTGAAATATTTGAAAAGAATAATTTTTTAAGGTTTCTTGAAACTTTTGACATTTTTCAAATGTTTAAAATTCTTGAAATTTTTGAAAAAAATTTTATTGGACGAATAATTTCGTTTTTTTTGAAGTTCTCCATATATTTTAGTATTTTTTGAAAATTTTGAACATTTTTCCTTTTTGAAATGATCGAAAAAAATTGCAAAATATCAAAATTTCCGAATTTTTTGATGTTTTTTGAAATATTCGATTAATTTTTTACTGTTTTTGAAATGTTTAAAATTCTTGAAATTTTTGAAAAAATTTTAATTAGTCGAATAATTTTATTTTGAAAATTTTCGATGATTTAGAAATTTTTGAATATTTTGAACATTTTTATTTTTTGAAATTTTGGAAAAAAATTGCAAAATTTTATATTTTTCGGATTTTTGGATGTTTTTTTGGAAAAAGTTTAATTAGACCAATAATTTTGTTTTTAAAATTTTTAATATATTTTAGAAATTTTTAATATATTTTAGAAATTTTTGAATATTTTGAACATTTTTACTCGAAATAAAAAAAATTCAAAATTTCAATTTTTTCGAATTTTTTGATGTTTTTTTGAAATTTTCGAATAAATTTTACTGTTTTGGAAAGATTTAAAATTCTTGAAATTTTTGAAAAAAATTTAATTATTTAGACGAATAATTTTATTTTTTAAATTTTCGATGTTTTAAAAAATTTTTGAATATTTTGAACATTTTTACTTTTTAAAATTTTCGAAAAAAAATGTAAAATTTAAAAATTTTCGAATTTTTTAATGTTTTTTTGAAAAAATTTTAATTAGACGAATAATTTTATTTTTTAAATTTTTAAAAAATTTTAGAAACTTAAATATTCTGAACATTCTTACGTTTTAAAATTTTCAAAAAAATTGCAAAATTTCAAATTTTTCGAATTTTTTGATGTTTTTTTGAAATTTTGAATAAATTTTTACTGTTTTTTGAAACGTTTAAAATTATGAAATTTTTGAAAAAAATTTAATTAGACGAATAATTTGTTTTTAAGTTTTCGATATATTTTAAAATTTTTTGCATATTTTTACTTTTTGAAATTAAAAGAAAAAATTGAAAAATTTCAAATTTTTCGATTTTTTTGATGTTTTTTTGAAATTTTGAATAATTTTTTATTCTTTTTGAAATGTTTAAAATTCTTGAAATTGTTGAAAAAATTTTGTTTAGACGAATAATTTTATTTTTTAAATTTTCGATATATTTTAGACATTTTTGAATATTCTGAACACTCACTTTTTAAAATTTTCAAAATAATTGCAAAATTTCTAATTTTTCGAATTTTTTGATGTTTTTTTGAAATTTTTGAATAAATTACTGTTTTATGAAACGTTTAAAATTTTGAAATTTTTGAAAAAATTCTAATCAGACGAATAATTTTATTTTGAAAATTTTCGATAAATTTTAGAAATTTGTGAATATTTTGAAATTTTTTTTTTTTGGAATTTAAAAAAAAATGCAAAATTTCAAATTTTTCAAACATTGATGTTTTTTTGAATTATTTTTTACTGTTTTTTGAAATGTTTAAAATTCTTGAAATTATTGAAAAAAATTTAATCAGACGAATAATTTTATTTTGAAAATTTTCGATAAATTTTAGAAATTTGTGAATATTTTAAATATTTTTCTTTTGGAATTTAAAAAACATGTGCAAATTCCTGCTCAACCTTTAAAAAAAACTACTGCAAAATTTAATCAATTCCTGCAAATTTAAAAAATAATAATACAGATGGGAGAAATCAGAAAAAAATTGAAAAAAAACGTTAACGTAAAAATCGTCAGATATGATGTATATTACTTTTTTTTTATCTGGTATTTTTTCTTGAATAATTTATTTTTTTTATATTGTTAAATTATTGTTTCTGATTTATTACAATTTTTTTCAATCCTGTCATTTTTTATCTTTTTATATTTTACATATTTTTTTGTTGTTTTTTTTTTATGTTATTTTTTCAGTTTTTTTGTCATTTCCACATTTGTTTTTATTTTATTTTTTGTTTTCTAAAATTTTGGTTTTTTTTTAATTTTTTTTGTTTACTTTTTTTTGTTTACTTTTTTATTTTGTATCTTTTTCCACAATTTTTCTGATTTTTGAATTTTTTTTCTCTTTTCAATTTTTTTAATTTTTTTTACTTTCACATTTGTTTTTAGTTTTGCTTTCGTTTTCGTTTTATTCAAATTTTTGTTATTTGCTTTTTACTTTCCGAACAACAGAGTTGTATAGAAGGAAAGTATTGCGATCATGATATTTTGACCATACCCAGATTTTAACTGATCTTTACGTTTTGAGGTCACCTGAATCCATTTATACCATTTTTAGCATGATGTCTGTCTGTGTGTGTGTCTGTGTGTGTGTCTGTGTGTGTGTGTGAACACGATAGCGTCTAAACGGCTGAACCGATTTAGATGAAATTTTATATACATATTTAGGGTAACAAGGAGACGACCTGTATAGATTTTGGAGTTAATCGGACAACCGGAAGTGACAGTTGCTATAAGTGATGTCGTCATTACCTAACAAGATGACAATAAAGTTTTACACATATATTTTTTATACGTTATAGTTTAATTTCGAATGTTTAAAATTTTCAAAAACTTTTGCCATTGTTGCCAGATTTATGAAAAAGTAATTTTTTTCATATTTTTCTTAAATAACCAAAATAATGCATTTTTATGAAAAATTACAGGATATAAAAGATGTACAACATAAAATTTTCTACACATTTTGTCATTACCGTTTTTTTGAATTCCTCACAGTTTCGTCGCTAGAGGGCGTGAAAAATAATGTATATAGACATTTGCGACTTTTTTTAGATTTTGAGACAAAATTATGGATTTTTATGAAAAATTACATGGGATCAAAATTGTAGAACATAAAATTTTCTATAAATTTTGTCTTAACTATTTTTTCAAGTTGCACATAGTTTCGCCGCTAGTTTTTATTTTAATTTTTATCTTTATTAAATTATTATTTTTCAAATTTTTATATTAAAAACTTAAAAAAAATATCTTTAAATTTGTAATAATTAATTTTATAATTGTAATTTTTTTTCAAAATTTTATTACAAAAATTTTGGAATTTTTAAAAAATTGGCTAAGAAATTTAAGATTATATTACGATTTTAAACTAAATTGAATAACTTGAAAAATATTAAAGTTATTGAAATGTGATTTTCACCATTCGAAAGATAATATAAAACTCTAAATTTTAAATGTATTTTAGTTTCTTAAAATTTAGAATTGTAATTATTACAGCCAAAATTAAGAATTTTTTTAAATTTTTTTGTAATTTCGTTTTGTCAATAAGTATAAAATAAATGAAAAAATTAAATAGCATATCCGAAAAGGATCCAAAAGTGCTATGTGTGTAAATTATTTCATAATTTTAACATAGTATTTGTAAAAGTTATAGCAAAAAATGAAAAAAGTTAAAACAATTCAATGGATTTACCCATGAATTTTTGAAAAAAAATTTGATTTTTTTTTAGTTTTTTAAACTAAATTTATTAATGCATTTTGATCCAAAAAACCTAAAAAAAAGGTCTGTTTCCCATTTTGAATAAAATTGAATGAGATATTAATTATTTATTGATTTTAAAATTATTCACAAATAGGTTTTAATTGTTTTAAGGTTAAAATTAATATTAAAAATATTAAAAAAATTACCCTTAAATTTGTAGTAAAAAACTATATAATTGTGATTTTTTTCAAAATTTTATTCAAAAAATTGTAGAATTCCTAATTTTTTTTTTGTAATTTAATATAAGTTTAAAAGAAATTGAATAACTTTAAAAATATTAAAGATATTAAAATGGGATTTATACCATTCGATAGGTAATATAATTAATGTATTTTAATGCAGAAAAACTAAAATAATCGATTAAACAATTACTTTACTAGGAGTGTTCGGAAAGTTGGGTGGGATTACCCCCTCATTTTTTTTATTTATCTAATGCTTAATATTTTTAAAAACTTTTATGATGATATTTTCTGAAATTTTCGTTTTTAAATCGATTTTTAAATTTTTAAAATTATCGTAATGATTTCTCCTGATTTTTTCTGGTTTTTTCTTGATTTTTTTCTGAATTATAACTGATTTTTTCACCCTGTTCTTATTGTTTTTTCATCTTTTTATATTTTTCAGTTTTTTGATTTCTTCATATTTTATGAATTTAATTTTTGGGGTTTTTTTTTCTCTGTTCATTTTTTTTATTTTTTTTTATTTTCAGTTTTTCTTTCGTTTTTATTTTTAATTTGTTTTTTCTTTTTTTATTTGCCTAATGCTTAATATTTGTAAAACTTTTATAACGATATTTTCTTTAAAATTTAACAAAATAATGTTTTAAACAAAATTCGTGCATTGAATATGAGTTTGGTTTGTAGTACGGCGCTTTGGATTTATGGATACGTGACGTCATACGCACCACAATCCGCCAGATAAAGCAATAACTTTAATATTATATATCTCAGTTATTTATTGACCGATTTCATGAAGTGTTTGACCGATTTATTAGTTTTTGTCAATATTTTAGTTAGATTTTTTTTAAAATTATCACCAAATCATTCTTGCATTAATTTTAATTAAAACTGAAATTTAACATTCTTCTTAAATGAAAAATATAAATACTTGAATGGGTAGGTAGGTAGGTTCAATGTGAGTGGAGCGTTTGCTCGCCCCTCCACTGCGGCCAACAGAGGCCTATTGTGGCTCACCCCTATGGGCTATAATTCACCATACAATCCACACCTTCTTACGAAGTCTATGGTTGATTTAGGTGAAGCTTCCTTGAAGTCGGTAGGCTCCAGCTGTACAAAACCAAACCTACGAAGCCTATTCATTTCCAGGGCAGGGCAGGAGCATAAAATATGCTCCGCCGTTTCGTCTTCCACACTGCAGAAGCGACAGTCCGATGTTTGACTCAGACCTAGCTTCTTCAGATGGTACTGCAGACGACAGTGCCCTGTCAGCAGTCCGATTAGGATGCGTAGATCACTTCTACTCCATTCTAGGATCTGCGATAGGGTGCTACCTGAGGGTTTGACTATAAACGCCTTAGAGTGAGCTAACCCAGGCATATCTTTCCAGTGCTGGAGAGTTTTCCTCTCGGCCCATTTCCAGATAGTGTCTTTAGCACTGCTTTTGGCTATGCCAAAGAATGGTTCCGGTCCAATGAACTCGGATTCTGCACCTCTTTTCGCAAGGGTGTCGCCTTTCTCATTGCCCTCCACCCCTTCATGCCCAGGTACCCAGAGTAGGGTTACTCTGTTACTGGTAGCAATGCGATCCAGGGATTCGATGCCGTTCCACACCAGCTTCGAGTCCAGCCGGCTGGAGCTCAGTGCTTTTAAAGCTGCCTGGCTGTCTGATAAAATATATATACTTTTGTTGACAAGATGATGGTTTACCAACTCTCTTGCACACAATTCTATAGCGAAAACCTCCGCCTGAAAGATGGTAGCATACTTGCCAAGGCTTACTGTGATGTCAACTCTCGGTTTTCTGCTGTACACTCCGGCTCCAACACCACTTGGGGTCTTTGAACCATCGGTGTACAGTACATAAGCCGTCCCTGGAAAGAGGATCTCCCCCCTTTCCCATTCGTCTCTTCTCGGAAGAAGGACGTTGAAGGACTTCTGTATGTGAGTTCTGGGAGAGAGCACATCCGAAACCATTCCGAGAGTGTGGTGAGTACTCATCTCTCGCAGCAGTCCAGAGTGGTCCCATAGCCTCTCCCCCTCGATTTGACCTGCCACCGACAAGGCTCTATAGGAGGTCATTCTGGCCTCCTGCTCCAGTAATATATGGAGAGGAGTAAGACCCAGAAATCTTTCCATTGCCGCTGTCGGGGTAGATGACATGGCGCCTGTAATAGCCACACATGCTAATCTCTGTAGTCCAGATAATTTAGCCGCCGCAATAGACTGGAGCCCCTTCGTCCACCAGGCCATTGCGCCATATGTGACCATTGGTTTTATCACCGTTTGATAAATCCAGTAAATCTGTTTAGGGTTCATTCCCCACGACTTGCCGCATACCCTTCTGATATTCCAGAGCGATGCCCTGGCTTTATTGATTGATCTTTCCAGATGGGAGTTCCAGGTAAGTTTTCTATCAAGGATAATCCCCAGATATTTTACCTCCTCCGCAAATGGAATGGTTACGCCTTCCAGAATTGGATGACGTAGCTTATCAAGCTTCCTCCTTTTTGTAAAAGGAACTACTACCGTTTTGTGGGGGTTCACAGACATCTGTTCCTCCTCACACCATCTGTATACGGTATTAAGAGCTTCCTGAAGGATATTAGAAATAATCTCTTCAAATAAGCCTCTAACCATTATTAAAAGGTCATCGGCAGTAGTTAATTAAGGCCGTTTCTAGGTCATCAAAGAGAGGAGGTAATGAGCAATTACAATGAGCAATTATAATGAGCAATTTTTTTTTTTTTTTTTTTTTTTTTTTTTTTTTTTTTTTTTTTTTTTTTTTTTTTTTTTTTTTTTTTTTTTAAATGAGCAATTACAACGAGTAATTACAATGAGCAAGCCTAAAAAAAATCCTCACATGTTCTAATATTCATTACATAATTGTTCCTAATGACCCGACGCCGGCCCTGCCAACTGATCGGTCGAATTACGATTATATTAAAAATGTAACCACAGACCTACAATATATACATCTCCGATTTCTTCTATGAACGTGCAGCCATCCCTACCTAATTTATTTTTCATGAGCAAAATTACATACAACAAATGAGTACCCCTAAATTAGTGAAGTGAAGTCCTCATGCACCTGACGAGCACGTGCATGGGCAAGGATGAAATTTCTATTCATTAACTGGCCCGGCTTTAAATGGGGAAAAAATGTAAGTTCACGCAACGTCTTCGTCTGCTTATCTTGATTTCCCAGGTAGAAGTTGCTGCCAGTTTGAAGACACATGTTTTTTATAATTTAAGTACTTACAAGGGTCGGTTAAAATTCAGCATTGGATGTGATATACAAACATGACGATGGCAGGGGTGTAGGTAGAAAATGTTTTAGAATATATTAGCTGAAAAAAAAAATTGTAGTTGCAAGTCTCAAACATTCTTCGGATTCTATGAATGCACCCCCACCTAGTTTATTTTCTTGGACGAAGATTAACAACAATTAAATATCCCTTCCTTACTGAAGGTACTGTTGAAGAGCCACTTCTAGGTACTTATATGCGGCGGGGTGGGGAAAAATCGACATTGAATGCATGGTATATAGAAATATGTCGGTGTTATTTCTTGGACGAGGATTTACAACAATTAGATATCCCTTCCTTACTGAAGCCACTGTTGAAGAACCACTTTTAGATCCTTATATGAGGCGGGGTTGGGGAAAAAAATCGGCATTGAATGCATGGCGTATAGAAATATATCGGTGTTATTTCTTGGACGAGGATTTACAACATTTAAATATCCCTACCTTACTGAAGAAGAAGAAGAGCCATGTCGCCCAAAGTTATCCTATATAAACATAACCTTCAAACACAAAACTTCAAAAAATGGCGCCAAACTTGTTGCCTCATATTTTGAGAATCAATTCGTTTTCGCAAAAGCACAATGTATTTGTAATTCAAATGAGAGCACCAAGTCGCACATATCTATATTTACATGTAAAAAAGGGACGCTCATTTTAATAGTTATTTAATTTTTGACGTTTGATAGATTGAAAATATAAATAACTGCAGTAATAGGCCGACTTTTCTCGCCTATATATGTTACATTTTATGGTTAAAAAAATTTAAAATTGACTTCTGACAGAGCTGGGCGCCATAACTAACAAACTTTGAAAGTTTTCAACGAGCTCATAAAGCGTTACAACGATAACAAACAAACTATGTAAATACCAAATAAATATACAATTTTTAGGGATAAAAAAATATTTAGACAGCCCTTTTGAATTAGAAAAAATCTTCTAACAATAGACGATTTGAGAAAGCATCTTAGCTTGAGGACGCCACTGCCTGTGGAAATATTTGACGTTGCATCGAGCAGGCTATGTAATTATAGAGTTTTAATTTTTACCTAACGCCCGGCGTTTCGAAGTGCGTCAGTTAAAAGACACCTGCGCAGTAATTGAATTAGGTAAAAAAGCTAGGAGACAAACACAACAGATTCTTATCAATTTAGAAGATATTGAATATTTTACGGTAACTTTAAACGACCCATTGGCGTGCTACGTTGTCTAAAATAATTTAAAATATTATATCATGTGTTGATACCAGATTTTTAATTCTTTAAGTTAAACGGCAAAATATTTACAATTATTATAATATTTAATTTTAATATAATTTTAATACAATTAATCTTTACCGATCTAAATAAAATTCAGAAAAAATTTTTCGCCAGATTATTTTTACCAAATTATTTATCGATGCATAATTACTATAGGGAAAAAATAAGAAAAAAGAGACGCCACTAGCCAACTTAAAGAATAAACTTTGTCCAACTAATAAACCGACCGCTTGGTTAAAAAATCAGTTATGTCACCCCAAAACTTTCCCGACGAGTATCCACGAATACTTTTTCAGATATTTAATGTTAAAGTTTCAACTTTTGTCATTTTTTAATTTTTGACAGGTGACAGTTGGAGAAATAATTTTAACTGTTCTGAATATAGTTTATCTAGGGCTTTCAAATGATATACAGCATGTCCAATTCCGTAACATTTGGGCATCTGTCATTTTTTGATAGTGGTACTTCCGTTTAACAGATCTCGTACAAAACTAACTAATTCTTCCGACAGATAGCCCAAACCCATATAATAAATTTCAGCTCAATCGGATTAATACTTCTTCAGATATTTAATGCTGAAGTTTCAAATTTTGACATTTTTTTATTGGTGACAGGTGACAGTTGGAGAAATAATTTTAACTGTTCTGAATAGAGTTTATCTAGGGCTTTCAAATGATATACAGCATGTCCAATTCCGTGACATTTTGCATCTGTCATTTTTTGATAGTGGTACTTCCGTTTAACAGATGCCGTATAAAAAAACTAATGGGTTCTTTCGACGGGTAATCCAAACACCTATACCAAATTTCAGCTCAATCGGATTAAACGTGTGGCCTCTATCGTGGAAGAATACACACATGCTGGAGACGGCGCTTTAGTTTTTGAACAATTGTTCATGGCTTATTTACTTTTAGTTGTCAATTTTTACTAACTTGGCATAAAAAATTAATATTACTGTAATAATCGACAAGTTTGATAATGCAAAATAAATAAAAATTGAGATGCGAAATAGTGTGATATTTTACACGATTTTAAGATTTATCTATACTCTGAAGCTTCAATTCATGACTTGCATTGAGTCGTTTTATTGTCCGGTTAGATTTGTTTGAATTACCGATGTTTTCTTTTGATGAATAAACTATGAAAGAATAATGTTTAACACATGATCTCATATTAATTACATAATTGTTTCTAATAATCCACCGCCGCCCCTGGTTGGTAGAATTACGACTAATTACAAATGTTGCCGCAAGTCTAAAATACATACCTCTCCATCCCTGTCTAGTTTACTTTTTCATGAACGAGTCTACATACAGCAATTGAATATCCCTACCTTACTGAAGATCGCCTACACGTTTAAGTATTTACAAAGGGAGGGGCCAAATTCGACGACGAATAAAAAATTCATTATCTAACGAATCAGGTATAAAATGTTTCAAGTTTGAGGATCCATTATTTTTTATACTTTTAAGTACTTGCAAGGGTCGGTTAAAATTCGGCATCCCTGTTCATGAACACCATTTGTTTTTGATGAATACAATCGAGACTCGTCTAGTCTAATAGCAAATAATACGAATATATGCGGTATGAAGCCAGCGGCGTTACACAAAAAATTAATTTAAAAAAAATCAAATATAGAATTTAAATTAAATTTAATCTTTTTAAATCGTTATTGCTACAATAAGGCAATTAAGAAGTAGAAAAAGAATATGAATCAACTACTTTGAGTTCGGACTTTTTTTGGGAGTTTAAAAAAAATAAATAGAAATAAACTAATTGATACAAAAATATATAGTTGTATACGTTTGTAAGGAGTGAATAGTAAATAGAAAATTTTAATACATTGATATACTTTTATTCGCTACCACAATGTAGGTCGCTCCGTAGGACTGAAAAAAAAAACAGGGCCTAGTGACAACTCCTAATAGGGGGCGACATAGCCCGGGAGAGTTTATTCGTTTATTCGATACATTTTTTCGAGACCTTTGAAAACGTACGAGATGTAATGCCATTGAATAAACCATTCACGATAAAACTGCAGTTAAAAATCAATTAACCACTTATTTAGACTTGTATTAGGCACTGTCACCCCGGGGATAGCTGTATGCGTTGAACTACAATTTTATTGTGAGAAAACTAATAATAAATGATTTCTTCTTTTAAATTGAGGGGTGGTCGATGTATTGAAATCTCAAAACAACTATTTTTTCATTTGTTGGCCATGGCGGCCGAGAACTGGATCATTGAGCTGATTATTCGAGGGCCTTCAATGACAAGGCCCAATGCTATGGACATTTTTTAAGTTCCTATGGAAATTGATACAGTAGCCAATTTCCGGCCACCAAAAAAAAAAAAAAAAATATATACATATATAAAATAAATATAATAATTGCATTTATATGGTCGAGAAATGGTATAGTGTGCGCAAGACGACAACTAGCTTCAAAAACGACGGCTGTTTTATTGGATTTCAACAAATTTTGTGTTGAAAACAATTGTGAATAAGAATTGATGTCTTGTTAAGTAGGTATGCAACTTATTTCTTTCAAATGGTGTCAGGCAATAACATAGCGAAAAAAGTAAAATGAATTGATGATATATACATCAAAAGAAAGTTGCGCACAATACCTGGAAGGATGGATTACTCCATCCCAAAGCCTATCGACCAATTAGCGTAACATCGTTTCCCATGAAGGCATTGGAAAGGTTATGCTAAAGGTACATAAGAGATGCGGTAATTACTACAATACCATTACATCCCAATTAACATGCATACACCCCAGGTAGACTCGACGATTCAGATCTCCACCTAGTGGCCGGCCGAATAGAAAGATCGCTAGACAAAACTGTGTCCGCCTTGGATGTTTTCATAGCCATAGAAGGTGCTTTTGACATGGCCACCTTCAACAAAATAATACACTCATTAACCAATAGGCATGTTTCACCGCAAATGATTGGTGAATGGATACACAACATACTCTCAAAATGAGCAGTTAACATAAGTGTAGAAGATATAACCATGCGAGGCTTGGTTGCGACGGGATGTCCACGGGAAGAAGTGCTATCACCTCTACTATGGAACATGGACTTGGACACTCTCATCAGCCGTCCCAACAACGTCCATCACTACACCATAGCATAGGCGGATGACTTAGTCACCCTGTCAACAGGAAAATTCGAGAACACATTCTGCGAAAGAATGCAAGTAGCTCTCAGTATAATAGAACAGTGATGCGAGAACCACTCATTACCTATCTATCCCAAGAAGACAGAAATGGGTCTTTTCATAAGAAAAAGGAAGATACTAGAACTAAAACCTCCAGAATTTCTTAAAACAAAACCAAACTTTGCAGCAGAGGTAAAGTACCTAGATCACACTTTTGACATCAAGTTAACCTGGAACTTGCATCTAGAAAACAGAGTCAAAAAAAGCATACATTGCTTATGGATAATGCCGTCGAACTGTGGGACGCACCTGGGATTTTCCCTCAGAGCAGTTTCATGGACGTCCACACGTCCATCATAAGACCTATGCTAACATGTGGTGCGGTCGTCTGGTAGCCAAAAACCCAACAGGCGACAACTGCCTGCAAATTAGAGCAAATTCAAAGAACAGCATGCCCCAACATAACTGGAACCATGAAAACAACGCCAACGAAAGCGGTGGAAGTCATCCTCATTATCGTGCCCTCTTGATATTTACATCAGGGAGGGCGCTTTGGCGACTATGATAAGAATCAGCTCGGTTGGAGTAGCTGTAGGATCCTGAGAGGTGAGACGTCGCTTCTGGTTGGAGGTGCTTGACACGCTTCCACTGCTACAAGCGAACATGACCTCTATATCTCACCGCGATATGCTTTCCACAGGCCCCACAAAGTTATCACAAAATATACAGAAGAGTCGGATGTGGAAGTTATGATTCATATTTACACTTGAAAAATTACGATAAATGGGAAAAAGAGCAAAAAATAGGAAAAAAATAGGAAAAATGGGGGAAAATAGCTAGTTCAGGTTGTGGGATATACTCCACATCCTTAAACCTACACATAAAATGGGTTATGGGAAAAAGTGCCAGCGTAGCTCACATGGAGTTCACTGGCATCCTAATATCAGCAAAAGAAATTCGCAGAAATAACATTACTGGTAGATATTTGTTCACCTGTACAGATAGTCGACAGATGCCCCTCGCCCCGGATAGGGTGCGAACTTGTGCAGAGTTAGTACTAGAATATCACCCCATGTATTGGTCGTTTTGCCTAGAATATTATGATTATTCAAATGTTGTATAAACCAGTTGCAGTATTTATCACGTTTATTATAGCCTGGCGGTAATAACTCTAGATGCGTTGTAACCTATATTAATAACAATCACACAGCACATTCAGAATTGAAGGTTAGGTTTCTCCTTTTTCTTTAATTCCTTCTTTTTTCATTAGGAGCCTTAGCTATACGGAAAAAAATATCACTGATCGGAAGACATCTATCTTTAACCGATTGAGGTATGAATAATAAACCGATGTAGTTTGCTTATATGGATGAAAAGTGAACTTTTTTATGATATTTTAGGATTTATACATTGAAAGTGGTCTTTGGACGACATTCCGTGAAGGTTTGTGATTAATAAATCATACAAACTAGAAACAAACAATGCATAAAAAACTTTACAATTTTAAATGATGAAATTGTCTGGATTGAATTCGATAAATTATTTTCAATAAAATAGTCTCCCATTTGAAATTGTAAATAAAAAAAAATAATTATTATGCATATTATTAACATTGCCTCCCTCTACATGATTTTTTTTTTTTATATAAATAGGTGTAAGTTTATACTATAATTTAGTAGTTAAAAATTGGTAAAACATGGCATTAGTAAGACAAGTTTGTGAGTTTGAAGAATTAAAACTCGAGTTTTTTTCATTTACACATCCAATCACAAAACAAATATGGCTTTCGGCCAAAGATATCGCGAAGTGTCTTGGTTTTACGAATACCACTCAAGCAATAATTAAAAATGTTAAAAATGAAAAATATAAAAAAAATTGGAATGATTTAATACAAGGACATCTCTGTCAGATAGTACCTTTCAACTGGCAGAAAAGCACGATAATGATTAATGAAGCAGGCGTTAATATGCTAATAATGGCAGCAACTTTACCTAACGCCCAAAAATATAAAGAATGGATTTGCGATACAGTTCTGCCCTCAATAAGAAAAACTGGCAAATATATGATGTCTCAAGAAAATAATAGTGCATTATCAAGCGTCGAAGTGTATGACGATAAAATGAAAATTTTATCATTGGAGAAACAATTGGTAGAATCAAAAATTGGAATGATTTAATACAAGGACATCTCTGTCAGATAGCACCTTTCAACTGGGAGAAAAGCACGATAATGATTAATGAAGCAGGCGTTAATATGCTTATAATGTCAGCAACTTGATTTATTTAGAACAACTTTAAAAAGTCATGCAAGCTTTTACTCCTTTAAATTATACTTGTTTCGCAATGGCTGATATAGTAATTGGATTATAATTTGATTTATTTGGACTTTGAAGGAAAAAACATTATATACTACTCGATCAAGAAGGTTTCATTATTGGTGTTTCACGCAGATTACACTGACTTGTTAGTAAACTTTGGAGCTCAACACATAATAATATAAGTAATATGATATAACTACTTTCACACTTAAACAAATATTTAGCAGTAGTTAAGAATAAAAAAATTCTTCTATTGGATATCGCCGCCTATGCATTTGACGTTTTGAGACTCCGTTCTAAATTTAAACGAACGCCACTGAATGCGTCATTTACATTCTATCGAACAAGCGGAAAATAAAACTTGGTTTCGTTTTATTTATTTTTTTTTACCTGAAACCGGGTGTTGTCGAAGTGTGTTAGTTAATAAAAGACCCCTGCGTTGTAATTGAACTAGGCAAAGAAACTAAGAGGGAAACAAAGCACATTCTAGAATCTAGACCTGCCACGCGCTGCTTAATTGTACACAGCCAGTCACATGCAGGTAAAAAAAAAAAATCTTAAAGACTAATTCTTTACTATAAATAATATAAAATATATTATATTCCGAAACGGATTCTTTTTTTAATTCATTTAATTTAAACGTAAATAGATTTACAATTTAGTCTAATATTCGATTTTTATTATTGATGTTTTAAAAAATAACTGCAGTAATTATATTGTATTTACAATTAATCTTTATATTTACTTGAGAATTGCAGAAAACAATTTTCGGTGCAGATTATTTCTGACAATTTTTTCCATAAATAACCACTCTTCATTAAAACACTTAAATATAGCATATAAAAATATTATATTTAAGACAAAAAGTTAATTTCGTAATTTAGCTGAAATTTAGCAAAAAATAAGTTCACAAAGTTTATCTTTGATATAGACAAGTGAAAATTTTTAAGGGTTTAACGATGCTGAATCGATTGCAGCCGTTTCTATAACTCGCCTAAAATAGCGACTAAAAATATGCGGTTTTTCATGTTATTTAAGATATTTATCAGAAGAATACACATGCGATACTTTTTTCAAATGCATCTAAAGAAAAAAAGCTGATAGTCGTGACACTTTTACTACAAATAACTTTAAAAAAAGCCCAACAGACTCGCTCTAAAGAATTAACTACAGAATCGATTGGTGAAAACCGCAGCTTCCTATCTTTAATACTAACGGAGCGCCCGTCCAAACGATTTTAGGTTAGATGGTATTGAAGCTTTTTAAGTACTGAATGGTGTCATATTTTTCCTCATAAAGGTGATATGCCTTCAAGTGGTTAGTATCTACTAATTTTGTATAATCAATTTTCATATTAACTTTGCAATATGTTTGATTATCTTTTCATAAATTAAGAAATCATGACCGAAAAATCTGACGCTAATTGCTGGTCTAATACATATTCGTAGTTGGCTAAAATATGGTAAGGCAAAACGACTGGTAAATAAAAAAAGAAAAAAGTTTTAATTAACTCAGATAGCTGAAAATTAGAAGAAAAAACAAATACCAGTTCTTGCAGCAAGGTTATATATCTTTGGCTAATAGTTGGGCGAGAATCCCTTAAAAGATCTATATCTTTGTTTTAATAGTGGGGCGAGAATCCCTTAAAAGATTTAGCTCAGATAAAAAATGCACAAGCGTTGAAATTCATTTCACAACGATCAGTCAAAGCAGGAGCATGGAAAAAATAATAACTATGGAGGCGGATAGTTCCACCGAACTGCAATCCTTAAATCGTCATGATTTAAGAATGGCGGTGGCTCTCGGCCTCCGAAGACCTGATTTTATTAGAAGTAGAATCGAACATCGAAATAGCGGACCTTGCGATTCTACGACGAATGACCATGAACAGACTCTGAACGCTTACGATATTGACACTGATGAAAATACTGATGCAGATTCTTCATTTGAGGAAAATTCTGATTCAGAATCAGAATTTTCCTCAAATGAAGACTCTGCAGATGAAGCACCTGACATTGACGAAATTATAGTTATTGACTGATTGGACTGACACGACTCCTGAAAAAAATCAGCCTTTTTCAAGGCTAAAAAAATTTACATAGTAGTTTTCGGCTTTAAAGCCCGGCTGAAAAGGCAAATCTGCCCCGCCACTGCGGAACTCGTAGCCTTACAAATTATATTAATATTGATAGGCAACCAGAAATACAAACATTCGTATTTCTGGTTGCGACACGCTTACCACTGACACATTCAGTAAGCCAACGACTCCATTTTAGATCCGCTATTGAACTGTCTAATATTAACGTTTAAACCGCAAATGAAATTATTATTATTATGATTAATATTATTTTCAAATTCTCATACTTTTTTCTACATAATTTAAGCATGTGCTATAAGCAATTATCGAATTCCATCTATACAAGAAGAAAATTTTTTTTGGTAGACCGAATTGCATCATGAGTATTTCAAAAAAAAAAAAAAATCATTATTAAATTTTATATAATGAATAGTTATATTTTTTTATTGAGAGAGGACAGCAAAAAAAAATAATAAAAAAATAATATTCATTTTCTCTAATATGCAATTATCGCATTAACTTTTTTTACTTACAGGATGATTCATGCTTTCACATGGATGCTTTGGTCAAAGTATGTATTTTTACCGTACAAGAATACACTTCTCTAGTAATGGGGCAGCCTGTTCAGCACTTATCCTTATTATTCAACTTATCTCTTATAGTCCATTTTTAATAGAATAATGTATAAGGATTTGGCCCTCATATATAAAATCCCTGAAAGCTCTAAATTTTAAAGGTGAAAGGTAATTTTCTAATATCTGGCGTCTGATGTTTGATTTGCTGATTTTGGCATCTCAATTCATATTACCCTCTAAATATGAATTGTTTTAGTCTACCTTCAAATATTACAACGACACAAAATGAGACGATTAAGTCCATTTACAGGTGGAAGTCTGCATGTTTGTCTGCCTGGCTGTCTGTGTGTATTCTTTCGCGATAGAAACCACACGCTTAATCCGATATATGGGCTTCGTTCAACCGTCCCCATTAGTTTTTGTACGACATCCGTCAAACGGGAGTGTCACTGCCAAAAAAAATGTCAAAGTTTAAAATTAAATATCTGAAAAAGTATTCGTCTCTGGATACTCGCCGGGAAAGTTTTGGGGCGACGCATCAGATTTTTTTTTCATTTTGAATAAAAAACGATTATTATTTTTTGTTATTTCTTTAATAAATTCGGGTTATAAATATTTATTGTATTTGCAAAATTAGAATTATAATTATTTACAAACCGAACGACATCTTCGGAAGTGTATGATGTCCAATCACGTTTATAAGTTTGGGGAGGGTGGATCTCGTCATTTATTTTTTTTATAGTTTCTTCGATTATTGCACTTATACTTTGCTTAGCTTCCAAATAGGGGGTTAAACATTTTGGAATTACGGCCTCTTCGCTCGCCAAGTTTAGAGCCTTGAATGTTGCAATCATTTTTTCATCTCGTTTCAAATTTTTCTGGCACATTTGAATATCGCGGCGATATTTTTCACGCAATTCATCCTCATTTAAAAATTCAATTTCCGTACGCGCATGATTGACAAAATTAAATCCATAACATTTGTGAGGATGCAACTGGCGTATTTTGACCCACAAACTAATGGGATTAGGGCATTTTATTTGTAAAAACTTGTCAGCCCCTTTCAGCCAATGATACCGCTTATTACACGCTTTTTTAGCCGGATTCTTTCGAAATTGACGCATTATTTTGTCGCGTACTTCAATCTCAGCCAATTGATTTCGAGCTATTCTAATACGTTTGTTTCCTTTTCGCTCATACTCATATAACACAGCATATTGTTCTTTATCAGGACATCCTTCTAATGATGGTATTACTCGATTTTCAATTCGTCGCAAGTTTGATCGCAAAGCATCATTATCATCGATATTATCTTTCGCTAACAGTCCTTGAACACCAAATTCAGCCAACATCATATTGGCTTGAATCGTCAAATCTTTAATTATATTTTGATATTTATGTTCTCGTTCTTGAAAATCCTTTTCTATTTGTATTTTTTGTTGTTTAATTCCCAATTCTTCCAATTTTTGATTCTACCAATTGTTTCTCCAATGATAAAATTTTCATTTTATCGTCATACACTTCGACGCTTGATAATGCACTATTATTTTCTTGAGACATCATATATTTGCCAGTTTTTCTTATTGAGGGCAGAACTGTATCGCAAATCCATTCTTTATATTTTTGGGCGTTAGGTAAAGTTGCTGCCATTATTAGCATATTAACGCCTGCTTCATTAATCATTATCGTGCTTTTCTGCCAGTTGAAAGGTACTATCTGACAGAGATGTCCTTGTATTAAATCATTCCAATTTTTTTTATATTTTTCATTTTTAACATTTTTAATTATTGCTTGAGTGGTATTCGTAAAACCAAGACACTTCGCGATATCTTTGGCCGAAAGCCATATTTGTTTTGTGATTGGATGTGTAAATGAAAAAAACTCGAGTTTTAATTCTTCAAACTCACAAACTTGTCTTACTAATGCCATGTTTTACCAATTTTTAACTACTAAATTATAGTATAAACTTACACCTATTTATATAAAAAAAAAAAATCATGTAGAGGGAGGCAATGTTAATAATATGCATAATAATTATTTTTTTTTATTTACAATTTCAAATGGGAGACTATTTTATTGAAAATAATTTATCGAATTCAATCCAGACAATTTCATCATTTAAAATTGTAAAGTTTTTTATGCATTGTTTGTTTCTAGTTTGTATGATTTATTAATCACAAACCTTCACGGAATGTCGTCCAAAGACCACTTTCAATGTATAAATCCTAAAATATCATAAAAAAGTTCACTTTTCATCCATATAAGCAAACTACATCGGTTTATTATTCATACCTCAATCGGTTAAAGATAGATGTCTTCCGATCAGTGATATTTTTTTCCGTATAGCTAAGGCTCCTAATGAAAAAAGAAGGAATTAAAGAAAAAGGAGAAACCTAACCTTCAATTCTGAATGTGCTGTGTGATTGTTATTAATATAGGTTACAACGCATCTAGAGTTATTACCGCCAGGCTATAATAAACGTGATAAATACTGCAACTGGTTTATACAACATTTGAATAATCATAATATTCTAGGCAAAACGACCAATACATGGGGTGATATTCTAGTACTAACTCTGCACAAGTTCGCACCCTATCCGGGGCGAGGGGCATCTGTCGACTATCTGTACAGGTGAACAAATATCTACCAGTAATGTTATTTCTGCGAATTTCTTTTGCTGATATTAGGATGCCAGTGAACTCCATGTGAGCTACGCTGGCACTTTTTCCCATAACCCATTTTATGTGTAGGTTTAAGGATGTGGAGTATATCCCACAACCTGAACTAGCTATTTTCCCCCATTTTTCCTATTTTTTTCCTATTTTTTGCTCTTTTTCCCATTTATCGTAGACCACAAGTGTGATGACAAAGAAAGATATTTTTGTTTACACTGTAATAGTTATGAACATCCACCGATTTCAAAAAATTGTCCTGCATATAACAAACAATATTCTATTAAAAAAATCATGGCCTTCGAAAACGCTTCCTTTCAAGAAGCAGAAACAATATTTAATAATCCATCGTATGCTAAAATTTCAACAAATAATAGATTTTCAATACTAAATAACTTAAATAACTTTCCTGAATTACCACCCCCATCTGGAAGTGACAACCTTACTTACGTCTCTAAACCTATAAATCTACCACCTAAACTCTCTAATCCAAATAAGAGAAAAAAAGTGAATTCTCCCCCCAATTCGCCACCACCATATACAACTGAGTCTCAAAAGAAAATACAACGCCCTTGTACGTCTATTCTACAAAATCCTCATAGAGATGATTTTACGATATATAAAGAAAAACTAGAATCTCAAATTACTAATTTTGTTCTAGAGCTATTAAATAATTCAAAACCAGTGGAAAATAATAAAATTAAAGACTATATTCATATATTGCTAAATAATATAGATAAAGCCCCAGAAAATATAATTCATATAAGTGATGACGAAAGCGAATATTAAAAACCAATTAAATATTGTTCAATGGAATTCCCGGTCTATAAAAGCTAACCTTCTAAGTTTTAAAAATTTTATTTAGAAAAAGACATATGACATTATAGTATTATCAGAAATTTGGCTAAACCCTATTAACAAAGTTTGTGTGAAGTTAGCCACACTTTTCCAGCCACGGTTTCTGACGTGTAGACTGTCGACTGCTGGATGGCTTGTTTTTATTCACAGTGTTGCCAAATTTATCAAAATCATATAAATTCAACAATTTCGGCTTGAAAATGTAGAATGCATCTTTTAAACTCTATGGATTTATCCTTATAATCCCGTGGATTTAATTTCAACCTTGTCCATTAACAAATGACAATTATCCATGAGAGAGTCGGAACGCAGAAATCACCAACTTTTGGGGAAGCCCAATTAAAGAGAAAAAAATATTAACATTAATTCTGATACTTTAAAAAGTCAAGAAACAGTAGCTCTGCCAAGAAATTAAAAATTGCAAATACTGTAGAATAGGATAAACTTCTTTGAACGGTCGGTAATCAGACATATAAAAAATAAAATAAAATAAAATTACCATTGGAAAGAGGGGATCAAATACTATATAGAACGGGTAATGAAATTCTTTGGACGATCGGTAATAAGAGAAATAAAAAATAAAATAACTTCTCGGGCAATAAAAATCCAAGAAATAGTTGCGCTGCCACAAAACTAAAAATACCATTGGAAAGAGGGGATCAAATTCTATATGGAACGGGTAATGAAATTCTTTGGACGATCGGTAATAAGAGAAATAAAAAATAAAATAACTTCTCGGGCAATAAAAATCCATTAAATAGTTGCGCTGCCACAAATCTAACAATACCATTGGAAAGAATTTCATTACCCTTTCTATATAGTATTTGATCCCCTCTTTCCAATGGTATTTTTATTTTTGTGGCAGCGCAACTATTTCTTGGATTTTTATTGCCCGAGAAGTTATTTTATTTTTTATTTCTCTTATTACCGATCGTCCAAAGAATTTCATTACCCGTTCCATATAGTATTTGATCCCCTCTTTCCAATGGTATTTTTATTTTTGTGGCAGCGCAACTATTTCTTGGATTTTTATTGCCCGAGAAGTTATTTTATTTTTTATTTCTCTTATTACCGATCGTCCAAAGAATTTCATTACCCGTTCCATATAGAATTTGATCCCCTCTTTCCAATGGTATTTTTAGTTTTGTGGCAGCGCAACTATTTCTTGGATTTTTATTGCCCGAGAAGTTATTTTATTTTTTATTTCTCTTATTACCGATCGTCCAAAGAATTTCATTACCCGTTCCATATAGAATTTGATCCCCTCTTTCCAATTGTATTTTTATTTTTGTGGCAGCGCAACTATTTCCTGGATTTTTATTGCCCAAGAAGTTATTTTATTTTTTATTTCTCTTATTACCGATCGTCCAAAGAATTTCATTACCCGTTCCATATAGTATTTGATCCCCTCTTTCCAATGGTATTTTTATTTTTGTGGCAGCGCAACTATTTCTTGGATTTTTATTGCCCGAGAAGTTATTTTATTTTTTATTTCTCTTATTACCGATCGTCCAAAGAATTTCATTACCCGTTCCATATAGAATTTGATCCCCTCTTTCCAATGGTATTTTTAGTTTTGTGGCAGCGCAACTATTTCTTGGATTTTTATTGCCCGAGAAGTTATTTTATTTTTTATTTCTCTTATTACCGATCGTCCAAAGAATTTCATTACCCGTTCCATATAGAATTTGATCCCCTCTTTCCAATGGTATTTTTAGTTTTGTGGCAGCGCAACTATTTCTTGGATTTTTATTGCCCGAGAAGTTATTTTATTTTTTATTTCTCTTATTACCGATCGTCCAAAGAATTTCATTACCCGTTCTATATAGTATTTGATCCCCTCTTTCCAATTGTATTTTTATTTTTGTGGCAGCGCAACTATTTCCTGGATTTTTATTGCCCAAGAAGTTATTTTATTTTTTATTTCTCTTATTACCGATCGTCCAAAGAATTTCATTACCCGTTCCATATAGTATTTGATCCCCTCTTTCCAATGGTATTTTTATTTTTGTGGCAGCGCAACTATTTCTTGGATTTTTATTGCCCGAGAAGTTATTTTATTTTTTATTTCTCTTATTACCGATCGTCCAAAGAATTTCATTACCCGTTCCATATAGAATTTGATCCCCTCTTTCCAATGGTATTTTTAGTTTTGTGGCAGCGCAACTATTTCTTGGATTTTTATTGCCCGAGAAGTTATTTTATTTTTTATTTCTCTTATTACCGATCGTCCAAAGAATTTCATTACCCGTTCCATATAGAATTTGATCCCCTCTTTCCAATGGTATTTTTAGTTTTGTGGCAGCGCAACTATTTCTTGGATTTTTATTGCCCGAGAAGTTATTTTATTTTTTATTTCTCTTATTACCGATCGTCCAAAGAATTTCATTACCCGTTCCATATAGAATTTGATCCCCTCTTTCCAATGGTATTTTTAGTTTTGTGGCAGCGCAACTATTTCTTGGATTTTTATTGCCCGAGAAGTTATTTTATTTTTTATTTCTCTTATTACCGATCGTCCAAAGAATTTCATTACCCGTTCTATATAGTATTTGATCCCCTCTTTCCAATTGTATTTTTATTTTTGTGGCAGCGCAACTATTTCCTGGATTTTTATTGCCCAAGAAGTTATTTTATTTTTTATTTCTCTTATTACCGATCGTCCAAAGAATTTCATTACCCGTTCTATATAGTATTTGATCCCCTCTTTCCAATTGTATTTTTATTTTTGTGGCAGCGCAACTATTTCCTGGATTTTTATTGCCCAAGAAGTTATTTTATTTTTTATTTCTCTTATTACCGATCGTCCAAAGAATTTCATTACCCGTTCCATATAGTATTTGATCCCCTCTTTCCAATGGTATTTTTATTTTTGTGGCAGCGCAACTATTTCTTGGATTTTTATTGCCCGAGAAGTTATTTTATTTTTTATTTCTCTTATTACCGATCGTCCAAAGAATTTCATTACCCGTTCCATATAGAATTTGATCCCCTCTTTCCAATGGTATTTTTAGTTTTGTGGCAGCGCAACTATTTCTTGGATTTTTATTGCCCGAGAAGTTATTTTATTTTTTATTTCTCTTATTACCGATCGTCCAAAGAATTTCATTACCCGTTCTATATAGTATTTGATCCCCTCTTTCCAATTGTATTTTTATTTTTGTGGCAGCGCAACTATTTCCTGGATTTTTATTGCCCGAGAAGTTATTTTATTTTTTATTTCTCTTATTACCGATCGTCCAAAGAATTTCATTACCCGTTCCATATAGTATTTGATCCCCTCTTTCCAATGGTATTTTTATTTTTGTGGCAGCGCAACTATTTCTTGGATTTTTATTGCCCGAGAAGTTATTTTATTTTTTATTTCTCTTATTACCGATCGTCCAAAGAATTTCATTACCCGTTCCATATAGAATTTGATCCCCTCTTTCCAATGGTATTTTTAGTTTTGTGGCAGCGCAAGTATTTCTTGGATTTTTATTGCCCGAGAAGTTATTTTATTTTTTATTTCTCTTATTACCGATCGTCCAAAGAATTTCATTACCCGTTCCATATAGAATTTGATCCCCTCTTTCCAATGGTATTTTTAGTTTTGTGGCAGCGCAACTATTTCTTGGATTTTTATTGCCCGAGAAGTTATTTTATTTTTTATTTCTCTTATTACCGATCGTCCAAAGAATTTCATTACCCGTTCTATATAGTATTTGATCCCCTCTTTCCAATTGTATTTTTATTTTTGTGGCAGCGCAACTATTTCCTGGATTTTTATTGCCCGAGAAGTTATTTTATTTTTTATTTCTCTTATTACCGATCGTCCAAAGAATTTCATTACCCGTTCCATATAGTATTTGATCCCCTCTTTCCAATGGTATTTTTATTTTTGTGGCAGCGCAACTATTTCTTGGATTTTTATTGCCCGAGAAGTTATTTTATTTTTTATTTCTCTTATTACCGATCGTCCAAAGAATTTCATTACCCGTTCCATATAGAATTTGATCCCCTCTTTCCAATGGTATTTTTAGTTTTGTGGCAGCGCAACTATTTCTTGGATTTTTATTGCCCGAGAAGTTATTTTATTTTTTATTTCTCTTATTACCGATCGTCCAAAGAATTTCATTACCCGTTCCATATAGAATTTGATCCCCTCTTTCCAATGGTATTTTTAGTTTTGTGGCAGCGCAACTATTTCTTGGATTTTTATTGCCCGAGAAGTTATTTTATTTTTATATGTGTGATTACCGACCGTCCAAAGAATTTTAACCTATTCTATTTAATATTTGGAATTTTTAATTTCGTGGCAGAGCTACTGCTTCTTGTCTTTTTAAAGTATCAGAATTAATGTTTATATTTTTTACTCTTTTAATCGGCTTCCCAAAAGTTGTTGTTTTTTGTGTTCCGACTCTCTAATAGATAATTGTCATTTGTTAATGGACAAGGTTGAAATTAAATCTATGGTTACCTTTAGGGATAAATCCATAGGGTTTAAAAGAAGCATTCTATATTTTCAAGCCGAAATTATTGAATTTATATGATGTTTATAAATTTGGCAACACTGTGAGTAAAACAAGCCTTCCAGCAGTCGACAGTCTACACGTCAGAAACCGTGGCTGGAAAAGTGTGGCTAACTTCACACAAACATTAACAAATTCTATATAAAAGGGTATAACTTTATTTTAAAGTGCAGAAATGACGGATACGGAGGTGTGGGTATCCTCAAAAGCCAAGGTATAGAAATTTCCATAAACACAAATTTTAATTCTGAAATCGAAGTGTGTGCTGTTGGTATCGACAGTATCAATATATCAATAGCCTCTATTTATAAGCCACCAAACGTAAACGCAACTCAACAAGACTGGACAAACTTATTTCAACAATTTTCTTCCGAAACGTTATTCTGCGGAGATTTTAATTCCCATCACCTCTCTTGGGGACCAATTCCAGATGATAATAACGGCAGAACATTAATGACAGTAATGGACAATCTAGACTTAATTACACTAAATGATGGTTGTCCCACCAGAATTTCTTCACAAGGCACATTATCAGCTGTCGATTTGACAATAACCTCTCCACGAATTGCAGATAGAGTATATTGGGAAGTTACACCAGACACCTTAGGTTCAGACCACTATCCAGTTCTTATAGATCTACAAATAAACCCTCCCTCATTTACTATTAATCCGTCCACTAAATGGAATGACCTAAAAGCCGACTGGCATCTTTTTCAAAACCAATTAGAATCCTCTTTTCATGAATGTAAGAACTTTGATTTGCTTAATGCTTCCGATAAAGTCGATTTTATCTTTAACTCTATTTCTACGGCTGCCTCAGACTCTATGCCAGTTAAAAGACCCTTTAAACCTGCTACTCCTATACCATATTGGTGGGATGATGAATACTCAAATATAATAACTGCGCGAAAAAACGCATTACGTAAATATATGGCTCGAGCAAATTATGAAAATTATTTAACCTATCAAAATATAGCCGCTAAAACTAAAAAACTTTTGAAGCAAAAACAAAGAAGCTGCTGGGAAAATTTCCTAAATAAAATAAACAAAAGCACACCGATTAAAGATATCTGGCGCTTTATACGATCGATGAGAAACAGATCACATGAAAACAAAAAACCCCAAATTACACAAGAGCTGGTCCAAAAAAATTTTTGAAGTTTTAGCTCCCCCATTTGTATCTGGACCATACGCGAAGCCTAATAATACAAACACCTTTAATTTCTATTCTCATTCTGAATATTTAACAAAACCCTTCACTTCCACAGAATTAGAAATAGCTTTAAATATGTCTCGAAACACAGCGCCTGGGCTGGATGGCTTTACCTACAAAATACTCTTCAATATGCCCCCTATAGCAAAAATGGGCATTCTAAAAATTTTTAATGATTGGTGGCTGAAACAAAACTATACAGACAAAATTAAAGAAATTATAATATGTCTTTTATTGAAACCGCAAAGAAATCCAGAACTACCCTCATCTTATCGACCAATTTCATTACTGTCGTGTGTTACTAAAACATTTGAAAGGTTAATTAAGCTTAGGTTAGAGCATTTTCTGGAAAGTAGATCTTTGTTACCCAGATATCAATACGGTTTTCGTCGCGGACAGGGAACCATGGATGCAGTGTCTCATCTCGTGTTAGATACTCAGCTAAGTTTTTCCAATAACGGATATTTAATGTGTTTGTTAAAGGCCATGCAGGTATCATCGGTAATGAAAAAGTCGATTTAGCCGCCAAGCGAGCAAGTAGTATAGGACTCGAATTGGAGGTAGTATGTAACTCTGATATTATCCCTCAACTAAAAAAGATTGCCAGAAATAAATGGGAATGTACTTATAACAATACTGTTGAAACATCTACCAGTCATTATTATAAGATTCATCCTAAATTGCCAAGAAATATCAACCATTTTTCTAATTCACCTTCCAAAGCATATACTTCAATTATTACTCGGCTAAAAATACATCATGCTAGATTTCCGGCTCACCTTCATAAAATCGGTATTCTAGAATCTCCTCTCTGTCCATGCAATAACCTTTCAGTTGGAGATTTAAATCATATGTTTTTTGAGTGCAACAACAATAGAAGTGCATCTAATTACCTAATCTCAGAACTTAACAAACTGCAAATTCCCCTACCTACAAATATTACAACGCTGCTTGCTCTACATGACAAAGCCATAAATGATTTAATCGTAGACTTTGTACATAAAACAAACATATTACTGTAACAATAATTTAAAAAATGTATGTGGCAAATGGGCTAGATCCGATGCCAACAGCGCGCGCGCACACACACACACACACACACATACAAAGTTTCAAAACTGTGTTTTCCACAGTTTTGAAACTTTGTATGTGAAAATTTTTAACAAAGACAAAAATTTCAAAAACATCAAAATGAATTATTTGTATCAATTATTATTATTATTATTAATTTATAAAATAGCCTAAAATTTCGGTTTTTTCCCATTTTTTCAATTTCTTACGATTTTTTTTTCGATTTTCCAATTCATTCCGATTTTTTCGGTTGTTTTTTTGAATTTTTTCAATTTCATAATTTTTTTTTGAGTTTCTGGAAATCCGAAAAGTTTGTTTGTAATTTTAAAATACCGATTACCCAATTAATGTAGATACCTTTAATATACCAGTGGTGTATGAAATTTTTAATAATTGTAAAATTTAAGGTCTTTTATAAAATTTAAAATTTTAATTATAAAATTAAAGCAAAAATTAATTTTTTCAAAAATGGTGAATAAGCACAAATTTCTCATTGTTTTATTATTAAAAATATTATTTTTGTTTGTATGATTTTTTTTATTTATTAGTAAAATTTTTTAGAGACACATTGTATAATGCAGTGAACGGTAACGTTAAAATTTCATTTACGCTTTTTAACGATTACGTTTTTATCTCCGGTAAAAAAAAATACATTTTTCTAGTTATAATGAACGAAACGATTCTCAATTCACTGAACTAGAAAAAAATTGATCGTATAATCCCTCCGAAAAAAGCAACCCATAAATCTCTCTATCAAACGTAAAAATCAGTGAAATAAACTTGGAGCATCCATCGTTAGCGAATTTTTTGTCGCTGCGTGGCATTTTAAAGAGGTGAAAATTTCGTATTATTAAATTAGGGGGGACACGATAAGCCCACCCCCTCGGCACAAAAAGCACTTATCTCTTTCTGGGAGAATGCCTTCAAAAGTCGTTATGTCTAATTGTACATTTTCACTTGTTATCCATTCATCTCTGGATGCCAGACAACTGGGCTCGAATCCATTTTTGAAACTACCTGAAAGGCATTGACGTATCAAGAATTATTCAAGGAGGGTTTTACTATTTTATTATTTTTATTGATTACGTAAACCGTTAGAACGTTAGTCAAAAGGAAAAAAAATATGCTTGATTGTTTTTTCTAATTTAAAATATCAGGTCCGGTTTCTGATTAATTCAATTTTTTAAGGATAAAAAAACCAAATAAGTCCTAACGAACCGTATATATTTTTATAAAATAACGTTTCGTCTTTTAAAGGGACACCATCAATTATTTTTTTACTTAATTTTTGTAATCCTCATTTTATTTCTCTGTCCAACTATGTACATTTAATTATTTTATTAGGTTTTGATAATTAACTGGGGTTTAGGAATTTTTCTAAGTACGGTCCTGTTTATTTTTACCCTAAATGATTTTTTGAGCATATTTTTGATGTAGATTTTAAAGAAATTCGCATACAATTTAATCACAAAAAACCATATCAAAATGACTTTGATATGAAAAAAAATTATATAATTGAACTAAAAATGGAACAGGACCGTACTTAGAAAAATTAATAAAGTACAGTTAATTGGCAAAACTTACATGGTTGAATAGAAAAAAAAATGGGAATTTCAAAAAAATAGCTCCAAAGAAGAAACGCCATTTTAAAAAAATGGATACGCTATATTAAGAGGTTTTTGATCTTTAATAAAAAAAACCTTGTTCAGTTTTTTGTATCTTATCGTTAATTTTGGTTTTCCTTAAATATCTTGGAAACCGGTCCTGATATTTTGATTTTGAACTAACCATTCAATTCGTCTTGAAAATACGCATTTTTTCCCATTTAACCAATTTTGTATCTAAAACGGTTTATGAAATTCCAATAGTGTTTAATTAAATTAGCGCCACCCTGTATATTGATACAAATTGTATAAAGCTGATAAAATATTGAAAATTTCAAAAATAAAATTTGAGATACGTAACTGAGCTTTATGGATGTAAATTAAATGTAATTAAGTGACTATAGTAAAAATAATAATAATAATAGAGTTTTGGAGATTTTTGTTTAAAGGAAAATTTTGAAAAATGATTTTAAAAAAATTGCCAAAGACAAAGATTTTAGAAAATTTCTAAAAATTAATTAAAAATTATAAGATTTGAACATATTTTCTGATTTAAAATTTGGTTTGACTCAAATAATTAATAATTTTTATTTTTATTTTTCTTGTTGCAATTTTGAGAGGATAAAGATTTGGTATAATTTAAGTAAAACAAAATTATGTAATTTTTGGAAAATAGTAAAAATTTAAATTTATTAGTATCTATTAAACAATTCGAAAATTTATTACTTTAGTCAAACAATTAAAAAAATTACTGATTTTTTTTTATTAAATATTCGAAATAAAAAATGTATTAAATGGCGCCCAACGTAGAGCATAAAATCCACCTTGTGAAAAATGTTAATAAGATTGGAAAATTCATATTTATTATTTTAATCTCACAAATTATAAATTACTGAAATTTCCTATTTTTTTTTAATTAAAATTTTTTCGAAATTTGTGGTTTTTTTTGAAATTTTTGAATAAGTTTTTGTTTTTTGAAACTTTTTTGTTTAAAATTCTTGAAATTTTTGAAAAAATTTTAGTTAGACGAATAATTTTGTTTTTTTAAATTTTCGATATATTTTAAAAATTTTTGAATATTTTGAACATTTTTACTTTTTGAAATTTTCGAAAAAAATTGTAAAATTAAAAATTTTTCAAATAAACTGAAAAACAGAATAAAAATGTAGAACAAAATAGAAATAAACAATAAAACGAAATTTAAAAAAATATTCAGAAGATATTTAAAAATGACCGAATAATAAATTTCATTACTTCCATACAGTAATTAAAAAATACTCTATTATATTTTTTTTAAATTTGGATGGTTTTGATTTTAAAAGCAATATAAAAATTCAGTAAAAGTCCATTTACTACGCCACTGCTAAGGGTCTACCCTCTTTTCATACTGTCATATACAAAGGGAGACCCCCTGAGGTTTCGAAAACTAGCACTTACTTCGAATTTTTTTTTTAGACGACAGGTTGAAAAATTAGTTTTTTGTTTCTTTTCTACAGGCCTCTAAATTATCGGTTTGAAATTCGCAGGTAAAAATTTTGTGGGTCCTAAAACAATATTTACCATTTTTAAAGATTTATTTTTTTGATAAAACAATAGGAAACAATAAGAATACAAAGAAACAGGTAGTAATAAAATTTTCGAATTTTTGTTAAACTATTTTAAAAACACTCGTATGCAAAAAATAATAATATTTTTTTTGTTCTAGGTTAGTAAATTCTACAATGATGTCAAATGTCGGTAAGATGTAGAAAATATTGTTTACATAAATGACAGATGTTTGTTCTATTTAAGCATATGTGATGGGTATTTGTTTCTCTAAGAATCGAAAAACAAGTGGCGCCCATTTGTATCGTGTTACACAAAGTTTTTTTTATACAAAAAATTATTTTTGTTATAATTAAAAAAAATACAACACATATCAAAACTATTGAAAAAAATGAGTTGTTACTATTTTCCTGGTTTTTAAAATCATCATCGCTTAAAAGTTTTGACCTTTTCGTGATACCCCTTCAGACATAGATAACTTAAATTTTTATAACCGTTAATTCAACTATTTTAAAATAAAAACTCCTCGTTAATATAAAAATTGAATACAATCATTTTAATTAACATTTTTTTTTGCATAACTGAGAATCCATAAATATTGGAACACAAAATTTTTTAAGCTTTAAAATGAAGTGCCACATTATGTACATTATTTAAAAAAAAATAAAAAGTGCGACTGTCGCTCGATGAGGGATCAAGCAGGGGACGAAACGTTTTGTTCATATTCAAAATTGCTAAATTTGTTACATATAATTTAAGTAAGAACCCAACTTTGATTAACGTTTTTCTTAATTTTAAAATATCGGAATCTTATTACTTTATTGTACAACTGGCAACACTGATGTAGGTACCTACTTTTTACCTTTTTATTTGAGTTGTGGATTTATAATATTGTTAATTATTATTGTTGATTTTGAAAATGAAAAATGTAGAAAAATGTGCTCTAAATTCGCAGTTTTTATGAATTCGTTTGTCTCATTGGCAACAGTGCTTTATTAGTTCTAAGTTTCTATAATAGTAATCTCACATATACAAATTTTTAATTTTTTTTTTTAATCTTCTGAGATTAATTTTTTTAATGTGCAGTAAATTTTATTTATTTTTTGTATTGAACTGGCAACATGGCATCATTTTTTAAGTTAAAAAAACAAATTTTCAATTTTTTTTTAAATCTTCTTACACTATTGTTTTTTAATATACAGTAAATTTTATTTACTCTTCCCCAATTATAGATTTTTTGTACCAAACTGGCAACATAGCATCACGTTTTAAGTAAAAAAAAAAACAATTTTTCAATTCTTTTTTTAAATCTTCTTAGACCATTTTTTTAATATACAGTAAATTTTATTTACTTTTCCCCAATCATAGATTTTTTTGTATTGAACTGGCAACATAGCATCACTTTTTAAGTTAAAAAAAAACCAAATTTTTAATTCTTTTTTTCAATCTGCTGAGACTATTTTTATAAATATACAGTAAATTTTATTTACTTTTTCCCAATTATAGATTTTTTGTATTGAACTGGCAACATAGCATCACTTTTTAATAAAAAATACAAATTTTTAGTTCTTTTTTTTTAATCTTCTGAGATTAATTTTTTTACTGTACAGTAAATTTTATTTACTCTTCCCCAATCATAGATTTTTTCTATTGATCTGGCAACATAGCATCACTTTTTAATTAAAAAAAAAAAAACAAATTTTTTAATTTCTTTTTTTAAAATCTTCTGAGACTATTTTTTTTTAATGTACAGTAAATTTTGTTTACTTTTTCCCCAATCTTAGATTTTTTTATATTGAACTGGCAACATAGCATCATTCTTTGGGTTTCTATGATATTATTTTGATATTTTTACTTTTTTGTATTTTCTAAAAAAATTGCAAAATTTCAAATTTTGAGAAATTTTTGATATTTTTTTGAAATATTTGAAAAGAATAATTTTTTAAGGTTTCTTGAAACTTTTGACATTTTTCAAATGTTTAAAATTCTTGAAATTTTTGAAAAAAATTTTATTGGACGAATAATTTCGTTTTTTTTGAAGTTCTCCATATATTTTAGTATTTTTTGAAAATTTTGAACATTTTTCCTTTTTGAAATGATCGAAAAAAATTGCAAAATATCAAAATTTCCGAATTTTTTGATGTTTTTTGAAATATTCGATTAATTTTTTACTGTTTTTGAAATGTTTAAAATTCTTGAAATTTTTGAAAAAATTTTAATTAGTCGAATAATTTTATTTTGAAAATTTTCGATGATTTAGAAATTTTTGAATATTTTGAACATTTTTATTTTTTGAAATTTTGGAAAAAAATTGCAAAATTTTATATTTTTCGGATTTTTGGATGTTTTTTTGGAAAAAGTTTAATTAGACCAATAATTTTGTTTTTAAAATTTTTAATATATTTTAGAAATTTTTAATATATTTTAGAAATTTTTGAATATTTTGAACATTTTTACTCGAAATAAAAAAAATTCAAAATTTCAATTTTTTCGAATTTTTTGATGTTTTTTTGAAATTTTCGAATAAATTTTACTGTTTTGGAAAGATTTAAAATTCTTGAAATTTTTGAAAAAAATTTAATTATTTAGACGAATAATTTTATTTTTTAAATTTTCGATGTTTTAAAAAATTTTTGAATATTTTGAACATTTTTACTTTTTAAAATTTTCGAAAAAAAATGTAAAATTTAAAAATTTTCGAATTTTTTAATGTTTTTTTGAAAAAATTTTAATTAGACGAATAATTTTATTTTTTAAATTTTTAAAAAATTTTAGAAACTTAAATATTCTGAACATTCTTACGTTTTAAAATTTTCAAAAAAATTGCAAAATTTCAAATTTTTCGAATTTTTTGATGTTTTTTTGAAATTTTGAATAAATTTTTACTGTTTTTTGAAACGTTTAAAATTATGAAATTTTTGAAAAAAATTTAATTAGACGAATAATTTGTTTTTAAGTTTTCGATATATTTTAAAATTTTTTGCATATTTTTACTTTTTGAAATTAAAAGAAAAAATTGAAAAATTTCAAATTTTTCGATTTTTTTGATGTTTTTTTGAAATTTTGAATAATTTTTTATTCTTTTTGAAATGTTTAAAATTCTTGAAATTGTTGAAAAAATTTTGTTTAGACGAATAATTTTATTTTTTAAATTTTCGATATATTTTAGACATTTTTGAATATTCTGAACACTCACTTTTTAAAATTTTCAAAATAATTGCAAAATTTCTAATTTTTCGAATTTTTTGATGTTTTTTTGAAATTTTTGAATAAATTACTGTTTTATGAAACGTTTAAAATTTTGAAATTTTTGAAAAAATTCTAATCAGACGAATAATTTTATTTTGAAAATTTTCGATAAATTTTAGAAATTTGTGAATATTTTGAAATTTTTTTTTTTTGGAATTTAAAAAAAAATGCAAAATTTCAAATTTTTCAAACATTGATGTTTTTTTGAATTATTTTTTACTGTTTTTTGAAATGTTTAAAATTCTTGAAATTATTGAAAAAAATTTAATCAGACGAATAATTTTATTTTGAAAATTTTCGATAAATTTTAGAAATTTGTGAATATTTTAAATATTTTTCTTTTGGAATTTAAAAAACATGTGCAAATTCCTGCTCAACCTTTAAAAAAAACTACTGCAAAATTTAATCAATTCCTGCAAATTTAAAAAATAATAATACAGATGGGAGAAATCAGAAAAAAATTGAAAAAAAACGTTAACGTAAAAATCGTCAGATATGATGTATATTACTTTTTTTTTATCTGGTATTTTTTCTTGAATAATTTATTTTTTTTATATTGTTAAATTATTGTTTCTGATTTATTACAATTTTTTTCAATCCTGTCATTTTTTATCTTTTTATATTTTACATATTTTTTTGTTGTTTTTTTTTTATGTTATTTTTTCAGTTTTTTTGTCATTTCCACATTTGTTTTTATTTTATTTTTTGTTTTCTAAAATTTTGGTTTTTTTTTAATTTTTTTTGTTTACTTTTTTTTGTTTACTTTTTTATTTTGTATCTTTTTCCACAATTTTTCTGATTTTTGAATTTTTTTTCTCTTTTCAATTTTTTTAATTTTTTTTACTTTCACATTTGTTTTTAGTTTTGCTTTCGTTTTCGTTTTATTCAAATTTTTGTTATTTGCTTTTTACTTTCCGAACAACAGAGTTGTATAGAAGGAAAGTATTGCGATCATGATATTTTGACCATACCCAGATTTTAACTGATCTTTACGTTTTGAGGTCACCTGAATCCATTTATACCATTTTTAGCATGATGTCTGTCTGTGTGTGTGTCTGTGTGTGTGTCTGTGTGTGTGTGTGAACACGATAGCGTCTAAACGGCTGAACCGATTTAGATGAAATTTTATATACATATTTAGGGTAACAAGGAGACGACCTGTATAGATTTTGGAGTTAATCGGACAACCGGAAGTGACAGTTGCTATAAGTGATGTCGTCATTACCTAACAAGATGACAATAAAGTTTTACACATATATTTTTTATACGTTATAGTTTAATTTCGAATGTTTAAAATTTTCAAAAACTTTTGCCATTGTTGCCAGATTTATGAAAAAGTAATTTTTTTCATATTTTTCTTAAATAACCAAAATAATGCATTTTTATGAAAAATTACAGGATATAAAAGATGTACAACATAAAATTTTCTACACATTTTGTCATTACCGTTTTTTTGAATTCCTCACAGTTTCGTCGCTAGAGGGCGTGAAAAATAATGTATATAGACATTTGCGACTTTTTTTAGATTTTGAGACAAAATTATGGATTTTTATGAAAAATTACATGGGATCAAAATTGTAGAACATAAAATTTTCTATAAATTTTGTCTTAACTATTTTTTCAAGTTGCACATAGTTTCGCCGCTAGTTTTTATTTTAATTTTTATCTTTATTAAATTATTATTTTTCAAATTTTTATATTAAAAACTTAAAAAAAATATCTTTAAATTTGTAATAATTAATTTTATAATTGTAATTTTTTTTCAAAATTTTATTACAAAAATTTTGGAATTTTTAAAAAATTGGCTAAGAAATTTAAGATTATATTACGATTTTAAACTAAATTGAATAACTTGAAAAATATTAAAGTTATTGAAATGTGATTTTCACCATTCGAAAGATAATATAAAACTCTAAATTTTAAATGTATTTTAGTTTCTTAAAATTTAGAATTGTAATTATTACAGCCAAAATTAAGAATTTTTTTAAATTTTTTTGTAATTTCGTTTTGTCAATAAGTATAAAATAAATGAAAAAATTAAATAGCATATCCGAAAAGGATCCAAAAGTGCTATGTGTGTAAATTATTTCATAATTTTAACATAGTATTTGTAAAAGTTATAGCAAAAAATGAAAAAAGTTAAAACAATTCAATGGATTTACCCATGAATTTTTGAAAAAAAATTTGATTTTTTTTTAGTTTTTTAAACTAAATTTATTAATGCATTTTGATCCAAAAAACCTAAAAAAAAGGTCTGTTTCCCATTTTGAATAAAATTGAATGAGATATTAATTATTTATTGATTTTAAAATTATTCACAAATAGGTTTTAATTGTTTTAAGGTTAAAATTAATATTAAAAATATTAAAAAAATTACCCTTAAATTTGTAGTAAAAAACTATATAATTGTGATTTTTTTCAAAATTTTATTCAAAAAATTGTAGAATTCCTAATTTTTTTTTTGTAATTTAATATAAGTTTAAAAGAAATTGAATAACTTTAAAAATATTAAAGATATTAAAATGGGATTTATACCATTCGATAGGTAATATAATTAATGTATTTTAATGCAGAAAAACTAAAATAATCGATTAAACAATTACTTTACTAGGAGTGTTCGGAAAGTTGGGTGGGATTACCCCCTCATTTTTTTTATTTATCTAATGCTTAATATTTTTAAAAACTTTTATGATGATATTTTCTGAAATTTTCGTTTTTAAATCGATTTTTAAATTTTTAAAATTATCGTAATGATTTCTCCTGATTTTTTCTGGTTTTTTCTTGATTTTTTTCTGAATTATAACTGATTTTTTCACCCTGTTCTTATTGTTTTTTCATCTTTTTATATTTTTCAGTTTTTTGATTTCTTCATATTTTATGAATTTAATTTTTGGGGTTTTTTTTTCTCTGTTCATTTTTTTTATTTTTTTTTATTTTCAGTTTTTCTTTCGTTTTTATTTTTAATTTGTTTTTTCTTTTTTTATTTGCCTAATGCTTAATATTTGTAAAACTTTTATAACGATATTTTCTTTAAAATTTAACAAAATAATGTTTTAAACAAAATTCGTGCATTGAATATGAGTTTGGTTTGTAGTACGGCGCTTTGGATTTATGGATACGTGACGTCATACGCACCACAATCCGCCAGATAAAGCAATAACTTTAATATTATATATCTCAGTTATTTATTGACCGATTTCATGAAGTGTTTGACCGATTTATTAGTTTTTGTCAATATTTTAGTTAGATTTTTTTTAAAATTATCACCAAATCATTCTTGCATTAATTTTAATTAAAACTGAAATTTAACATTCTTCTTAAATGAAAAATATAAATACTTGAATGGGTAGGTAGGTAGGTTCAATGTGAGTGGAGCGTTTGCTCGCCCCTCCACTGCGGCCAACAGAGGCCTATTGTGGCTCACCCCTATGGGCTATAATTCACCATACAATCCACACCTTCTTACGAAGTCTATGGTTGATTTAGGTGAAGCTTCCTTGAAGTCGGTAGGCTCCAGCTGTACAAAACCAAACCTACGAAGCCTATTCATTTCCAGGGCAGGGCAGGAGCATAAAATATGCTCCGCCGTTTCGTCTTCCACACTGCAGAAGCGACAGTCCGATGTTTGACTCAGACCTAGCTTCTTCAGATGGTACTGCAGACGACAGTGCCCTGTCAGCAGTCCGATTAGGATGCGTAGATCACTTCTACTCCATTCTAGGATCTGCGATAGGGTGCTACCTGAGGGTTTGACTATAAACGCCTTAGAGTGAGCTAACCCAGGCATATCTTTCCAGTGCTGGAGAGTTTTCCTCTCGGCCCATTTCCAGATAGTGTCTTTAGCACTGCTTTTGGCTATGCCAAAGAATGGTTCCGGTCCAATGAACTCGGATTCTGCACCTCTTTTCGCAAGGGTGTCGCCTTTCTCATTGCCCTCCACCCCTTCATGCCCAGGTACCCAGAGTAGGGTTACTCTGTTACTGGTAGCAATGCGATCCAGGGATTCGATGCCGTTCCACACCAGCTTCGAGTCCAGCCGGCTGGAGCTCAGTGCTTTTAAAGCTGCCTGGCTGTCTGATAAAATATATATACTTTTGTTGACAAGATGATGGTTTACCAACTCTCTTGCACACAATTCTATAGCGAAAACCTCCGCCTGAAAGATGGTAGCATACTTGCCAAGGCTTACTGTGATGTCAACTCTCGGTTTTCTGCTGTACACTCCGGCTCCAACACCACTTGGGGTCTTTGAACCATCGGTGTACAGTACATAAGCCGTCCCTGGAAAGAGGATCTCCCCCCTTTCCCATTCGTCTCTTCTCGGAAGAAGGACGTTGAAGGACTTCTGTATGTGAGTTCTGGGAGAGAGCACATCCGAAACCATTCCGAGAGTGTGGTGAGTACTCATCTCTCGCAGCAGTCCAGAGTGGTCCCATAGCCTCTCCCCCTCGATTTGACCTGCCACCGACAAGGCTCTATAGGAGGTCATTCTGGCCTCCTGCTCCAGTAATATATGGAGAGGAGTAAGACCCAGAAATCTTTCCATTGCCGCTGTCGGGGTAGATGACATGGCGCCTGTAATAGCCACACATGCTAATCTCTGTAGTCCAGATAATTTAGCCGCCGCAATAGACTGGAGCCCCTTCGTCCACCAGGCCATTGCGCCATATGTGACCATTGGTTTTATCACCGTTTGATAAATCCAGTAAATCTGTTTAGGGTTCATTCCCCACGACTTGCCGCATACCCTTCTGATATTCCAGAGCGATGCCCTGGCTTTATTGATTGATCTTTCCAGATGGGAGTTCCAGGTAAGTTTTCTATCAAGGATAATCCCCAGATATTTTACCTCCTCCGCAAATGGAATGGTTACGCCTTCCAGAATTGGATGACGTAGCTTATCAAGCTTCCTCCTTTTTGTAAAAGGAACTACTACCGTTTTGTGGGGGTTCACAGACATCTGTTCCTCCTCACACCATCTGTATACGGTATTAAGAGCTTCCTGAAGGATATTAGAAATAATCTCTTCAAATAAGCCTCTAACCATTATTAAAAGGTCATCGGCAGTAGTTAATTAAGGCCGTTTCTAGGTCATCAAAGAGAGGAGGTAATGAGCAATTACAATGAGCAATTATAATGAGCAATTTTTTTTTTTTTTTTTTTTTTTTTTTTTTTTTTTTTTTTTTTTTTTTTTTTTTTTTTTTTTTTTTTTTTTAAATGAGCAATTACAACGAGTAATTACAATGAGCAAGCCTAAAAAAAATCCTCACATGTTCTAATATTCATTACATAATTGTTCCTAATGACCCGACGCCGGCCCTGCCAACTGATCGGTCGAATTACGATTATATTAAAAATGTAACCACAGACCTACAATATATACATCTCCGATTTCTTCTATGAACGTGCAGCCATCCCTACCTAATTTATTTTTCATGAGCAAAATTACATACAACAAATGAGTACCCCTAAATTAGTGAAGTGAAGTCCTCATGCACCTGACGAGCACGTGCATGGGCAAGGATGAAATTTCTATTCATTAACTGGCCCGGCTTTAAATGGGGAAAAAATGTAAGTTCACGCAACGTCTTCGTCTGCTTATCTTGATTTCCCAGGTAGAAGTTGCTGCCAGTTTGAAGACACATGTTTTTTATAATTTAAGTACTTACAAGGGTCGGTTAAAATTCAGCATTGGATGTGATATACAAACATGACGATGGCAGGGGTGTAGGTAGAAAATGTTTTAGAATATATTAGCTGAAAAAAAAAATTGTAGTTGCAAGTCTCAAACATTCTTCGGATTCTATGAATGCACCCCCACCTAGTTTATTTTCTTGGACGAAGATTAACAACAATTAAATATCCCTTCCTTACTGAAGGTACTGTTGAAGAGCCACTTCTAGGTACTTATATGCGGCGGGGTGGGGAAAAATCGACATTGAATGCATGGTATATAGAAATATGTCGGTGTTATTTCTTGGACGAGGATTTACAACAATTAGATATCCCTTCCTTACTGAAGCCACTGTTGAAGAACCACTTTTAGATCCTTATATGAGGCGGGGTTGGGGAAAAAAATCGGCATTGAATGCATGGCGTATAGAAATATATCGGTGTTATTTCTTGGACGAGGATTTACAACATTTAAATATCCCTACCTTACTGAAGAAGAAGAAGAGCCATGTCGCCCAAAGTTATCCTATATAAACATAACCTTCAAACACAAAACTTCAAAAAATGGCGCCAAACTTGTTGCCTCATATTTTGAGAATCAATTCGTTTTCGCAAAAGCACAATGTATTTGTAATTCAAATGAGAGCACCAAGTCGCACATATCTATATTTACATGTAAAAAAGGGACGCTCATTTTAATAGTTATTTAATTTTTGACGTTTGATAGATTGAAAATATAAATAACTGCAGTAATAGGCCGACTTTTCTCGCCTATATATGTTACATTTTATGGTTAAAAAAATTTAAAATTGACTTCTGACAGAGCTGGGCGCCATAACTAACAAACTTTGAAAGTTTTCAACGAGCTCATAAAGCGTTACAACGATAACAAACAAACTATGTAAATACCAAATAAATATACAATTTTTAGGGATAAAAAAATATTTAGACAGCCCTTTTGAATTAGAAAAAATCTTCTAACAATAGACGATTTGAGAAAGCATCTTAGCTTGAGGACGCCACTGCCTGTGGAAATATTTGACGTTGCATCGAGCAGGCTATGTAATTATAGAGTTTTAATTTTTACCTAACGCCCGGCGTTTCGAAGTGCGTCAGTTAAAAGACACCTGCGCAGTAATTGAATTAGGTAAAAAAGCTAGGAGACAAACACAACAGATTCTTATCAATTTAGAAGATATTGAATATTTTACGGTAACTTTAAACGACCCATTGGCGTGCTACGTTGTCTAAAATAATTTAAAATATTATATCATGTGTTGATACCAGATTTTTAATTCTTTAAGTTAAACGGCAAAATATTTACAATTATTATAATATTTAATTTTAATATAATTTTAATACAATTAATCTTTACCGATCTAAATAAAATTCAGAAAAAATTTTTCGCCAGATTATTTTTACCAAATTATTTATCGATGCATAATTACTATAGGGAAAAAATAAGAAAAAAGAGACGCCACTAGCCAACTTAAAGAATAAACTTTGTCCAACTAATAAACCGACCGCTTGGTTAAAAAATCAGTTATGTCACCCCAAAACTTTCCCGACGAGTATCCACGAATACTTTTTCAGATATTTAATGTTAAAGTTTCAACTTTTGTCATTTTTTAATTTTTGACAGGTGACAGTTGGAGAAATAATTTTAACTGTTCTGAATATAGTTTATCTAGGGCTTTCAAATGATATACAGCATGTCCAATTCCGTAACATTTGGGCATCTGTCATTTTTTGATAGTGGTACTTCCGTTTAACAGATCTCGTACAAAACTAACTAATTCTTCCGACAGATAGCCCAAACCCATATAATAAATTTCAGCTCAATCGGATTAATACTTCTTCAGATATTTAATGCTGAAGTTTCAAATTTTGACATTTTTTTATTGGTGACAGGTGACAGTTGGAGAAATAATTTTAACTGTTCTGAATAGAGTTTATCTAGGGCTTTCAAATGATATACAGCATGTCCAATTCCGTGACATTTTGCATCTGTCATTTTTTGATAGTGGTACTTCCGTTTAACAGATGCCGTATAAAAAAACTAATGGGTTCTTTCGACGGGTAATCCAAACACCTATACCAAATTTCAGCTCAATCGGATTAAACGTGTGGCCTCTATCGTGGAAGAATACACACATGCTGGAGACGGCGCTTTAGTTTTTGAACAATTGTTCATGGCTTATTTACTTTTAGTTGTCAATTTTTACTAACTTGGCATAAAAAATTAATATTACTGTAATAATCGACAAGTTTGATAATGCAAAATAAATAAAAATTGAGATGCGAAATAGTGTGATATTTTACACGATTTTAAGATTTATCTATACTCTGAAGCTTCAATTCATGACTTGCATTGAGTCGTTTTATTGTCCGGTTAGATTTGTTTGAATTACCGATGTTTTCTTTTGATGAATAAACTATGAAAGAATAATGTTTAACACATGATCTCATATTAATTACATAATTGTTTCTAATAATCCACCGCCGCCCCTGGTTGGTAGAATTACGACTAATTACAAATGTTGCCGCAAGTCTAAAATACATACCTCTCCATCCCTGTCTAGTTTACTTTTTCATGAACGAGTCTACATACAGCAATTGAATATCCCTACCTTACTGAAGATCGCCTACACGTTTAAGTATTTACAAAGGGAGGGGCCAAATTCGACGACGAATAAAAAATTCATTATCTAACGAATCAGGTATAAAATGTTTCAAGTTTGAGGATCCATTATTTTTTATACTTTTAAGTACTTGCAAGGGTCGGTTAAAATTCGGCATCCCTGTTCATGAACACCATTTGTTTTTGATGAATACAATCGAGACTCGTCTAGTCTAATAGCAAATAATACGAATATATGCGGTATGAAGCCAGCGGCGTTACACAAAAAATTAATTTAAAAAAAATCAAATATAGAATTTAAATTAAATTTAATCTTTTTAAATCGTTATTGCTACAATAAGGCAATTAAGAAGTAGAAAAAGAATATGAATCAACTACTTTGAGTTCGGACTTTTTTTGGGAGTTTAAAAAAAATAAATAGAAATAAACTAATTGATACAAAAATATATAGTTGTATACGTTTGTAAGGAGTGAATAGTAAATAGAAAATTTTAATACATTGATATACTTTTATTCGCTACCACAATGTAGGTCGCTCCGTAGGACTGAAAAAAAAAACAGGGCCTAGTGACAACTCCTAATAGGGGGCGACATAGCCCGGGAGAGTTTATTCGTTTATTCGATACATTTTTTCGAGACCTTTGAAAACGTACGAGATGTAATGCCATTGAATAAACCATTCACGATAAAACTACAGTTAAAAATCAATTAACCACTTATTTAGACTTGTATTAGGCACTGTCACCCCGGGGATAGCTGTATGCGTTGAACTACAATTTTATTGTGAGAAAACTAATAATAAATGATTTCTTCTTTTAAATTGAGGGGTGGTCGATGTATTGAAATCTCAAAACAACTATTTTTTCATTTGTTGGCCATGGCGGCCGAGAACTGGATCATTGAGCTGATTATTCGAGGGCCTTCAATGACAAGGCCCAATGCTATGGACATTTTTTAAGTTCCTATGGAAATTGATACAGTAGCCAATTTCCGGCCACCAAAAAAAAAAAAAAAAATATATACATATATAAAATAAATATAATAATTGCATTTATATGGTCGAGAAATGGTATAGTGTGCGCAAGACGACAACTAGCTTCAAAAACGACGGCTGTTTTATTGGATTTCAACAAATTTTGTGTTGAAAACAATTGTGAATAAGAATTGATGTCTTGTTAAGTAGGTATGCAACTTATTTCTTTCAAATGGTGTCAGGCAATAACATAGCGAAAAAAGTAAAATGAATTGATGATATATACATCAAAAGAAAGTTGCGCACAATACCTGGAAGGATGGATTACTCCATCCCAAAGCCTATCGACCAATTAGCGTAACATCGTTTCCCATGAAGGCATTGGAAAGGTTATGCTAAAGGTACATAAGAGATGCGGTAATTACTACAATACCATTACATCCCAATTAACATGCATACACCCCAGGTAGACTCGACGATTCAGATCTCCACCTAGTGGCCGGCCGAATAGAAAGATCGCTAGACAAAACTGTGTCCGCCTTGGATGTTTTCATAGCCATAGAAGGTGCTTTTGACATGGCCACCTTCAACAAAATAATACACTCATTAACCAATAGGCATGTTTCACCGCAAATGATTGGTGAATGGATACACAACATACTCTCAAAATGAGCAGTTAACATAAGTGTAGAAGATATAACCATGCGAGGCTTGGTTGCGACGGGATGTCCACGGGAAGAAGTGCTATCACCTCTACTATGGAACATGGACTTGGACACTCTCATCAGCCGTCCCAACAACGTCCATCACTACACCATAGCATAGGCGGATGACTTAGTCACCCTGTCAACAGGAAAATTCGAGAACACATTCTGCGAAAGAATGCAAGTAGCTCTCAGTATAATAGAACAGTGATGCGAGAACCACTCATTACCTATCTATCCCAAGAAGACAGAAATGGGTCTTTTCATAAGAAAAAGGAAGATACTAGAACTAAAACCTCCAGAATTTCTTAAAACAAAACCAAACTTTGCAGCAGAGGTAAAGTACCTAGATCACACTTTTGACATCAAGTTAACCTGGAACTTGCATCTAGAAAACAGAGTCAAAAAAAGCATACATTGCTTATGGATAATGCCGTCGAACTGTGGGACGCACCTGGGATTTTCCCTCAGAGCAGTTTCATGGACGTCCACACGTCCATCATAAGACCTATGCTAACATGTGGTGCGGTCGTCTGGTAGCCAAAAACCCAACAGGCGACAACTGCCTGCAAATTAGAGCAAATTCAAAGAACAGCATGCCCCAACATAACTGGAACCATGAAAACAACGCCAACGAAAGCGGTGGAAGTCATCCTCATTATCGTGCCCTCTTGATATTTACATCAGGGAGGGCGCTTTGGCGACTATGATAAGAATCAGCTCGGTTGGAGTAGCTGTAGGATCCTGAGAGGTGAGACGTCGCTTCTGGTTGGAGGTGCTTGACACGCTTCCACTGCTACAAGCGAACATGACCTCTATATCTCACCGCGATATGCTTTCCACAGGCCCCACAAAGTTATCACAAAATATACAGAAGAGTCGGATGTGGAAGTTATGATTCATATTTACACTTGAAAAATTACGATAAATGGGAAAAAGAGCAAAAAATAGGAAAAAAATAGGAAAAATGGGGGAAAATAGCTAGTTCAGGTTGTGGGATATACTCCACATCCTTAAACCTACACATAAAATGGGTTATGGGAAAAAGTGCCAGCGTAGCTCACATGGAGTTCACTGGCATCCTAATATCAGCAAAAGAAATTCGCAGAAATAACATTACTGGTAGATATTTGTTCACCTGTACAGATAGTCGACAGATGCCCCTCGCCCCGGATAGGGTGCGAACTTGTGCAGAGTTAGTACTAGAATATCACCCCATGTATTGGTCGTTTTGCCTAGAATATTATGATTATTCAAATGTTGTATAAACCAGTTGCAGTATTTATCACGTTTATTATAGCCTGGCGGTAATAACTCTAGATGCGTTGTAACCTATATTAATAACAATCACACAGCACATTCAGAATTGAAGGTTAGGTTTCTCCTTTTTCTTTAATTCCTTCTTTTTTCATTAGGAGCCTTAGCTATACGGAAAAAAATATCACTGATCGGAAGACATCTATCTTTAACCGATTGAGGTATGAATAATAAACCGATGTAGTTTGCTTATATGGATGAAAAGTGAACTTTTTTATGATATTTTAGGATTTATACATTGAAAGTGGTCTTTGGACGACATTCCGTGAAGGTTTGTGATTAATAAATCATACAAACTAGAAACAAACAATGCATAAAAAACTTTACAATTTTAAATGATGAAATTGTCTGGATTGAATTCGATAAATTATTTTCAATAAAATAGTCTCCCATTTGAAATTGTAAATAAAAAAAAATAATTATTATGCATATTATTAACATTGCCTCCCTCTACATGATTTTTTTTTTTTATATAAATAGGTGTAAGTTTATACTATAATTTAGTAGTTAAAAATTGGTAAAACATGGCATTAGTAAGACAAGTTTGTGAGTTTGAAGAATTAAAACTCGAGTTTTTTTCATTTACACATCCAATCACAAAACAAATATGGCTTTCGGCCAAAGATATCGCGAAGTGTCTTGGTTTTACGAATACCACTCAAGCAATAATTAAAAATGTTAAAAATGAAAAATATAAAAAAAATTGGAATGATTTAATACAAGGACATCTCTGTCAGATAGTACCTTTCAACTGGCAGAAAAGCACGATAATGATTAATGAAGCAGGCGTTAATATGCTAATAATGGCAGCAACTTTACCTAACGCCCAAAAATATAAAGAATGGATTTGCGATACAGTTCTGCCCTCAATAAGAAAAACTGGCAAATATATGATGTCTCAAGAAAATAATAGTGCATTATCAAGCGTCGAAGTGTATGACGATAAAATGAAAATTTTATCATTGGAGAAACAATTGGTAGAATCAAAAATTGGAATGATTTAATACAAGGACATCTCTGTCAGATAGCACCTTTCAACTGGGAGAAAAGCACGATAATGATTAATGAAGCAGGCGTTAATATGCTTATAATGTCAGCAACTTGATTTATTTAGAACAACTTTAAAAAGTCATGCAAGCTTTTACTCCTTTAAATTATACTTGTTTCGCAATGGCTGATATAGTAATTGGATTATAATTTGATTTATTTGGACTTTGAAGGAAAAAACATTATATACTACTCGATCAAGAAGGTTTCATTATTGGTGTTTCACGCAGATTACACTGACTTGTTAGTAAACTTTGGAGCTCAACACATAATAATATAAGTAATATGATATAACTACTTTCACACTTAAACAAATATTTAGCAGTAGTTAAGAATAAAAAAATTCTTCTATTGGATATCGCCGCCTATGCATTTGACGTTTTGAGACTCCGTTCTAAATTTAAACGAACGCCACTGAATGCGTCATTTACATTCTATCGAACAAGCGGAAAATAAAACTTGGTTTCGTTTTATTTATTTTTTTTTACCTGAAACCGGGTGTTGTCGAAGTGTGTTAGTTAATAAAAGACCCCTGCGTTGTAATTGAACTAGGCAAAGAAACTAAGAGGGAAACAAAGCACATTCTAGAATCTAGACCTGCCACGCGCTGCTTAATTGTACACAGCCAGTCACATGCAGGTAAAAAAAAAAAATCTTAAAGACTAATTCTTTACTATAAATAATATAAAATATATTATATTCCGAAACGGATTCTTTTTTTAATTCATTTAATTTAAACGTAAATAGATTTACAATTTAGTCTAATATTCGATTTTTATTATTGATGTTTTAAAAAATAACTGCAGTAATTATATTGTATTTACAATTAATCTTTATATTTACTTGAGAATTGCAGAAAACAATTTTCGGTGCAGATTATTTCTGACAATTTTTTCCATAAATAACCACTCTTCATTAAAACACTTAAATATAGCATATAAAAATATTATATTTAAGACAAAAAGTTAATTTCGTAATTTAGCTGAAATTTAGCAAAAAATAAGTTCACAAAGTTTATCTTTGATATAGACAAGTGAAAATTTTTAAGGGTTTAACGATGCTGAATCGATTGCAGCCGTTTCTATAACTCGCCTAAAATAGCGACTAAAAATATGCGGTTTTTCATGTTATTTAAGATATTTATCAGAAGAATACACATGCGATACTTTTTTCAAATGCATCTAAAGAAAAAAAGCTGATAGTCGTGACACTTTTACTACAAATAACTTTAAAAAAAGCCCAACAGACTCGCTCTAAAGAATTAACTACAGAATCGATTGGTGAAAACCGCAGCTTCCTATCTTTAATACTAACGGAGCGCCCGTCCAAACGATTTTAGGTTAGATGGTATTGAAGCTTTTTAAGTACTGAATGGTGTCATATTTTTCCTCATAAAGGTGATATGCCTTCAAGTGGTTAGTATCTACTAATTTTGTATAATCAATTTTCATATTAACTTTGCAATATGTTTGATTATCTTTTCATAAATTAAGAAATCATGACCGAAAAATCTGACGCTAATTGCTGGTCTAATACATATTCGTAGTTGGCTAAAATATGGTAAGGCAAAACGACTGGTAAATAAAAAAAGAAAAAAGTTTTAATTAACTCAGATAGCTGAAAATTAGAAGAAAAAACAAATACCAGTTCTTGCAGCAAGGTTATATATCTTTGGCTAATAGTTGGGCGAGAATCCCTTAAAAGATCTATATCTTTGTTTTAATAGTGGGGCGAGAATCCCTTAAAAGATTTAGCTCAGATAAAAAATGCACAAGCGTTGAAATTCATTTCACAACGATCAGTCAAAGCAGGAGCATGGAAAAAATAATAACTATGGAGGCGGATAGTTCCACCGAACTGCAATCCTTAAATCGTCATGATTTAAGAATGGCGGTGGCTCTCGGCCTCCGAAGACCTGATTTTATTAGAAGTAGAATCGAACATCGAAATAGCGGACCTTGCGATTCTACGACGAATGACCATGAACAGACTCTGAACGCTTACGATATTGACACTGATGAAAATACTGATGCAGATTCTTCATTTGAGGAAAATTCTGATTCAGAATCAGAATTTTCCTCAAATGAAGACTCTGCAGATGAAGCACCTGACATTGACGAAATTATAGTTATTGACTGATTGGACTGACACGACTCCTGAAAAAAATCAGCCTTTTTCAAGGCTAAAAAAATTTACATAGTAGTTTTCGGCTTTAAAGCCCGGCTGAAAAGGCAAATCTGCCCCGCCACTGCGGAACTCGTAGCCTTACAAATTATATTAATATTGATAGGCAACCAGAAATACAAACATTCGTATTTCTGGTTGCGACACGCTTACCACTGACACATTCAGTAAGCCAACGACTCCATTTTAGATCCGCTATTGAACTGTCTAATATTAACGTTTAAACCGCAAATGAGATTATTATTATTATGATTAATATTATTTTCAAATTCTCATACTTTTTTCTACATAATTTAAGCATGTGCTATAAGCAATTATCGAATTCCATCTATACAAGAAGAAAATTTTTTTTGGTAGACCGAATTGCATCATGAGTATTTCAAAAAAAAAAAAAAATCATTATTAAATTTTATATAATGAATAGTTATATTTTTTTATTGAGAGAGGACAGCAAAAAAAAATAATAAAAAAATAATATTCATTTTCTCTAATATGCAATTATCGCATTAACTTTTTTTACTTACAGGATGATTCATGCTTTCACATGGATGCTTTGGTCAAAGTATGTATTTTTACCGTACAAGAATACACTTCTCTAGTAATGGGGCAGCCTGTTCAGCACTTATCCTTATTATTCAACTTATCTCTTATAGTCCATTTTTAATAGAATAATGTATAAGGATTTGGCCCTCATATATAAAATCCCTGAAAGCTCTAAATTTTAAAGGTGAAAGGTAATTTTCTAATATCTGGCGTCTGATGTTTGATTTGCTGATTTTGGCATCTCAATTCATATTACCCTCTAAATATGAATTGTTTTAGTCTACCTTCAAATATTACAACGACACAAAATGAGACGATTAAGTCCATTTACAGGTGGAAGTCTGCATGTTTGTCTGCCTGGCTGTCTGTGTGTATTCTTTCGCGATAGAAACCACACGCTTAATCCGATATATGGGCTTCGTTCAACCGTCCCCATTAGTTTTTGTACGACATCCGTCAAACGGGAGTGTCACTGCCAAAAAAAATGTCAAAGTTTAAAATTAAATATCTGAAAAAGTATTCGTCTCTGGATACTCGCCGGGAAAGTTTTGGGGCGACGCATCAGATTTTTTTTTCATTTTGAATAAAAAACGATTATTATTTTTTGTTATTTCTTTAATAAATTCGGGTTATAAATATTTATTGTATTTGCAAAATTAGAATTATAATTATTTACAAACCGAACGACATCTTCGGAAGTGTATGATGTCCAATCACGTTTATAAGTTTGGGGAGGGTGGATCTCGTCATTTATTTTTTTTATAGTTTCTTCGATTATTGCACTTATACTTTGCTTAGCTTCCAAATAGGGGGTTAAACATTTTGGAATTACGGCCTCTTCGCTCGCCAAGTTTAGAGCCTTGAATGTTGCAATCATTTTTTCATCTCGTTTCAAATTTTTCTGGCACATTTGAATATCGCGGCGATATTTTTCACGCAATTCATCCTCATTTAAAAATTCAATTTCCGTACGCGCATGATTGACAAAATTAAATCCATAACATTTGTGAGGATGCAACTGGCGTATTTTGACCCACAAACTAATGGGATTAGGGCATTTTATTTGTAAAAACTTGTCAGCCCCTTTCAGCCAATGATACCGCTTATTACACGCTTTTTTAGCCGGATTCTTTCGAAATTGACGCATTATTTTGTCGCGTACTTCAATCTCAGCCAATTGATTTCGAGCTATTCTAATACGTTTGTTTCCTTTTCGCTCATACTCATATAACACAGCATATTGTTCTTTATCAGGACATCCTTCTAATGATGGTATTACTCGATTTTCAATTCGTCGCAAGTTTGATCGCAAAGCATCATTATCATCGATATTATCTTTCGCTAACAGTCCTTGAACACCAAATTCAGCCAACATCATATTGGCTTGAATCGTCAAATCTTTAATTATATTTTGATATTTATGTTCTCGTTCTTGAAAATCCTTTTCTATTTGTATTTTTTGTTGTTTAATTCCCAATTCTTCCAATTTTTGATTCTACCAATTGTTTCTCCAATGATAAAATTTTCATTTTATCGTCATACACTTCGACGCTTGATAATGCACTATTATTTTCTTGAGACATCATATATTTGCCAGTTTTTCTTATTGAGGGCAGAACTGTATCGCAAATCCATTCTTTATATTTTTGGGCGTTAGGTAAAGTTGCTGCCATTATTAGCATATTAACGCCTGCTTCATTAATCATTATCGTGCTTTTCTGCCAGTTGAAAGGTACTATCTGACAGAGATGTCCTTGTATTAAATCATTCCAATTTTTTTTATATTTTTCATTTTTAACATTTTTAATTATTGCTTGAGTGGTATTCGTAAAACCAAGACACTTCGCGATATCTTTGGCCGAAAGCCATATTTGTTTTGTGATTGGATGTGTAAATGAAAAAAACTCGAGTTTTAATTCTTCAAACTCACAAACTTGTCTTACTAATGCCATGTTTTACCAATTTTTAACTACTAAATTATAGTATAAACTTACACCTATTTATATAAAAAAAAAAAATCATGTAGAGGGAGGCAATGTTAATAATATGCATAATAATTATTTTTTTTTATTTACAATTTCAAATGGGAGACTATTTTATTGAAAATAATTTATCGAATTCAATCCAGACAATTTCATCATTTAAAATTGTAAAGTTTTTTATGCATTGTTTGTTTCTAGTTTGTATGATTTATTAATCACAAACCTTCACGGAATGTCGTCCAAAGACCACTTTCAATGTATAAATCCTAAAATATCATAAAAAAGTTCACTTTTCATCCATATAAGCAAACTACATCGGTTTATTATTCATACCTCAATCGGTTAAAGATAGATGTCTTCCGATCAGTGATATTTTTTTCCGTATAGCTAAGGCTCCTAATGAAAAAAGAAGGAATTAAAGAAAAAGGAGAAACCTAACCTTCAATTCTGAATGTGCTGTGTGATTGTTATTAATATAGGTTACAACGCATCTAGAGTTATTACCGCCAGGCTATAATAAACGTGATAAATACTGCAACTGGTTTATACAACATTTGAATAATCATAATATTCTAGGCAAAACGACCAATACATGGGGTGATATTCTAGTACTAACTCTGCACAAGTTCGCACCCTATCCGGGGCGAGGGGCATCTGTCGACTATCTGTACAGGTGAACAAATATCTACCAGTAATGTTATTTCTGCGAATTTCTTTTGCTGATATTAGGATGCCAGTGAACTCCATGTGAGCTACGCTGGCACTTTTTCCCATAACCCATTTTATGTGTAGGTTTAAGGATGTGGAGTATATCCCACAACCTGAACTAGCTATTTTCCCCCATTTTTCCTATTTTTTTCCTATTTTTTGCTCTTTTTCCCATTTATCGTAATTTTTCAAGTGTAAATATGAATCATAACTTCCACATCCGACTCTTCTGTATATTTTGTGATAACTTTGTGGGGCCTGTGGAAAGCATATCGCGGTGAGATATAGAGGTCATGTTCGCTTGTAGCAGTGGAAGCGTGTCAAGCACCTCCAACCAGAAGCGACGTCTCACCTCTCAGGATCCTACAGCTACTCCAACCGAGCTGATTCTTATCATAGTCGCCAAAGCGCCCTCCCTGATGTAAATATCAAGAGGGCACGATAATGAGGATGACTTCCACCGCTTTCGTTGGCGTTGTTTTCATGGTTCCAGTTATGTTGGGGCATGCTGTTCTTTGAATTTGCTCTAATTTGCAGGCAGTTGTCGCCTGTTGGGTTTTTGGCTACCAGACGACCGCACCACATGTTAGCATAGGTCTTATGATGGACGTGTGGACGTCCATGAAACTGCTCTGAGGGAAAATCCCAGGTGCGTCCCACAGTTCGACGGCATTATCCATAAGCAATGTATGCTTTTTTTGACTCTGTTTTCTAGATGCAAGTTCCAGGTTAACTTGATGTCAAAAGTGTGATCTAGGTACTTTACCTCTGCTGCAAAGTTTGGTTTTGTTTTAAGAAATTCTGGAGGTTTTAGTTCTAGTATCTTCCTTTTTCTTATGAAAAGACCCATTTCTGTCTTCTTGGGATAGATAGGTAATGAGTGGTTCTCGCATCACTGTTCTATTATACTGAGAGCTACTTGCATTCTTTCGCAGAATGTGTTCTCGAATTTTCCTGTTGACAGGGTGACTAAGTCATCCGCCTATGCTATGGTGTAGTGATGGACGTTGTTGGGACGGCTGATGAGAGTGTCCAAGTCCATGTTCCATAGTAGAGGTGATAGCACTTCTTCCCGTGGACATCCCGTCGCAACCAAGCCTCGCATGGTTATATCTTCTACACTTATGTTAACTGCTCATTTTGAGAGTATGTTGTGTATCCATTCACCAATCATTTGCGGTGAAACATGCCTATTGGTTAATGAGTGTATTATTTTGTTGAAGGTGGCCATGTCAAAAGCACCTTCTATGGCTATGAAAACATCCAAGGCGGACACAGTTTTGTCTAGCGATCTTTCTATTCGGCCGGCCACTAGGTGGAGATCTGAATCGTCGAGTCTACCTGGGGTGTATGCATGTTAATTGGGATGTAATGGTATTGTAGTAATTACCGCATCTCTTATGTACCTTTAGCATAACCTTTCCAATGCCTTCATGGGAAACGATGTTACGCTAATTGGTCGATAGGCTTTGGGATGGAGTAATCCATCCTTCCAGGTATTGTGCGCAACTTTCTTTTGATGTATATATCATCAATTCATTTTACTTTTTTCGCTATGTTATTGCCTGACACCATTTGAAAGAAATAAGTTGCATACCTACTTAACAAGACATCAATTCTTATTCACAATTGTTTTCAACACAAAATTTGTTGAAATCCAATAAAACAGCCGTCGTTTTTGAAGCTAGTTGTCGTCTTGCGCACACTATACCATTTCTCGACCATATAAATGCAATTATTATATTTATTTTATATATGTATATATTTTTTTTTTTTTTTTTGGTGGCCGGAAATTGGCTACTGTATCAATTTCCATAGGAACTTAAAAAATGTCCATAGCATTGGGCCTTGTCATTGAAGGCCCTCGAATAATCAGCTCAATGATCCAGTTCTCGGCCGCCATGGCCAACAAATGAAAAAATAGTTGTTTTGAGATTTCAATACATCGACCACCCCTCAATTTAAAAGAAGAAATCATTTATTATTAGTTTTCTCACAATAAAATTGTAGTTCAACGCATACAGCTATCCCCGGGGTGACAGTGCCTAATACAAGTCTAAATAAGTGGTTAATTGATTTTTAACTGCAGTTTTATCGTGAATGGTTTATTCAATGGCATTACATCTCGTACGTTTTCAAAGGTCTCGAAAAAATGTATCGAATAAACGAATAAACTCTCCCGGGCTATGTCGCCCCCTATTAGGAGTTGTCACTAGGCCCTGTTTTTTTTTTCAGTCCTACGGAGCGACCTACATTGTGGTAGCGAATAAAAGTATATCAATGTATTAAAATTTTCTATTTACTATTCACTCCTTACAAACGTATACAACTATATATTTTTGTATCAATTAGTTTATTTCTATTTATTTTTTTTAAACTCCCAAAAAAAGTCCGAACTCAAAGTAGTTGATTCATATTCTTTTTCTACTTCTTAATTGCCTTATTGTAGCAATAACGATTTAAAAAGATTAAATTTAATTTAAATTCTATATTTGATTTTTTTTAAATTAATTTTTTGTGTAACGCCGCTGGCTTCATACCGCATATATTCGTATTATTTGCTATTAGACTAGACGAGTCTCGATTGTATTCATCAAAAACAAATGGTGTTCATGAACAGGGATGCCGAATTTTAACCGACCCTTGCAAGTACTTAAAAGTATAAAAAATAATGGATCCTCAAACTTGAAACATTTTATACCTGATTCGTTAGATAATGAATTTTTTATTCGTCGTCGAATTTGGCCCCTCCCTTTGTAAATACTTAAACGTGTAGGCGATCTTCAGTAAGGTAGGGATATTCAATTGCTGTATGTAGACTCGTTCATGAAAAAGTAAACTAGACAGGGATGGAGAGGTATGTATTTTAGACTTGCGGCAACATTTGTAATTAGTCGTAATTCTACCAACCAGGGGCGGCGGTGGATTATTAGAAACAATTATGTAATTAATATGAGATCATGTGTTAAACATTATTCTTTCATAGTTTATTCATCAAAAGAAAACATCGGTAATTCAAACAAATCTAACCGGACAATAAAACGACTCAATGCAAGTCATGAATTGAAGCTTCAGAGTATAGATAAATCTTAAAATCGTGTAAAATATCACACTATTTCGCATCTCAATTTTTATTTATTTTGCATTATCAAACTTGTCGATTATTACAGTAATATTAATTTTTTATGCCAAGTTAGTAAAAATTGACAACTAAAAGTAAATAAGCCATGAACAATTGTTCAAAAACTAAAGCGCCGTCTCCAGCATGTGTGTATTCTTCCACGATAGAGGCCACACGTTTAATCCGATTGAGCTGAAATTTGGTATAGGTGTTTGGATTACCCGTCGAAAGAACCCATTAGTTTTTTTATACGGCATCTGTTAAACGGAAGTACCACTATCAAAAAATGACAGATGCAAAATGTCACGGAATTGGACATGCTGTATATCATTTGAAAGCCCTAGATAAACTCTATTCAGAACAGTTAAAATTATTTCTCCAACTGTCACCTGTCACCAATAAAAAAATGTCAAAATTTGAAACTTCAGCATTAAATATCTGAAGAAGTATTAATCCGATTGAGCTGAAATTTATTATATGGGTTTGGGCTATCTGTCGGAAGAATTAGTTAGTTTTGTACGAGATCTGTTAAACGGAAGTACCACTATCAAAAAATGACAGATGCCCAAATGTTACGGAATTGGACATGCTGTATATCATTTGAAAGCCCTAGATAAACTATATTCAGAACAGTTAAAATTATTTCTCCAACTGTCACCTGTCAAAAATTAAAAAATGACAAAAGTTGAAACTTTAACATTAAATATCTGAAAAAGTATTCGTGGATACTCGTCGGGAAAGTTTTGGGGTGACATAACTGATTTTTTAACCAAGCGGTCGGTTTATTAGTTGGACAAAGTTTATTCTTTAAGTTGGCTAGTGGCGTCTCTTTTTTCTTATTTTTTCCCTATAGTAATTATGCATCGATAAATAATTTGGTAAAAATAATCTGGCGAAAAATTTTTTCTGAATTTTATTTAGATCGGTAAAGATTAATTGTATTAAAATTATATTAAAATTAAATATTATAATAATTGTAAATATTTTGCCGTTTAACTTAAAGAATTAAAAATCTGGTATCAACACATGATATAATATTTTAAATTATTTTAGACAACGTAGCACGCCAATGGGTCGTTTAAAGTTACCGTAAAATATTCAATATCTTCTAAATTGATAAGAATCTGTTGTGTTTGTCTCCTAGCTTTTTTACCTAATTCAATTACTGCGCAGGTGTCTTTTAACTGACGCACTTCGAAACGCCGGGCGTTAGGTAAAAATTAAAACTCTATAATTACATAGCCTGCTCGATGCAACGTCAAATATTTCCACAGGCAGTGGCGTCCTCAAGCTAAGATGCTTTCTCAAATCGTCTATTGTTAGAAGATTTTTTCTAATTCAAAAGGGCTGTCTAAATATTTTTTTTTATCCCTAAAAATTGTATATTTATTTGGTATTTACATAGTTTGTTTGTTATCGTTGTAACGCTTTATGAGCTCGTTGAAAACTTTCAAAGTTTGTTAGTTATGGCGCCCAGCTCTGTCAGAAGTCAATTTTAAATTTTTTTAACCATAAAATGTAACATATATAGGCGAGAAAAGTCGGCCTATTACTGCAGTTATTTATATTTTCAATCTATCAAACGTCAAAAATTAAATAACTATTAAAATGAGCGTCCCTTTTTTACATGTAAATATAGATATGTGCGACTTGGTGCTCTCATTTGAATTACAAATACATTGTGCTTTTGCGAAAACGAATTGATTCTCAAAATATGAGGCAACAAGTTTGGCGCCATTTTTTGAAGTTTTGTGTTTGAAGGTTATGTTTATATAGGATAACTTTGGGCGACATGGCTCTTCTTCTTCTTCAGTAAGGTAGGGATATTTAAATGTTGTAAATCCTCGTCCAAGAAATAACACCGATATATTTCTATACGCCATGCATTCAATGCCGATTTTTTTCCCCAACCCCGCCTCATATAAGGATCTAAAAGTGGTTCTTCAACAGTGGCTTCAGTAAGGAAGGGATATCTAATTGTTGTAAATCCTCGTCCAAGAAATAACACCGACATATTTCTATATACCATGCATTCAATGTCGATTTTTCCCCACCCCGCCGCATATAAGTACCTAGAAGTGGCTCTTCAACAGTACCTTCAGTAAGGAAGGGATATTTAATTGTTGTTAATCTTCGTCCAAGAAAATAAACTAGGTGGGGGTGCATTCATAGAATCCGAAGAATGTTTGAGACTTGCAACTACAATTTTTTTTTTCAGCTAATATATTCTAAAACATTTTCTACCTACACCCCTGCCATCGTCATGTTTGTATATCACATCCAATGCTGAATTTTAACCGACCCTTGTAAGTACTTAAATTATAAAAAAAATGTGTCTTCAAACTGGCAGCAACTTCTACCTGGGAAATCAAGATAAGCAGACGAAGACGTTGCGTGAACTTACATTTTTTCCCCATTTAAAGCCGGGCCAGTTAATGAATAGAAATTTCATCCTTGCCCATGCACGTGCTCGTCAGGTGCATGAGGACTTCACTTCACTAATTTAGGGGTACTCATTTGTTGTATGTAATTTTGCTCATGAAAAATAAATTAGGTAGGGATGGCTGCACGTTCATAGAAGAAATCGGAGATGTATATATTGTAGGTCTGTGGTTACATTTTTAATATAATCGTAATTCGACCGATCAGTTGGCAGGGCCGGCGTCGGGTCATTAGGAACAATTATGTAATGAATATTAGAACATGTGAGGATTTTTTTTAGGCTTGCTCATTGTAATTACTCGTTGTAATTGCTCATTAAAAAAAAAAAAAAAAAAAAAAAAAAAAAAAAAAAAAAAAAAAAAAAAAAAAAAAAAAAAAAAAAAAAAAATTGCTCATTATAATTGCTCATTGTAATTGCTCATTACCTCCTCTCTTTGATGACCTAGAAACGGCCTTAATTAACTACTATCGGCATAGCATTGAAAATCCACCCCCAGCTGGGAGAGCCTGTCTAGTAGGGGGTCGACCAAGAGTGACCAAAGAAGTGGAGACAGCACTCCGCCTTGAGGACACCCCTTCGCCGCCCTAAATCTGACAGTCTCCTCCTGCAGTGATGATGTGACAAAACGATTTTCAAGCATGCATTTAATCCAATTGCAGATTAGTCTGCTTATTCCCCTTCGCAGAAGTGCAGCGTAAAGGGATTGAGGCAGGGCATTGTTGAACGCCCCTTCAATGTCGAGGAAAGCTGTCAGCGCAATCTCTTTATGCTTTAAAGAGTGGGTTATCTTACCTACGAGGTTATTTAGCGCCAAATCTGTAGATTTGCCAACCTGGTAGGCATATTGTCTGGGGTTGAGGGGAATTTCCCTGCAGTTCCCGTCTCTAATATGCCTATCTAGAATTCTCTCTAGAGTTTTTAGTACGAACGAGGTAAGGCTGATCGGTCTAAAGGATTTAGGCAGGGAATTATTTACCTTCCCCGCTTTCCGTATATATACGACCCTAGCAATCGACCAGCCCTGTGGTATGTAACTCCACACCAGGCTCGCACGATATAGTTTCACTAGAAGAGGCAGCAGCTCCTCTGACCCGTTTTGCAACATGGCAGGAAAAATACCATCTTCTCCTGGTGATTTGTATGGGGAGAAAGACTTCAGCGCCCATAGGATTGAGTATGGAGTGATCACCTCAGATGCAAACCTCCAGTCTTCTTTAACCGGTCGTATAGACGAGCCAGTTGGAAGTGGAAAGGCTTGCGGGCGATCCTCCAGAAGCAGGCTACCCGGGAAGTGATTCCGCATGAGGATCTCTAACGTCTGCCTTTTGGAGTCCGTAAAAGAGCCGTCCGGTCGTTTTATCGACCCTACCTCTTGATTCGGATCTCTAGAGAGAATTTTGTGGAGTCTTGTTCCAGCAGGTAGATCTGTTATACTCTGGCAGAACCTCCTCCAAGACTCCCTCTTGGCTTTACGAATATCTTTCGTGTATCCTGTTAGAGCCGATCTGTAAGTGTCCCAGCACCCTGTTTCCTTAGCTCGATTGAAGAGACGTCGAACTTCTGTTCTCTTTTTGTCCAAGGTTCTGCTCCACCAAGGTGAACCTCTATGGTCTCTCTTCTCCTTAAGTGGGCAGTTATCTTGGTAGGCTCTGAGTACGGCTTCCTGCAGCTGATCGCTCGCCGCCTCTATTTCAGCCTGATTCTTTATAGATGCAATGCCGTTGTTCAGGTACGTTTGAAGGGAAATTTTATATCCACTCCAGTCTGTACACTTTGGATCACGGAATTGCACTATAGGCCTGCGCCCTGCCTTCATCTCGAATCTGATATGTCGATGATCCGAGCATGAAGGTTCTGTAGACACCCGCCAATTAACGATCTTGGTACTCATAAACTGAGTACTTATTGTTATATCAAGAACTTCCATGCGATTTCTACACACAAAAGTTGGTTCGGCCCCTTCGTTGTTAATCGAAAGACCCTCCCCTATAGTTATAGTTATATAAAGACTCACCTCTTTTATTGATGTTCGTGCTTCCCCAGTCCAAATGGTGGGCATTTGCATCACATCCAATAATCAATTGCTTGTTGTTCCTCTTACAGAAGGCGATTAACTCTCGCACAGCTGAAGGAGGAGGTTGCTCTTCATTACCATCACCTGGGAAGTATGCCGAGCAGACTACTACTTCGAGCCTGCTGTCCTCCACCGGTATCGTAAGTTGGGCTGCAACCACGTCTGGCGTACAGAAACCTGTTAACATAAAATACTTAATGTTATTTCTGATAAGCATGCATGCCCGTGGCTTACCACCGGCATGCGAGACTAGCTTACCAGAGTTATTTCCCAGACCACTTATTTTGCCGGCGCTGTAGATCCAGGGTTCCTGAATCAGTGCCACATCAATGTTCTCCAGCCGAAATACCCTGCCTAGGACGTATGACGCCGCTTTGGCATGGTGGATATTTGACTGAAGAAAGGAGACGTGGGCAGCCATTTCTCTACTTTGGCGGTTGAGGGGGAGGTTTCTTTCCCACGCCCTTGGTTTGTTTCCCGGAGCCCTTCCACTTCGGTCCCCTTAACGATTGTGGTTTTTTCCCCTTATCGTTAGAGGCCCGTGGGACGGTCCCGGGAGGATTATTTGGGACTTTAGGGGGTTGCGCTGTGGACCGTGGAGGATGTCTTTCCTCCCCCGGGGACCTTGAGCGCTCCCTTGTAAGCCCCGAACCACCTGGCTGGCTATTTGGAGGACCAGTAACCGCAGTCCCTCCCACGGTTCTGCGCCGGAATTGCACCCGCCCAAAACCGTAGAAGGGCCGGAGCTCCAGCCTCTCCAACTCCACCATGAATGCATCATCCACGGCGAAGGTCCATGTTTGTCCGGGACCTGCAGGATCCCTGCGCAGAACACTCCATTCCAGAGTGTTCAGGCCCCGGTTCATAGTGCGAAGCACCTTTAAAACCTGATGCCCCTCCTGTCTGGGTGCGCCAGCATCCTCAGGGATGAAGACCACGCAGATGTGGGGTTTCGGCATCTCCTCTTTCTGTACCAGTTTGAGTCTGGCTTCGTGCCAAGGAGAAAGGTCGTTTACGACCTTTTCCATCCACTCCGCCGTCATCGCGTCGGCACAATCGAGGAGAAGTATCCCTGGCCGTTGAGTGCAGCTCAGGAACCGTATTTGAGGTCCGTCCTCCGGAGCCTCTTGAACAGCAGTCATTACAGACCGCTGTATCAATTTGAGTTGTTCATTCGAGAACCGGGCGTTTGGGTGTTCAGGATGGATTATACCCACTCTGACACTTTCTGCCACGGTTCTGAATGAGCGCCGTTGCTCCGGCTGCCTCCCCGCATCTCGAGGCTTTTTCGCCGTCGATTCTGGGGTGCTGCCGTCGGAGCGCAGGCGTTTTCCGGATGCCGAAGCAGAGGAAGATTTATCTCCACTCTGCTTCTTTTCCGGTATGGTTTTGGACGACTCGCCAGAGGAGGTTTGTCCTCCTGTTGGCTTGCTGTCCAACTCCTTTAAGATTGTTGCTAGGGCGTCCTCATATTTGACGCCACTCTTCAGCATCCGGCTGAGACGTTTTCTCGTCGCACCAGCAAACCTCTTTCTTTCGTTCAGGTCTAGGTTTTCGACGGCTTTTACGGCCGCTTCCTCCTCCCCTGATTTTTGTTCATCCACCGAAGAGGTTTAAGGGGATGATAACAACACCCTTTTCTCCTCTTCGGAGATGATGACCTGTGAGGTGGCGGTTTCCGCCACTTCCATTTGTTCAGTATTAGCTGAAGCAGTGGGAGGATTATCCCCCCCATTTTTTGTTTTTATACTTGGATCCATATGAGTCCCACGAGTAGCTAGGGAAAGGTTTTGTCGACCGTAGCAGAGCCCCGCATGCCACGGCAAGGCTAGATACTCTGGAAGGTCGCCTGGTATCCCAGAGGCTCCGTTTGTTGCACCATTCCCTGGTACCATTCAGACTTCGGCACGGATCGCGTCACACCACTGCCTTGGGGGAGTTTTTCGACCAACCTTGTCTAGATCCGACCAAAGCCGGTCTTGAGAAAAGCGTCCTCAGAGGTAGGCAAGACCTCCTCAGCTAGATCCCCTGAAGTCGGTAGCCAAGTAGCCCACTTCTTTGCCGAGCTGTTCCTTAGTTGGCCCTCGGTGCCCCACACAATAAACCGTGTAGGACACCGAGGACTAAAGCCCCTCCACCAACGTCAAGGTCTCACAGCTCACAGGAGGGGTTGAATGGGTAATAAAAATAATTTACTTTTGAATGGGTAATAAAGTAAATTATTTTTACCACCGAATAAAACTCGAATAAAACGCAACACAGTTTCCTTACAGAAACATTTCCACAGCTCTACATTTACTCATTTGTTTTGTTTTCGCATCTGTTCTCGCGCTTTTCACGACGCGCAAAGCGAAGCAGGCCTGGGAGACCAAACCTTCTGGACGTCTTGCTAGAAAATGTAAAACTTGTTGTACAAACCTAATTAAAACATTAAATTACCATTAAATTTGAACTGTGCTGCCATGGAAAGCGCGGATGAGTTTTCGGTTTGATTTATTTATTTTCAGTTTGGAAGTTAAATGTGATGTTTGGAATTAAAATTTATATAGAATAGAAAATTGCTAATTCGAGAAAAATTAATTGTATAACTGGAAGTATTTTGGAAAAAAAATCAATAAAAAATTTGAATCCATTCTTACCATGATATTCGATGCCTTTATCAATATGATGAAAATTTTTGTTCAATTATTATGCAAAAAAAATAATAATAAATGCACAGTTGTACTTAAATTTCTATAAATCTCAGGTAAAAAAACAAAAGCAAAGCGAAATTCATATCGGTGACACACACGATTTTTTTAAGTATGGAAAAATATATTGTTTGTATGGAAAAATATTATTGTTAAAAATGCAAAAACCCCAAAAAACCACTTTTATTATAATCGATTTTTCAGATAATCTTTAGAATTTTTTATTTTTTATTGCAAATAATCGTTGAAATTGATGATTTTTTTGTTTTGTTTTTTTATTTGTTGGTCTAATATCAAAATAAAACAAAAACTGGGTTAAAGCAAAAAAGTGGGACAAAAAATGTAGTAGGACAAAAAACAATAGTTTAAAAAAATAGGACAAAATAAGACAAATAGGATAAAAAGCAATTGTTAAATGAAGTGAAAATTGGGGCAAAAACAAAAGTGCGAAAAAGGGCGAAAAATGGAACAAAAAATAATAATTGGTAAGAAAAAAGGGCAAAAAGTGGGACAAATAAATAAAATAAATAAAACTATTTGGGACCTGTAATACTAAATAATAAATTAGAAAATATTAAATTATTAAAAAAAAGTGGGACACAACAAAAAGTGGAAAAAAGTGGGGTAAAAAAAAGTAGTGGGACAAATAAATAATTGGAAAAAATATGGAAGAAAATAAAGCAAAAACCAAAATGTCACAAAAAGGGGGGCTAAAAAGTGGGACAAATAAATAAAATAAAAAATAAATACAACTATCCTAAATAATAAATTAGAAAACATTAATTTATTAAAAAAAAAGTGAGTTAGAACAAAACAAAATAGAAGTGGGGAGAAGTGGAAAAGTGGCGTAAAAAAATAGTATGTAGTGGGACAAAAAACAATAAAAGAAGGGGGGATGGAAAGTGGGACAAACAAATACAAATATTAAGGACCTGTAATCCTTAATAAACGAATTAAAAAATATAATTTTATTTAAAAAAAAGTGAGAGAAAACAAAAAAAAAGTGGAGTGAAAAAGTGGAAAAAATGAATAGTTGTAAGAAAAGGGGGTAAAGTGGGACAAATACATAAAATAAAAAATAAATACAAATATTTTAGGACCTGTAATTATAAATAACAAATAAGAAAATATTAATTTATTAAAAAAAGTGGGACAAAACAAAGCAAAAATTGGAAAAAAGTGGGGCAAAAAATAATTGGGAAAAATATGGAAGAAAATGAAGGACAAACCAAAAATTGTCAGAAAAAGGGGGCCTAAATAAAAAGTGGGACAAATAAACAAAATAAAAATATATAGGATCTGTAATCCTAAATAATAAATTAGAAAATATTAATTAATTAAAAAAAAGTGGGACAAAACAAAACAAAAAGTGAAACAAAGTGGGGTAAAAAAAAGTAGGGGGGAAAAAAATTATTGTAAAAAAACTGGGAAACATATGGAAGAAAATGAAAGATAAACCAAAAGTTGTCAGAAAAAGGGGAGCTAAAAAGTGGGACAAATAAATCAAATAAAAAATAAATACAAATATTTAGGACCTGTAATCCCAAATAACAAATTAGAAAATATTAATTTAATAAAAACAAGTGGGATAAAACAAAACAAAAAGTGAAAAAAAGTGGGGTAAAAAAAAAGCAGGGAGACAAAAATTAGAAAAAAAAATGGGGCAAGGAAAACGGGAAAAAAGAGCTTAAAAAAAGGCAGTGGCGCAAAAAACAAAAGTTGTAAAAAAAGGGGAAAAATGGACCAAAAAAATAGTATTTAATTTCTCTTCATCTATATAATTTTTATATTTATTTTTTATGTCAAAAAAAGGGGGCTAAAAAATGGGATAAATAAATATAAGTATTTAGGACCTGTAATCCTAAATAACAAATTAGAAAATATTATTTTATTAAAAAAAAAGTGGGGCAAAGAAAACAGGAAAAATGAGGTAAAAAAAGCAGTGGGACAATAAACAAAATTTGTAAAAAAGGGGGAAAAATGGAACAAAAAATAGTATTTAATGTCTCTTCATTTTTATAATTTTTATATTTATTTTTTTGTGTCCCAAAAAGGGGGCTAAAAGTGGGACAAATAAATACAAATATTTAGGACCTGTAATCCTAAATAACAAATTAGAAAATATTATTTTATTAAAAAAAAGTGGGGCAAAGAAAACGGGAAAAATGAGCTTAAAAAAAGGCAGTGGAGCAAAAAACAATAGTTGTAAAAAAGGGGAAAAAATAGAATAAAAAACAGTATTTAATTTCTTTTCCTCTATATAATTTTCATATTTATTTTTTTGTGTCCTAAAAAGTTAGCACCATATAGAAAACATTTGTATTATTAATTTTTGTGAAAAAAATTTTCTTGATAAAATTTAGTACCTTACTTAAAACACGATATTTAGTTCAAATATTTTAACAAAAATTTACCATGTACGAGGGAAGTCAAAAAATATGAAATAAAGAGTAAATGTAGTAAAAATGTTATTTAAAAAAATTCTTATTATTTTATTATTATTATTAAAATAACTAAATTAGTAAAAACATTTTAAAATGATAATTATACTATACTACTATACTAGTGCCTTTATTTTGCATTGTTATATATACAATACATAATATATGAAGAGGCGAAGTCTAGCTTGCGCTACTCTACTTAACCTCTCCTCACATATTTTATGGTTTGAGAATTTTTTGTATATGATGTAATATAAAATATTATGTAACTCATTTTATAAGATTTGACATTATAAAATATCATAAAGTGTAAAAAAGATAAAAACAAAAATATACTGTAAAATTAAAAAAATATTAAATGATATTAAATATTAAATATGCAAAGTAAATTACTGGGTGGACAGCAACAGAAGTTTAAAATATTTTTTAAAAGATCTTTCAGATTTAGTTTTGAAGTCATTTGGTATATTATTAAAAATATTAACCGCATTGTAAGTGAATGAACGCCGAAACAAGGTTAGATTGTATCTGGGCAGCATTAGAGTATTCGGGTATCTTAAGGGCAAATTGTGAGCATTGCCTCTAAATTGCAATTTCTCTATAAGATACGGAGGTTTGGAAGTTGCTATAGTTCGAAATACTAAGGATGACATATGGTACTTAAACATGTTTCCGACTTTAAGCCATTGGAGTTCATTAATTTTGAAGGACACCCTGTCATATCGTTTTAGACCGTAAACTAATCTACAACAAAAATTTTCAATCTTTTGTAATCTGTATTTAGTAATTTGATCTAAACAAGGATAATATAATACTAACCCATATATTAAAATTGATAATACTAAGGATTCGCACAGAGTTTTCCTCAACGATAGATTAAGGATGTGACGATATCTATATAACTGTCGAACAATAAGGTAAGACTTCTTGACCAACAACGACACATGTTCTTGAAAACGAAGTTTGCAATCAAATATTATTCCAAGATTTTTAGAACTTTTAGTTATTCTTAATGGCTCATTATTTATAATTAAAGGAAAACCATTGAAGTTATATATATATTATTCGAATTTGGACTAAAGAACATGGCGCTACATTTACCAGTATTTAATTTAAGATTATGGGCTTCTGAATATTTTGCTACTTCTTGTAGATCACTATTTATAAGAGTACTAGCAAGGTCCTCGAAATTTGGATCAAATGACAAATATACCTGTGTATCGTCGGCAAATGATTGCAATTTAACATGTCTTACATATTTGTGAATATCAGATATATAGATTAGAAACAACAAGGGTCCTAGAACTGATCCCTGTGGCACTCCAGAAGAAACACACGAAAAACTAGATGAACTGTTTCCTGAAACGACTTTTTGATAACGGCTACTACGGTAGTACTTAAAAAATCTTAAGGATATATCATCGAAATTGTAGTAGTTAAGTTTGGCACATAAAAGTTTATGATCGAGAGTGTCAAACGCTTTAGAAAAATCTAACTGAACAACAGATGTAGCCAATCCCGCGTCAAGTGATCTGATGATGTAATCGGTTATGTTCAATAGAAGTGTAGTAGTGCTAAATTTTTTCCGAAACCCAGATTGGCTTGTATCAATAATTTCATTCACAAAGACATAATCATAAATTTGCTTACTAACTATTTTTTCCAGAACTTTTGATAAACAAGGGAGTATGCTTATCGGGCGGAGATCACTAAACACCTGTGGATTTTTGATTTTTGGCAGCGGTTTTACTAGTGAAAATTTCCAAATATCTGGGAAATATCCGTTCTCCAAACAACAATTTATAATGTGCGTAATAAAAGGCGCAACTACGTTTAAACACAGTTTTAGCATTTTTGCAGACATATTATCATTTCCAAGTGCATTCGATTTCAAATTCATCACAGTATGTACAATTTCTTCCGTCGTTGCAAGTTTAAAAGAAAAGGAAATGTTGTCATTAAATTTATTTAAGTTATAAAAACCTGAGGTTTCTGGACACGAATTTCTGGTGGTATAAACAGATAAAAAATACTTATTTATTTCAATAGGATCGTTCAAATGAGTTGGTACGTGAAAATCGGAATTATTTTTAATATTTAGTGACTTGACAGTTTTCCATAACTGTTTGGAATTTCGGGTAGCAAGACGGTGCGTTAGATAAGCAGTTTTTTCTCTTCTAATCGCACTAGTCACACAATTTCGAAGATCTTTATAATAAATATAATCGTGAACGTTTTTAGACGTTTTGTACTTGGATAGGGCTTTGTCTCGGATTTTCATCATATCGCGTATAGTCGGTGTTAACCATGGTGCAAATGGTTTTGTAATTTTTGATTGAACATAGGGTGCATGTTTATCGAATAATAAAGTTATATAATCATTAAATAAGGTTATCTTTTTATCTATAATATTCTCGTAAATAATATTGTAAAATGGAATATTTAAAAGATCTCTATTAAATTCGTCAAGCGAGAAGAGATTATAATTTCGATAAGTAATAAACTTAATAGATTTACGCACGGTGATGGCTAGATTAATTTTACAGAACACTGCCAAGTGATTTGAAATTTCATGTTTAAAAGTACCGGATTCAATTATAAGGTCGCTTTTATTTGTAAATATAATATCAAGTAATGTTTGAGATGTGCTCGTTATATGGGTAGGGTCTGTAATTAATTGCCTAAAATCATATGATTCCAAACAATCACTTATGGGATTTACGACAAGTTGGTCAACATTTATATCACCTGTTATAACAATATTCTCAAATTGGGGAACAATATAAGACAAAATATTATCGAAGTAATTTACAAAAGTACTAATATTACACGCTACAGTACGGTAAATAACACCTATTAACATATTTTGGTGTCCAATTTGCAAGGAAAGCCACAAGTGTTCGATACCCTGAACGGTAGCGAATTCATTCAAAACTGTTTTAAATTTTTATAGAGTCTCGAATATAAAACCCCACACCTCCGCCAATACGTCCAATGCGATCATTTCTTATTAAATTGTATCCTGGAATGAATATGTTTTCGTCAGGAATGCGAGGATCTAACCAAGTTTCAGACATACAAACAATGTCCATTTTTTGTTTATTTATCAAGTCAACAAACTGATTAAACTTTGGAAAAAGAGAGCAAGTATTGAAGTGGGCTACTTTTAGTAATTTATTTTGCATATTGAATTCTATTTTTTAAATTATTTATATGGCTAAGGTAAACACTGCAATGTGGGCTGTTTACATTGTGTTCCGTGTTAAATTTTGTTTTAAGTTTGATGTTCGTAGAATTACAATTATTGCAGCAAAGCACTTGAGATTGACAATCTATTTTTTCATGGGGTCCTCCACAGTTTGGACAAATTATTGATTCACTCCGACAGTCCTTCTTATGATGACCGAATTTACAACATTTAAAGCATCTGATTAGACTAAAGTGCTCTTTAATAAAACATTTAGACCAACCAATAAATAAAGAGCCTTTACTCATGATATCGTTGAAAGCTGTAGGTGATATTTCCAACACAACATTAAAGTTATTTTTAAACTTCATTTTAGTGACGTACTTAATATTATCGGCAGAAATGTTTAGATTATTTGCAGCAATAAGATTTTTTACAAGGTCTTGATCCTCTGCGGAAGTTGAATCAACATTGTAGACAATCAATCTAGGATTAAGCTTTTTAGGAACAGTTACATTATAAGACCTTCCAACTTCGTTTTTAAGAGCATCTTTTAATTTTTCCAAAGATTTATCATCGTTACAGTTTATTAGAATACCATTTTTAACTCTCTTAGTTCCGATAATATTTGCGTTCACTACGCAAGGATTAAACTTTGTTTTGATATCCTTTTCCACCTCTATATTAGTAGTATTATGATTTTTTGTTCTTACCAATAACACAGACGAGTCTTGAATTTGTTTTGCGGCAGCAGCGTAAGTTTTTATACTATTATCAGTGGTAGATAAAGAACTTGTTTTATAGATAGGTGATTCATCATTTTCGGCAAATTTTGATTTCAGAATTGTTGTTGTGAATTCTAACTCAGTGACGTACTTTTCCAAAAGTGCTTTTTCTCGAGTCAAGCACTCAATTTCCTTTATTAGTAAAGGTTCATGGGCCTCAACTGATGACGATGATGATGCATGATTTGTTTTTCTTTGCAATTTGTAGCGTTCGTGGCAGGTACGACATCTAAAGTTGTTTTTGTCCAATTTTATAATTTTTGATATCGATTCGAAACATTTCAAATGTATTATGGCTTCACATGTTGAGTTTATGCATTTCACATCACTAGTAGAAGTATATTTTGCACAAAATTTACACTTTCTATCAGCGCTATCAGAGAGCGAACCGCCCGTCATGACGACTCGCAACAGACTTTCGTAAAAAAATAGATCCAAATACTAAAATATAAATGGAATAAAAGTATTTCTAAAAATTAATCTCATAATTCAATACATCAATTTAGAAAAAAATAAATCGCGGAAATTTTAATTCGAAATTTGGTAAAAATAGAATTTAATTTAATTTATCCAAATTTTTATTTGTATTTTTAATTTTCTGTAAAAATATATTTTTACACTTTTATAGAATACAGATTTGTATTACTAAATTCTAGATTTGAAAAAAAATAATAAACATTTTTTTTTAATTTCTGTACTTAATTTTTTAGTTACAAATCACATGATAGATATAAAATAATATAAAGTTTCTAAACTTTTATTTCAAATATGGTAACACTAGATTTTAGTATTAATATATTTCCACACAATAAGGATGGCCTGCATATCGACCCGATTTCACTTTCATTAATTTTTATTTGTTAAAACCTTTGTTAAAAGTAATAAATTAAATCCATAATTTTATGTCTCACATCCAGAATTACAGCTGCGAACTACTGCTACATTCACCGCTCTGAAATTAAAATTAATAATAATTAAAATAGAATTCCGGGAGTCCGGACTTTTTTTTTTTTTTATTGAAATTTCTTCACCTTCCATAATTTTTTTAAATTCACTGTAACGTTTATAGTTTTTGAGTTGTTTTTTAAAAAATTTTGCTTTATATCTTTTGCACTTATTTATGTGTGATGAAAATATTTTCAAAATACTATCAACGGAGTATTTATTTTTCTTCAAATTATTTTTATTGCACAACTTTCTATATGTCTTCATAAAAGTACCCACATACCGTGTAGAACAATATTATCATAGTTAGATAAGAATGAATTACTAGTAGTGGGTAGTAAATACGTTTACACAGAAATAAAACAACTTTTTCTTTAAGATTTTCAAAAATTTTGCCACTGGCTACTAAACTATATAAATACGCCCCTGATAACAGAAAATTTTCTCTAGACGATAGTCAATTTCCATTAAGTTTGACAAATGAATGAAATAGCGATTAGTTATTGAAATAAATTATTTTTAAATTTAGTTTTTAATGAAAAAAAAAACCATGTCCAGTTCGTGGAGTTGACAATTCTTGCATAGATAATGACAAATTTAGGGAATTGAAAGTTCTCAAAAATTGATCCACATTTGATTTATGCTTTTGGGGCAAACTAAAATTGATGTCACGTATCAAAAAAATAATGTAACAGGATGTTTTTAACGCAGTTGATGCTTGTTTTCATGTATACGGAACGATTAGCAAAAAACATGATAAGGTGGATAAAAATGGGTTTAAATATATATTTTTTTATGAGACTAGTTTTAATCTTATCAAAAATATCACGTTATAAAATGTTTCATGGCACGACAATCCTTCCCGGAAAATTCTTCCGCAGACAATCCATCCCGGACAATATTTTGTTATGACAATCATTCCTCGCGACAGTATTTTTCCATGACATTCTTTCCCTGCGACAATCCTTCCCCGCCACAATCGTTTTCCGCTCTAAACCTTTCTAGAATGTATTTTTTTGATAATTATACTTATAATTCTACAAAAATATTGAAGTCTTTTTTAAAATACCTAAAAATAGTGATAAAAGAGTATATTTGTTTCGTGACATAACAATTCCAAGATAACTCTTCCCCAGACAATCCTTCGCGGACAATATTTCTCCACGACAATACTTTCCCGCGACAATCCTTTCCTGCGATAATTTTTTCTTACGACAATCCTTCTCGATTGTAATTTTCGGGTATTCTCCAATATTTATAATTCCACGAAGACAGTCAACTCTATTTTTACCTCTCGCCCTTCAGATAAGAGAGGTATAGGAATCATGCTAAAAATTGGGTAGTGAGTTTTCAATGGATAAACACGTTTTAGGGTCCCTAGAATACGATTTTAATATTTTCGCGATGATGTCTGTGTGTGTGTGTGTGTTAGTGTGTGTGTGTGTGTGTTAGTGTGTGTGTGTGTGTGTTAGTGTGTGTGTGTGTGTTAGTGTGTGTGTGTGTGTTTGGATGGATGTTGTAGTAACGATAACTCAAAAACTACTGAATAAAAAAAATTGAAATTTTGCATACAGGATTCTGATACCCTAGATTAGATATGATTAGATTTTGGTGCCAATCGCACAACCGGAAGTGGCAGTTGCTATGGGTGATGACGCCATTATTATACAAAACGGCAATAAAGTTTTACACATATATTTTGTATACCCTATAGTTTATTTTCATCTCATTAAAATTTTCGGAACTTTTGCCATTGTTGCCAGATTTACAAAAAAATAATTTTTTTTCATACTTTTTTGTGTCAACCTGTAAATTTTTGATTCAAAAATGGCGAGAGGTCATGTGCTGGCCACATCAGATTTTTTAATATATAAAAATAGTGACTGGTTTATATTGCGTTACTCAAGTGAGCGTATGTGAAAAATATATGTCACGGGGAAGATTTGTCGTCGAGAAAGATTGTCATAAGAATAAATTGTAGCTGGAAAGAATTGTCGCTAGAAAAATTGAAGCTGGAAAGAATTGTCCGGGAAAAATTGTTCGGGGAAAGACTTGTCCGGGAAGGATTGTTCGGGAAGGATTATCCGAGAAATATTATCGGGTAAGGATTGTTCGGAAAGGATTATCTGGTGAAGGATTGTCATAGATTCTATTTTTTTCGCCATAATTCTCTCGCGCGATAGTCCTGCTTGCGACAATCCTTCCCTGCGAGCATCTATCCCTGCGACAATCTTTTACCGCGATAATCATCCTTGACACAATCCTTCCCTGCGACAATGCTTCCCCACGACAAACTTTTTCCATGACATTCTTTTCCCGCGACAATCCATCCCCGCTACAATCGTTGTCCGCGATAATCCATCTAGAATGTACTTTTCTGATATTTATACTTATTATTCTACAAAGATGTTGAAGTCTTTTTTAAAATATATAAAAATTGTGATAAAAGAGTATATTTGTTTCATGACACAACAATTCCTCCAAGACAATTCTTCCCCGGACAATCTTTCTCCACGACAATCCTTTCCCGTATTAATCCGTAATAATCTTTTCCCGTGATAATCATTTCCCGCGATAATCCTTTCCCTTTCCGATTGTAATTTTCGGGTATTCCCCAGTATTTATAATTCCACGAAGACACTCAGGTCTATTTTTTTAATACGTATAAATAGTGACTGGTTTACATTGTATTACTCAAGTGAGCAAATCTGAGAAATATATGTCACGGGTAAGATTTGTCGTCGAGAAAGATTGTCGTGAGAAAGAATTGTTGGGAAGAATTTGCGTTAAAAAAAAAATGTAGCTAGAAAGAATTGTCTGGGAAAGTTGTCCGGGACAGATTGTCCGGGAAGACTTATCCAGAAAGGATTGTTAAGGAAGGATTTTCCGAGAAAGATTGTCCGGGAAGCATTGTTCGGAAAGGATTATCCGGTGAAGGATTGTCATAGATTCTATTTGTTTCGCGATAATCCTCTCTGGTTTGCATTACTTCGTCTAGTTCTATTTTTAAATATATAAAAAAGTGACGGGGAAGATTTGTCGTCGAGCAAGATTGTCGTGGGAATAATTTATCGCTGGGAAGAAGTGTCCTGGAAGGCTTGTCCGGGAAGCTTATTCGGAAGGATTGTTCGGGAAGGATTATCCGGGAAGGATTATCATGGACGGATTAACGGGAAGAAATGTTCGGGAAGGATTATCTAAGAAGGATTGTCCGAAAATGATTATCCGGGAAGAATTATCCTGGAAGGATTTTCCAGGAAGGATTTTCCGGGAAGGATTTTCCGGGAAGGATTCTCCGGGAAGGACTATGCAGGAAGGATTATCCGAGAAGGATTGTACGGAAAGGATTATTCGGTCAAGAATTGTCATAGATTCTATTTGTTTCGCGATAATACACGTTTCGACAATCCTTCCCTGCGAAAATCGTTCCCCGCGACAATCCTTCCCTGCGACAGTCCATAGCCGCGACAATCCATTTTCGCGATAATCCTTTCCCACGACAATCGTATCCAATATTTATATTTCCACGTAGACAGTCAAATCTATTTTTTAATATAGCTCTAGCTTTCTCCATTTTTATCGATTTTTGTCCATTTTCATTTATTTTTGTCCAGTTCTCTCCAATTTTGTTCAGTTTTGTCCATTTTTGTTCTATTTTCTTCAGTTTTTACTAGTTTATTTCTTTTATATCCACGTTTCTCCATTTATCCATTTATGTTAATTTTTGTCCGCATTTATCCTTTTTTGTCCATTTTTATACATTTTTGTCCAGTTTTCTTCAGTTGTGAAAGAATTCTCGCCGGGAAGAATTTGCCCTGGAAAAAATTGTCCGGGAAAGATTGTCCGGGAAGATTTGTCCAGGAATCATTGTTCGGGAAGGATAATTCGAGAAAGATTGTCCGGAAAGGATTATACGGTGAAGGATTGTCATAGATTCTATTTGTTTCGCGATAATCCTCCTCGCGATAATCCCTCCCTGCGACAATCCTTCCCTGCACAATCCTTCCCCGCGACAATCCTTTGCCACAATAATCCTCCTTACGACAATCCTTCCCTGCGGCAATCTTTTCCCGCGTCAATCCTTTCCCGCGATAATACTTTCCCAATTGTACTTTTAGGGTATTCTCCAATATTTATAATACCACGGAGACCGTAAAGTCTGATTTTTAATATATAAAAATAGTGACTGATTTGCATTACTTCATCCAGTTCTTTTTAAATACATAAAAAGTGACTGTTTTACAGTGAGCATATGTGAAAAATATATATCACGGAGAAGATTTATCACCGAGACAAATTATCGTGAGAAAGAATTGTCGCTGGAAAAAACTGTAGCTGGAAAGAATTGTCCGAGAAAGATTATCCGTGAAGGATTGTCCGGAAAGGATTGTCCGGTGAAGGATTGTCATGGATTCTATTTGTTTCGCGATAGTCTCCTCCCGCGATAATCCTTATTGCGACAATCCTTCCCTGCGACAATCCTTCCCTGGAAGAATCCTTCCTCGCGACATTCCTTTCCCGCAATAATCCTCCTTACGACAATCTTTCCTTCTGACAATCCTTCCCCACGGCAATCATTTCCCGTGGTAATCCTTTCCCACGACAATCCTTCCCGATTGTACTTTTCGGGTAGAATTATTCAAGAAGGATTTTCCGGGAAGGATTGTCCGCTGAAGGATTGTCATAGGTTCTATTTGTTTTGCGATAATCCTTATTGCAACAATCCTTTTTCGCGTTAATCCTCTTCCACGACAAGGCAGTTAAGTCAATTCTTTTAATATATAAAAATAGTGACTGGTTTGCATTACTTTATCTAGTTGTATTTGTAAATATAAACAAAGTGACTGGTTTACATTGCATTACTCAAGTGAGAGAAACATTACTTTACGGGGAAGATTTGTCGTCGAGAAATTGTCGTGGGAATGATTTGTCGCTGGGAAGAAGTGTCCTGGAAGGCTTGTCCAGGAAGGTTATTCGGGTAGGATTATCCGGGAAGGATTATTCGGGAAGGATTATCTGTGAAGGATTATTCGGGTAGGATTTTCCGGGAAGAAGTATTATCCGGGAAGGAATATCCGTGAAGGTTATCCGGGAAACATTAGACGGGAATTATTATCCGGGAAGGATAATCCGGGAAGGATAATACGGGAAGGACTGTTCGGGAAGGCTAGTCCGGAAAGGTTTATCCGGGAAGGGTTATTCAGGAAGGCTTACCCTGGAAATATTTGCTGGGAAGGATTATCCGGGAAGGTTTATCCAGGAAGGATTATCTGAGAAGGATTATCCGGGAAGGATTATCTGAGAAGGATTATCTGAGATGGATTATCCGGGAAGGATTGATCGGGAAGGATTCTCTGTGAAGGATTATGCGGGTAGGATTTTCCGGGAAGAAGTATTATCCGGGAAGGAATATCCGTGAAGGTTATCCGGGAAACATTAGCCGGGAGTTATTATCCGGGAAGGATAATCCGGGAAGGATAATCCTGGAAGGACTGTTCGGGAAGGCTAGTCCGGAAAGGTTTATCCGGGAAGGGTTATTCAGGAAGGATTATCCTGGAAAGATTTTCTGGGAAGGCTTATCCGGGAAGGATTATCTGAGAAGGATTATCTGAGAAGGATTATCCGGGAAGGATTATCTGAGAAGGATTATCCGGGAAGGATTGTTCGGGAAGGATTCTCTGTAAAGGATTAGATTCTCTAGAAAGGATTATCCGGAAAGGATTATCCAGGAAAGGTTATCCAGGAAGGATTATGCTGGAAGGATTTTCCGGGAAGGATTATCCGGTAAGGAATATCCGAGAAGGGTTATCCGTGAAGGACTGTTCGGGAAGGCTTAACTGGGAAGGATTGGTCGGAAAGGATTCTTCCGGAAGGATTGTACGGGAAGGGGAAGGATTGTCCGAGAAGGATTGTTCGGAAAGGATTATCCGGGAAAATTTTCGGCAAGGATTATCTTAGATTCTATTTACTTACGTGATAATGCACTTTATTTAAAGTACTTTTCACTGCGCAGTTAATATAAGTAATAAACGTATTAAATAAATTAAATTTCGGAAAATACTTCTTTTTTTTTTAAATTCACTTATTTAATTGTTTATAGTGTTGAATCATAATTTTGCCTCGTGAAATAATTTGTTTATGTCATTTCTGAAATAATAAATGATAAAATTTTTGGGCTTGACGGTTAAAAGTTAATAGTTGTAGTAGGGTTGAAAATTGTGATTATATCGTTTCTTGCTATCTAGATAACTTATATACAAGAATATGTTATTTATCTTAATATTTTTTCTGGTCTCATTGAAAGGAACAAAGAAAAAAGCATGAGTGGATCAAGAAGGACAATATAATAAAAATTATTTTTATGTATCAAAAAAATTACAATTCGAGGCAGAAAATCCACAATTTTTCACAAAGAAAGCGAGAGAAAGAGTTTTTTTTCTTTTTTCTGGTTTTTTTTCTGATTTTTTTTTTTTGATTTTTTCAGATTTTTTTCAAATTTTCCCTATTTATTTCGATTTTTTCCAATTTTTTCTAATTTTATTTCTCATTGTGCTGTTTTTGTTTTCCAATTCTTTTGTTTTCCGATTTTTTCACATTTTTTCTTATTTCTCTCATTTCTTTCGATTTATTTCAATCCTTTCGATTTTTTCCATTTTTTTTTTATAGTTACAATTGTTTCCCATTTTTAGGTTTTTTTACTTTATGCGATTGTTTTAGATTTTTTCCCATTTTTTTATGGGATTATTTGTATTTGCACTTTTTTGCATTTTTTGTATTTTTTTTCTTAGATTTTCTTGTCATTTTTTTGGGATTTGTTATTTTTTGACAATTTTTTTCTGTTTTATTCATATTTTTTTTTATTTTCTGCGAATTTATGCATTTTTTTTTAATTTTTGGCGTTTATTTGCGTTTTTTTGGGTTTAGATTTTTTGCAATTTTTGCTTATTTTGAATTTTTTTGCTGTTTTCTATGAATTTTTGCGGTTTTTTTATATTTTTTGTGATTAGTGATTATTCGTCATAATTTTTTGGGATTTTATTTAGATTTTTTTGCTCTTTTTTCCTTTTTTTACCACTTTTTACAGAATTTTTTTATTTTTCGGTTTTTCCATATTTTACAATTTTATTTTTCATTTTTTGCCGTTCTTCTGGAATTTTGGTTAGATGTTTTTTGCATTTTTTTTGAAATTATTTGCATTTGCACTTTCTGTGATATTTTTCCAGTTTTTAACGATTTTTTGAAATTTCTTGCTATTTTCTGCGATTTTTTGTTTTTTTCTTGGATTTTTGCGATATTCTTGTCATTTTTTGGGGATTTTGTTATTTTTTGATCTTTTTCTTTGAGAATTTTTTCGATTTTATTGACATTTTTGGTATTTTTTGCGAATTTTTGCATTTTTTTTTCGAAATTTGATTATTTGCATGTTTTTACTATTTTTTTTGTAATTTTATTTATATTAGAATTTTTCGCTTTTTGCGATTGTTCGCAGTTTTTTTTCGTTTTTGTAAATTTTTTTTCCATTTTCTACGATTTTCTTGCACTTTTTTGGATTTGGTTTCGACTTCGTGTGTTCTTTTACGAATTTTTACGTATGAAAAAAATTACAATTCAAGGCAGATTTCATATATTATTGTATTAAAAAAAAATTAAATAAAAATTATTATTTTCTAGACAATCCTTGCATTTTAAATCCAGATATGAATTTAATGTGTAAATGTAGTCTTTTTAATCGTATGTTTTCTAAGAATATGTACTAGAAATAAACATATTTCATTTTTATGTCCAATGTAACGTCCGACTACATTGTCTTATCGATAGAAATAAATTTGTAAAATTGGATTTAAGATCACTATATTTTTGTTATTGATAAAGAATATCATAAATAAATTCTAGTATTTAAAAAAAATACGCACATATACAAGTTGTTTTTATTTTATATATCTTCCATAGAAAAAAAAATAAAATGTAATTAAATATTTAATAATTTGACAGTTTTTATAAAAATTTTTTTTGTGGCGAAATTAAATTGATGCAAATGTAAATGGAAGCCGGAGCAGTTTTGTTGAATAAAATTAAAATCGTCTTTTACCAATATAGACACTGAAGTCACGTCTGTGTTAAATGGACCTTGTAATTAATAAAGAACCAAAGTATATCGAAATGAATATTTGTAATTCTTATTTGAGTTTGAAATGGAAATTTAAAATCATCCAGAGTTTAATTTATTTTTTTAACGGTGTTTTTAGTAGTATTTTCTCTAAAAAATGATACTTTTTTGTACTTTTTTTTCTTCAAAATTATTCCCTATTTCTCTCAAAAAGAGCACTTTTTTTGATAAAATCTTTTCTCTCCAAAATTACCCCTCATTTCTCTTTCAAATTCCTTTCTTTCTAGTACTGTTTTCCCCTTCTTTCTCTCAAAAAAAGATACTTTTTTGTACTTTTTTTTCTCCAAATTTACTTTTCATTTCTCTCAAAAAAGGCACTTTTTTGATAAAATCTTTTTTCTCGAAAATGACCCCTCTTTTCTCTTTCAAATTTATTTATTCCTAGTACATTTCCCCCTTTTTTTCTCTCAAAAAAGATACTTTTTGTACTTTTTTCTCTCCAAAATTACTCTTCATTTCTCTCAAAAAAGGTACTTTTTTTGATAAAATCTTCTCTCCAAAATTACCCCTATTTTCTCTTTCAAATTTCTTTCTTTCTAGTACTATTTTCCCCTTTTTTTTATCTCAAATAAGATACTTTTCTGTACTTATTTTTCTCCAAAATTACTCCTCATTTCTCTCAAAAAAGGTACTTTTTTTGATAAAATTTTCTCTCCAAAATTACCCCTCTTTTTCAAATTTCTTTCTAGTACTATTTTCTTCTTTTTTTCTCTCAAAAAAGATATTTTTTTTTCTCCAAAATTACTCCTCATTTCTCTCAGTAAAATTCAATATTTTTGATAAAATAATTTCTCTCCAAAAGTTGCCCCTCTTTTCTCTTTGTTTTCATTTTTTTCTCCGTTTTATCTCCGGAAAAGACACTTTTTAGAAATTTTTTCCCCTAATTTCTCTCAATTTTGTCACATTTTTGTCTAAAATTTTCCTTATTTTTTCTCAAATTTTGAAACTACTCCTTTTTTCTCATTTCTGTCACTTATTCTCATAAATTTCTCCTCTTCCTTAAAAATTTCTCGTCTTTTTCTCAATTTTTGTTTTTTTTATCTTGAAATTCTCTAAAATTACCCCTTTTTTACTTTCCGAACAACAGAGTTGTATAGAAGGAAAGTATTGCGATCATGATATTTTGACCATACCCAGATTTTAACTGATCTTTACGTTTTGAGGTCACCTGAATCCATTTATACCATTTTTAGCATGATGTCTGTCTGTGTGTGTGTGTGTCTGTGTGTCTGTGTGTGTGTGTGTCTGTGTGTCTGTGTGTGTGTGAACACGATAGCGTCTAAACGGCTGAACCGATTTAGATGAAATTTTATATACATATTTAGTGTAACAAGGAGACGACCTGTATAGATTTTGGAGTTAATCGGACAACCGGAAGTGACAGTTGCTATAAGTGATGACGTCATTACCTAACAAGATGACAATAAAGTTTTACACATATATTTTTTATACGTTATAGTTTAATTTCGAATGTATAAAATTTTCAAAAACTTTTGCCATTGTTGCCAGATTTATCAAAAAGTAATTTTTTTTCATATTTTTCTTAAAAAACCAAAATAATGCATTTTTATGAAAAATTACAGGATATGAAAGTTGTAGAACATAAAATTTTCTACACATTTTGTTTTTACCGTTTTTTTGATTTAATCATAGTTTCGTCGCTAGAGGGCGTGAAAAATAATGTATATAGACATTTGCGACTTTTTTTAGATTTTGAGACAAAATTATGGATTTTTATGAAAATTTACAAAAAATCAAAATTGTAGAATATAAAATTTTCTACAAATTTTGTCTTTAATTTTTTTTCGAGTTCCGCATAGTTTCGCCGCTAGTTTTTATTTTAATTTTTAAGCAATTTTTATCCTTATTAAATTATTATTTTTTACTTAAATTTTAATATTAAAAATTTTAAAAAAATATCTTTAAATTTGTAATAATTAATTTTATTATTATAATTTTTTTCAAAATTTTATTACAAAAATTGTGTTTTTTTTTAAAAATTGGCTAAGAAACATTTAAAATTATATTATGATTTTAAACTAAATTGAATAACTTCTACAATATTAAAGTTATTGAACTGGGATTTGCACTAATCTAAAGATAAAATAAAACTCTAAATTTAAAATGTATTTTAGTTTCTTAAAATTTAGAATTGTAATTATTATACACAAAATTAAGAAATTTTTTAAAATTTTTTGTAATTTCGTTTTATCAATAAGTATAAAATAAATGAAAAAATTAAATAGCATATCCGAAAAGGATCCAAAAGTACTATGTGTGTAAATTATTTCATAATTTTAACAAAGTATTTGTAAAAGTTATAGAAAAAAATGAAAAAAGTTAAAACAATTCAATGGGTTTACCCATGAATTTTTAAGAAAAAAATTTTTTTTTTTTAGTTTTTTAAACTTTCTTTATTAATACATTTTGATCCAAAAAACCTAAAAAAAAGGTTTGTTTCCCATTTTGAATAAAATTGAATGAGATATTAATTATTTAATGATTTTAAAATTATTCAAAAATAGGTTTGATTTGTTTTAAGGTTAAAATTAATATTAAAAATTTTAAAAAATTACCCTTAAATTTGTAGTAAAAAACTCTATAATTGTGATTTTTTTCAAAATTTTATTCAAAAAATTGTAGAATTCCTCATTTTTTTTTGAAATTTAATATAAGTTTAAAAAATAATTGAATAACTTTAAAAATATTAAAGATATTAAAATGGGATTTATACCATTCGATAGGTAATATAATTAATGTATTTTAATGCAGAAAAACTAAAATAATCGATTAAACAATTACTTTACTAGGAGTGTTCGGAAAGTTGGGTGGGATTACCCCCTCATTTTTATATATAATTATCCTTTTTTTTTTCATTTTTGTATCAAATGTCCCCTTCTTTTTCTCAAACTTTGTCACTTTTTTCTAAAATTACCTATTTTTTATAAGATTACCCCTTCTTTTAATATTGTCCCTTTTCTTCCTAAAATTACCCCTCTTTCCCATTTTTCACTATTTTCTTAAATGTTTCCTATTTTCTCTCAACTTTTGTACCATTTTCCTAAAATTACCTCTTTTATTCTCTAAAATGACCCTTCTTTTTTCTTATTTTTGTAACTTTCTCAAACTTCCCCTCTTCAAAGTTTTGGTGCCATTCTCTCAAATATTGATATTTTTTTCTCTAAAAAAACTCCTTTTATCTCTAAAACCCCTCCTTTCCTTCAAGAATTTCCCCTCCTTTTTCTCGAAAAAGTCACTGTTTTTAGTAATTCTTTTTTTACCCTCATTTTTTTTTATTAATTCTGCTCCGTTTTTACTCACATTTTTTTAAAAATTTAACACGTTGGGTGCCTAGTTTATAATATTAAAAATTATTTGCTTATAATAACATTAAATTAAAGACATGAAGAAAAAAGCATTTAAAACTTAAAGGAGCATTTGAAATATAGAATTAAGAAAAAATCAAAATATAAAAGAAACATGAAAAATGTTACAGAATTATTCACAAAAAAGAAGAAAGAACTAATCAAAACCCGAAGAAACATTTTAAAAATTGAAGAAATATTTAAAATGCGCAAGAAAACATCAAAATCTAAAAGAAACATTAAAAATATTATTCAAAGAAATTAATAAAAAAAACATTTAAAACCTGAAGAAACATTTAGAATATTGAAGAAACATTGAAAAAGCATTTAAAATACCGGAGAAATATTTAAAAATTATCAATTGAAGAAACATTTAAAATATTGAAGAAATACTAAAGAAAAATTCAAAATCTAAAAGAAACATTAAAAATATGAAAAATTATTAAAAAAAAATGAAGAAATAAACATTCAAAACTACGAAATACAAAAGAAACAATAAAAATGTAAAAGAAACATTAAAAATATCATAAACTTAGTCAAAAATGAAGAAAGAATCATTTAAAACTTAAAGAAACATTTTAAATATTGAAGAAATACCTAAGAAAAATTCAAAATCTAAAAGAAACATTAAAAATATGAAAGAATTATTAAAAAAAAATGAAGAAATAAACATTCAAAACTACGAAATACAAAAGAAACAATAAAAATGTAAAAGAAACATTAAAAATATCAAAAACTTGGTCAAAAATTAAGAAAGAAACATTTAAAACTTAAAGAAACATTTAAAATATTGAAGAAATACCTAAGAAAAATTCAAAATCTAAAACAAACATTAAAAATATGAAAGAATTATTAAAAAAAATGAAGAAATAAACATTCAAAACTACGAAATACGAAAGAAACAATAAAAATGTGAAAGAAACATTAAAAATATCAAAAACATAGTCAAAAATGAAGAAAGAATCATTTAAAAGTTGAAGAAACATTTAAAATATTAAAGAAACATTGAAAAATCATTTAAAATAACGGAGAAATATTTAAAAATTATAAATTGAAGAAACATTTAAAATTTTGTAGAAATACCAAAAAGAAACATTCAAAATCTAAAAGAAACATTAAAAATATGAAAAAATTATTAAAAAAAATGAAGAAATAAACATTCAAAACTACGAAATACGAAGGAAAAAATCAAAATGTAAAAGAAACATTAAAATCAAGAAAGAATCATTTAAAACTTGAAGAAACATTTAAAATATAGAAGAAATATTTAAGATATAAAATAAAAATTAAAACGAAAAAAAAACATTAAACATACAAAAAATTAATCATTATTTAAAATTTAAATAAACATTTCAAATATGGGGGAAACATTTAAAATTCGAAAAATGAAGAAAGTGGCATTTGAAAATTGAAGAAACATTTAAAATAAGGAAAAAGTATTTAAAAGATAAAAAACAATATTCAAAATTTAAAAATGATACACATTAAAAAAATTACAATAATAATAATAAATATTCAATTTAAAATAAAAAAACATAGTAGAGATATATAAAAAATAAGGAAACATGAAACAATTATTTAAAATATAATAAAAAAAAATTAAAAATTTAATATAAATTTTATGAAAATAAAACTGAATATTCAAAAAAAAAGAAAAAGCATACGAAAGAAAAATTAAAATTCATTGATCAAACATATTTTATTGTATATTGGGATTTTTTGTTGCAAAATTTCCTAATATTTAATCTTCCAAGTAACACTAAAATATTTATAAAAAAACGTTTGTTATGGGACATCCATATTATGATTGATGGCGTGGCTTGCACTAACCTAGAGCCACAAGAGAGTTTGAGGAGCGAAAGAAAAAAAAGATAACATGTCGGATTACACACCATGTGGTCTAAAATATGTCACCGATGACTGATATCCTTTTTCCAGATTATGTCACAAGCGTGTTTTGAAACAAATCTATTTAGTTACACAACGATAAATTTAATAAAAAAAAATAAACTGATTTATTATTGTAAATTAACTTAATTAATCAGCCAATAATTTATCCAGATTAATTGATAATTTCTAATTATGCCATTGCGTCGACCATACTTAGCTCTAATTGATTTTTATTTGCATTTATTGATTCAGATAGACAACTTTAATCACCTGTCAGTTGAAAATGTGACGTCGCAACAGGGGTAGTTTTAACCTTCAACCCCCCCCTCGATTATCGGTTATAATCATGCATCACTTGGTCTGGACTGTTGTATTAGTGGGAGTAGTGGGGATCGATTTTTTTGGAGTGGGAGTGTTCTGTAATCAAGGTGAGTTTTTTAATGAAATTTTAATATTTTTATTAAATAATAATAATTGTTCGAGATATTTCTGCAATTGAAAATTTTTTTTTTTAATTTTGTATTTTTTTCGGTTACTTTTTATCTGAAATTTTTATTAATAAAATTTCGACTTATTTATTTCCTTTTAATTTTTTTTCTGAAATTACAATTTTTTCTTAGCAGTGGTTAATAGGAACAATAAAAAAATTATAATACAGATAAAATAATTTTATTATAAATTAATAAATTTACTATTTTTAAAAATAAAAGAAATTTTTTATTTAATCAAAAATTTCAAAATATTAAATATAAACTAAACAAAAAATAAAATATTATTCTAACTATTCAGGATGGTCAAATTTATCGAATCAAATCAATAGAAATTGAATAAAATCGATTGAAATCGAATAAAATCGATATCTCAAACAAAAAAAAAACATTACAAATCCAAAAAAAATCGACTTAATGAAATGAATTTTAACCATCCTACATAATTAGAAACAAATCGATAGAAATCGAAAAAAGCTAAACTAATCGAAATAAAATAAAATACAGATGAATAAAATCGAAACAAATCAATGAAAATTGAATAAAATCGAATGAAATCGAATAAAATCTACATCTCAAACAAATTCGATTTTTTGAATTTGTATTGTTTTTTTTTGTTTGAGATATCGATTTTATTCGATTTCAATCGATTTATTCAGTTTTTATTGATTTGTTTCGATTTTATTCATCTGTATTTTATTTTATTTCGATTATTTTAGATTTTTTCGATTTTTATCAATTCGTTTCTATTCTGAAGTCGATTTTTTTGGATTCGTTTTTTCTTTTGTTTGAGATATCGATTTCAATCGATTTTATTTAATTTTTATTGATTTGTTTCGATTTTATTCATCTGTATTTTATGTTATTTCGATTAGTTTATGTTTTTTCGATTTTTATCGATATATTCAGGATGGTCAAAATTCATTCCATTAAATCGATTCTTTTCGATTTGTATTGTTTTTTTTTTTGAGATATCGATTTTATTCGATTTCAATTGATTTTACTCAATTTTTATTGGTTTGTTTCGATTTTATTCATCTGTATTTGATTTTATTTCGATTAGTTTAGGTTTTTCGATTTGTTTCGATTTTATCGATGTTTTTCGGATTTTTTTATTTTTGTATATTATTCGAATTTTCGAATTGGTTCAATTTTTTCCGATTTGTTTTATTCGATTTTTCAATTTTGTAACGTTCTTAGCGTTGTCAAATTGAATTTTGGCGCCTTGGTCCAGGTTTCGGACAATCCGTTTAAAGTATGAAAGCCACTTGCACGGGCAGCGTCAGTGGAGAAAAAATACTGGGACTGCAACTGGCACTCCAACTGGGAATGCCACAGCAGCTCCCTAGATAGACTCCGATTGTCGTATACCATAAGGTCGACTGGGGGTAAACGAAACAAGTACACGATTGATTCCATCTTTCGGCTATGGTTACAACTGGTACCTTAAACTCGAAGCTTCTAGCCTGTCCCACAATTATAAGTTAATTATAATCCAGTGCCGTGTGGGATTTAATTTAAAATGTTTTTATTATTACGGAAGTTAAAGTAACTTCGTTACAATTTGTTTCTGTACTTTGTCGATTTGTTTCAGTTTTTTTCGAGTTTTTTTAATTTCTTTCGATTTATGTTGTTTTTTTATTTGTATCGATTTTATTTCAGTTATTATTGATTTTGTTGATTTATTTCGGTCTTAATCGATATTTTTTTCGATTTCTATCGGCTTTTTTATGTTTCGATTTATTTCCGTTTTTCGTTTTGTTTCGGTTTTATTCGATTTGTTTCCGTTTTTTGATTTTTGTCGATTTTTTGTAATTTTATTAGATTGTTGTTGAATTTTTTCGATTTGTTTTGATATTATTTCAGATTTTATTGAATTTGTCGGTTTTTTTTCGATTTTATTCGGTTTTTGGATTTGTTTCCATTTGTTTCGGTTTTATTCGATTTTTGTAGATTTGTTTCGGGTTTTTCGATATTTTTCAATTTCATTCGATTCGAAAAATATGATTTTAATTTGGATCAATATCTGTTCATGATGACTTACAATTAGTAATAGATCTTGCATATAAAACTCCGCCAATGCATTTCAGAGATATTATTAATCAATTTGTCAACTGTGACTCACTCACCGCAATAATATCTAAATTATTTTGCAAAGTAATAGTTTTGATATCTAAAATATGATTACATAATGTACTCATGTTATAGTAGACTTAAAAAATTCAAATCATACAATGTAACGAAAAAATTGCCGATTTCTTACATTTTTTTCGATTTTTACCATTTTTTTCCGTTTTGCTTTCCTGACCCACCTCCGAGAAGGGAAAGTATTGTGAACGAGCTAAAAAAAAAATCGAGATAAAGATGGAAATATCTGAGATGATTAAGACCATTTCCAGATGGAAATCTGTCTGTCTGTGTGTATTCTTCATACGATAGAGGCCACACGTTTAATCCAATTGAGCTCAAATTTGGTATATGGGTTTGGGTTACCCGCCGGAAGAACCCATTAGTTTTTGTACGATATCCATCAAACGGAAGTGTCACTAACAAAAAATGACAGATGCAATATGTCACGGAATTTGACTGGCAATATGTCATTTGAAAGCCCTTAAAAAACTCTATTCAGAACATTGAAAATTATTTCTCCAACTGCCACCTGTCACAAATAAAAAAATGTCAAAATTTGAAGGTTTAACATTAAAAATCTGAAAAAGTATTCGTGGAAACTCGTCAGTAAAGTTTTGGGCGACACAACTGTTTTTTTTTTGGTTGTTTACGAGTTTTTTTGTATTTTTTCTTCGTTTTTTTATTTCTCCGTTTTTCTTTTTTTGTGTTTTTCCTGCTAATTTGTGTTTTTTTATTGTTTTCATTTTTTTTTGATTTTCAGGTTAGGTGTTTTTTCCGATTTTCAGTTTTTTCCATTTTTCCCGGTGTTTTATTATTTGTTTCTATTGCTTTCCGGGTTTTCCTTTTTTAATTTCTTCTGTTTTTAATGTTATTTGCTGTTGTTTTCTGTTGTTTTCATAATTTTTTCTATTTTCTTTTTTTCTGTTTTTTTTTTCGTTTTTTCCCATTTTCCGTTTGTTTGTTTTTTAATTTTTTCCTATTGTTTTATTTCTTCTGTTTTTAACGGTTTTCCTGTTGTTTTCTATTTTTTTTTAATTTTTATTTTCTATTCTATTGTTTTCTTTTTTGTTGTTTGTTTTGCGTTTTTTTTCTGATTTTCCGTTTTATTCTTTTTTATCTGTTTATCTTTCTTGGTTCTTTTGTCTTTTTGTTTTTTTTTTTAATTTTTTTCTATTGTTTTCTGCGTTTTCCTTTTTTATTTTTTTAAATGTTTTTTCTTCTTTTTTTATTGTATTTTCTTTTACTAATTTTTTCTGTGTTTTTGTTTGCGTTTTATTCTATTTTCTGTTTTTTTTTATTTTTTTATATTTGTTTTTACTTGATTTTACCCACTATAAAACTTACTGATATCAATATGAAATCTACAAATATTATTCATCAGTCCATATAACATAATATTGAACTTACAAATAGTCAAATACGCAATTCCATTCGATTACAACGAAATTTCAAAATTTGATTTTGATAATGCCAGAAACGATTAAATTCGCTGATTAAATTCAGCGACCAAAATTTGGACAATACTATCGACGCTTTGCAAAACGTAATAATTAATTTCATACAAATATACAGAACGGAGCGTTTAAGTTAATTACAATTTTATATCACAAAATAATTTTTATTCTTACTTAATTTTTGGTTATATATTTAGAGTTACTAGGAGAAGATTTTTAGAGCATAAATATTTTATAGTTAGGTATGATTTTAGTTTTTAAAACTTTTTCCATTGTTGTCAAATTTACTAAATAAGTTTTATTTTTTTTTGTACTTTTTATTTTATTAAAAGATTGATTTACTGCTTTTCTTTCATATTTTAAAATTTATAAAGGTCTATAATAATTTGAATTCTTTCCTATTTTTATCCATTTTTAAAAATAAATCTCTATTACTAGATATTATTTTCGTGTCACCCTGTACATATTATTAATATTTACAATATATCGCCGGACGTAATTTGGTTTTAGTGAATTTATTCCCGATTATTATCTGTTTACATTCAATTTCAGGGGCGCGTTTTAAAATTGAAATCGATATTTATTGGCGATCATAATTTATGATGGACCGTAGCCCGTATTTTAGCAGATTATAATTGTTTTTTTTGCAACAATTTGTTACAAGTAGATGAGTTAAATAATTATTGGACTTTTCCTGTATTACGACTGACTTTGTCAAAATTTAAAAATAAAAATGACACTTTCATGTAGTATTTAGCGGGAAAGTAAAAATATACGTTGTGTGATTTCAAATAAATCCGGTAGAGAAATAATGAAGAAAATTAAAATTTTGTTTAAGTCCCCCATTTTTTCATCCATTTAAAAAAAAACCTGGAATATATTTTTATAGGTACATAAAGTATGGATAAATAGTATGAATCAAAATTAAAATTTAAACAGTCCCGTAAAAATACTGCTGCTGTAGGTACGCACGCCTCTGGTTGAAGTGAATCAACGCTTTTTTTACATTACTATGTCTTTTAGATTAATTTAGTTGTATTTATCGTTTAGTAAAAATATATCGTGACTCGACAATCCTTTCCGGAAAATTCTTCCCCGACAATCCCTCCCCACGATTCAATCATTTTCAGAAAATTCTTCTTCAGATTATTTACGGATAATTCTTCCCTAGATAATCTTTCCCCACGACGGTCCTCACCAGAAAATTCTTCCCCGGACAATAATTTCCGGACAATCCTTCCCTACGACAATGCCTTCTGGAATATTCTTCCCTAGACAATCCTTCCCTAGAAAAATATATCGTGGAAAATTCTGCTCCAGACAATTCTTTCTCACAAGAATTCATCCCGGAAACATCTTTTCCAGAGAATCAGTCCCCTACAATCCTTCCCCAGGACACAATAATTTCCGGGAAATTCTTCCCCAGTAAGTTCCCAGAAAATTCTTCTACAGACAGTCCTTCTAGGAATATTCTTCCCCTTGCAAGTATTCCCGGATAATCCTTCCCTACTACACAATTATTTCTGGAAAATTTCTTCACAGATCGTTACCAGAAATTTTTTCTCCAGACAGTCCTTCCAGGAAAATTCTTTCTCAGACCATCCTTCCTTAACAATCGTTCCCTACGACGCAATTCTTTTCAGAAAATTTTCCTCGGATCATTTCCGCATAATTCTTCCCCAGACAATTTTTCGCACGATAATCCTTTCCAGAAAATCCTTCATGCGACAATACATACTAGAAAGTTCTTACCTAGACTAGCTTTCCCGGAGAATCCTTCCCCGTGACACAATCCTTGCTGGAAAATTCTTTACCAGGTACTTTATAGAAAATTTTTTCCCAGATTATCCTACACCAAAATATTTCCTGGAAAATTCTACCCCAGACAATAATACTTCCGGGACAATTCTATCTTATGAGAATTCTTATCGCCCGGAAAACTCTTTTCCAAATAATAATTCCCGGAAAATTCTTCTCCAGATCCTGACAGGAAAAATCTTCCTTAAATTCTTACCAGATAGCCGATCCCAGAAAATTGTTCCCATCGATACAATCATTCCTGAAATATTCTTCCCCATAAAATTATTCTCGGACAGTCTTTTCTCACGACACAGATGTTTCCGGAAAATTCTTCCCTAGATCCTTCCCGAAAAATTCTTTCCCAGATAATCCTTCCTGGATAATCCTTTCCTAGGACATTCCTTCGCGGACAATTCTTCCCCAGACAATCCTTCTCCACGACATTCCTTTCCGAAAAATACTTCCCCAGACAATAATTTCCGGATAATCCTTCCCTACAACGATACCTTCCGGATAGTTTTTCCCCAAACAATCCTGTCCTGGAAAATTCAGCCCAAGACATTCCTTCCTGGACAATACTTCCTGTACAACCCTGTTTCATGAGAAATGTTCCTGGAAAATTGTTTTTTCAAATAATCATTCCCGGACAATTCTTCCCCACGACACAATCATTTCAGAAAATTTTCTCCCCAGGTCGTTTCCAGAAAATATTTCTCCAGACAATCCTTCCCGAACAATTGTTATCCAAGACACAATCCTTTTCATAAACTTCTTCCTCAGATCCTTTCCGGAAAATTTTCCCCAGACAATCCTTCCCGAACAATCCTTCCCCACGACTCATTCGTTTTCATAAAATTCTTCCTCAGATCCTTTAAGAATAATTCTTCCCCCATACAATCCTTCCCCACGACGGTCCTCACCAGAAAATTCTTCCCCGGACAATAATTTCCGGACAATCTTTCCCTACGACAATACCTTCCGGAAAGTTCTTTTTCCAAACAATCCTTCCCCTCACGACACAATCTTTTCCTGGAAAATTTTACCCCAGACAATCCTCCCTGGAGAATCCTTCCTGTATAATCCTGTTCCACAAAAAATCTTCCTGAAAAATTCTTTTCCAAATAATCATGCCCGGACAATTCTTCCCCACGACACAATCATTTCCGGAAAATTCCTCCCCAGATCGTTTCCAGAAAATATTTCTCGAGACAATCCTTAACGAACAATTATTCCCCAAGACACAAACTTTTTCATAAACTTTTTCCTTGGATCCTTTCCGGATAATTCTTCCCAAGATAATCCTACGCACGACAATCCTTCCTGAAAAATTTTTCCCCAGACAATAATTCCCGGAAAATCTTTCCCTACTTTCCCTACTACCTAGAAAGTTCTTCCTCAGATAATCTTCCTTTCCCACGACACAATTCTTTCCGGAAAATTCTTTCCCAGACAATCCTTTCCTACAAAAATATTTCCTAAAAAATTCTACCCCAGACAATCCTTCCTGGACAATCCTTTCCCACGAGAATTCATCCCGGAAAATTCCTTCGCAGGTAATCATTCCCGTACAATCTTTTTCCACGACACAATTCCTCCACAGATGTTTTCCAGAAAATTTTTCTCTATACTCTCTATTCTTTCCCAGACAATCCTTCCCGAATAATCTTTCCCTTCGACACAATATTTTTCAGAAAATTTCTCCTCAGATCCTTTCCGGATAATGCTTCCCCAGACAATTTTTCGCACGATGATCCTTCTTGGAAAAATTTTTCCCAGTTAATAATTCTCAGAAAATCCTAGAAAGGTCTACCCCAAACAATTTTCCCGGAAAATTCTTCCCCACGACACAATTCTTTCCTAGATTCTTTCCGGATAATTCTTCCCCAAACAATCCTTCCCTACAAAAATATTTGCTGGAAAATTCTACCCCAGACAATCCTTTCCAGACAATCTTTACCACGGCAATTCATCCCGGAAAATTCTTTTCCAGATACTTATTCCCGTACAATCCTTCCCCACTACACATCCATTTTCAAAAAATTCTCCAGCTTGTCACTCCAGAAAAATTTTTCCTCAAACAAACATTACCGGATAATCCTTTCACACGACACAGTCATTTCCGGAAAATTCCTTTTCAGGTTATTTCCAGCAAATGTTTCTTTAGACAGTTCTTCCAGAAACATACACGATAATCCTTCTTGGAATATTCTTCCCCAGACAATAATTCCCAGAAAATTATTCCCTGCGACAATACTTCCCGGGAAGTTTTTCCCAGGACAATCCTGTCCCACGAGAAATTTTCCTGGAAAATTCTTTCGCAAATAATCATTTCCGAACAATTCTTTCCCACTAGAATTAATTCATCCCGGAAAAATATTTCCCAGTAATTATTCCCATACAATCCTTCTTGACGACACAATCATTTCCGGAAAATTCTTCCCTAGATCGTTTCCAGAAAATTCTTCTCCAGACAGTCGTTCCAGGAAATTTCTTCCCCAGGCATTCATTCCCGGATAGTCTTTCCCCATTACACAATCATTTCCAGAGAATTCATCAATAGAACGTTTTCAGAAAATTCTTCCTAAGATCCTTTTCGGAAAATTCTTCCCTAGACAATTCTTCCCCACGGAAATCTTTACTGGAAAATTCTTCCCCAGACAATAATTTCCGGACAATCCTTCCCTACGACAATTCCTCCTGGACAGTTCTTCCTCAAAGAATCCTTCCAAACAACAAAACCCTTTAGTGGAAAAATTTACCCCTTCCTGGATAATCCTTTCCCACGAGAAATCTCAGTGGAAAATTATTTTCTAAATAATCATTCCCGGATAACTCTTCTTCATAACATAATTCATTTTTGGAAAATTCCTATCTAGATCGATTCCAGGAAATTTTTCTCCAGGCAGTTCTTCCAGGAAAATTCTTTCGCAGACAATCCTTCCCGAACAATCGTTTCAAACGATACAATCATGGTCTAGGGAAGAATTATCCGGAAAGAAGAACATTCAGAAAATTGTTCTTCTTTCCGGATAATTCTTCCCTAGACCATCCTTCACACGACAATTCTTCCTGGAAAATTATTCCCCACACAATAACTCCCGGAAAATCCTTCCTTACGACAGTACTTCCCGGAAAGTTCTTCCCCAGATAATATTTCCCGTACAAGCCTTCCTGACGACAAAATAATTTCCGGAAAATTCTTCTCTAGATCGTTTCCAAAAAATTCATTTCCAGACAGTTCTTTCAGAAAAATTCTTGCACCCAGACGATCATTCCCGGATAATCCTTCCCCACGACTCAATCGCAAAATTTCCCCACAGAGCGTTTCCAAAAATTTTTACTCCAGACAGTCCTTCCAGGAAAATTCTTTCCCAGACAGTGCTTCCCGAACAATCGTTCCCTCAGACATAATCCTTTTTAGAAAATTTATAATAAAATGCTTCCGGATAATTTTTCCCCAGACAATCTATCACACGATAATACTTCCTGGAATAATCCCCAGAAAATTCTTCCTTGCGACAATACGTTCCGGAAAGTTTCTCCCCAGACAATTTTTCCCGGGGAATCCTTCCCCCGACAATCCTACACAAAAATATTTCCTGGAAAATTCTACCCCAGACAGTCCTTCTCGGACAATTTTTTCTAACGAGAATTCTTCCCGCCCGGAAAATTCTTTAGCAGATAATCACTCCTGGAAAATTCTTCCCCAGATCCTTCACAGAAAATTCTTCCCAGATAGCCGTTCCTGGAAAATTCTTCTGCAGACAATAATTTCCGAACAATCCTTTTCTACGGCAATAGTTCCCGGAAAATTCTTTCCCAAACAATCCTTTCCCACGACAGAATCCTTTCCTGGAAAATTTTACCCCAAACAAATCTTCCTGGGCCATTCTTCCCCACAATAATCCTTCCCGGAAAATTCTTCCCTTTCTGGAAAATCGTTCCTTTCGACACAATCCTGTTCAGAAAATTCATAATCAAATCCTTTCGGATAATTCTTCCCCAGTCAATCTATCGCACGATAATACTTCCTGGATTATTCTTCCCCAGAAAATTATTCCCACCGACAATACTTTCCGGAAAGTTTCTCCCCAGGCAATTTTTCCCGGAAAATCCTTCCCCAGACAATCCTCCACAAAAATATTTCCTGGAAAATTCTACCCCAGACAGTCCTTCCCGGACAATTCTTTCTAACGAGAATTCTTCCCGCCCGGAAAATTCTTTCCCAGATAATCATTCCCGGAAAATTCTTCCCCAGATCCTTCACAGAAAATTCTTCCCAGATAGCCGTTCCTGGAAAATTCTTCCGCAGACAATCATTCTCAGATAATCTTTCCGCAAGACACAATTATTTCCGGAAAATACTTCCCTAGAAATTTCTCGGAAAATTCTTTACCAGACAATCCTTCCCCATGACAATCCTTACTGGAAAATTCTTCCTCAGACAATAATTTCCGAACAATGCTTTTCTACGGCAATACTTCCCGGAAAGTTCTTCCCCAAACAATCCTTTCCCACGACAGAATCCTTTCCCGGAAAATTTTACCCCAAACAAATCTTCCTGGACCATTCTTCCCCACAATAATCCGGAACTGTCCGGTGAAGACCATTTTATAGTTAAATATTTTACAGCATTGATTCTCCATATGGATACCTATTAATGAAACACCCTGTATGGATAGATAAATTGAAAGACAAGTAAAGAATTCTTCTAAATAATCACCAGTATTGATGCTTTAAATCCAAACAAAATTCACGATACTTCTTTAAATTAATCTTGCTAAGTATCAGCATAATATGAAAGACGAGAATTATTCATTGTTCAAATCACTATAGTTTTCTGTTGTTAAAGTAAGACATTATAGTGTTTTACATTTTATCGATTTTACGGAGTTTCCAATTTGAATAAAGAGACGCTTTTTAGAAAATAATATACGGAACCGTAGTAAAATAAAATTGAAATTTATACACTCATAAAAATGAGTTTGTTGATGATATCGCTAGACAAAAATTAAAAATTTTAATTGAAACATGAAATAATAATAAATATTAATTATTAAGCAAGAGCAAAGAAATTTTACTGTATTTTGGTACTTTATCATTTAAAATTACTGATATTGTTAATTTCTTTCGCTCCCTCTAGCGGTGAAACTACGGGGAATTCTGGAAAAAGTTTCATATAAAAATTGTAGGAAATTTAATGCTCTTAAAGTTTGAAATGAAAAAATTTAGCACCGAAGTGCATTGTTCGTCCTTAAAATCTAGAAACAGTAGGTAAAACCTACATGCAATTTTTTTTCGCGCCCCCTGGCGGCGAAATTATTGGGAATTCTGAAAAAAGTTTAAGACAAATATTATAGGCATTTAGTTCTCTACAACATTGCTGTAGCACATTTTGCACTAAAGTCTATTGTTTGTTCTCAAAGTTCGGGCAAAACTAGATGCACATTTGTTTGGTGTCCACTAGCGGCTTAACTATTGGAAATTCTGGAAAAAGTTTGATACAAAAGTTGTTGGGAATTTGATGCTCTACAACTTTGCAATAAAACATTTTATACTAAAGTCCATTGTTCGTATTCAAAACCTGGAAAAAGTCGGGATAACCTACAATGCATTCTTGATTCTTTTTTGTTTTAAATCGGGCTGCTCTTTTTTTTTTTTTCTAAATTCGTGTATGGAAAGATGCATTCTTGGTTGTGTCTTATTCTCAAACTAGTGTGTGAAAAAATGCATTTTTGCTATTTTTTCCAAATTCGCGTAAAGATAAGTGCGTTCTTGATTTCGTTTTTTTTTCTAATTCGTGTATAAAAAAATTGGGTGGAAAAAGCGTTTGCTTTTTTTTCAAATTCGGGTGTGAAAAATTGCATTTTGGTATCTGTTTTTTCCTTCACTTTTTTTCCTTGCTTTTTTGCTAAATTCGTGTGTGAAAAAATTGATTTTTGTTTTTTTCGAAATTCGTATCTGGAAAAATGTATTCTTGCTTTTTTTTTAATTTTGGTTTAAATAGGTACAGTGGAGGGTCCTCAAGACCGACATTGGTTAAATACACATTTAACAATTTTTTAGTTTATTTAAATTTTAAGGACAAACAATACATTTTACTGCAAAATGTTGTAGTACAAAGTTTTAGAACATAAAATTACCTACAATTTTTGTCTCAAGCCTTTTCCAAAATTTCCAACAGTTGCGCCACTAGAGGGCGCGTAAAAATGTGCATGTATGTTTTCTATAATTTTTCTTGATTTTGAGGACCAACAATACATTTTAGTGCAAAATGTTGTAGTTCAAAGTTTTAGAGAATGAAATTCTCTATAACTTTTGTTTCAAACTTTTTCCAGAATTTCCAATAGTTTCGCCACTAGAGGGCGCGTAAAAATGTGCATGTAGGTTTACTCTAGTTTTTCTTGATTTTGAGGACAAATAATGTATTTAGTGCAAAATTTTTTTGTGCAAAGTTGTAAAGCATCAAATTTTCTTTAACTTTTATGTTTAACTTTTATCGAATTCCTCATAGTTTCGCCGCTAGATGGCGAGAAAAATACACATTTAAAATTCCCTACAACTATTGTATGAAAATTTTTCCCGAATTCCCAATAGTTTTCACACATGATTTTAGGAGATCCTAATTGTAGCAGTATGATATATAACGTGCGCATGCGCAACTTATGTCATTACCAACATTGAAATATTAATTCACCATCAGCTCGCTACTTTTAATGTGTTCCAAAAATCAATGTAAGTATTTTGTAATTAAAATAATAATAATAAATAACATTTTCTCTACGGTCGAGCCGTGAAAGTCCTGGGGTGACACGGCCGATTTTTACTTTCCGAACAACAGAGTTGTATAGAAGGAAAGTATTGCGATCATGATATTTTGACCATACCCAGATTTTAACAGATCTTTACGTTTTGAGGTCACCTGAATCCATTTATACCATTTTTAGCATGATGTCTGTCTGTGTGTGTGTGTGTCTGTGTGTGTGTGTGTCTGTGTGTCTGTGTGTGTGTGTGTCTGTGTGTCTGTGTGTGTGTGTGTGTGTGAACACGATAGCGTCTAAACGGCTGAACCGATTTAGATGAAATTTTATATACATATTTAGGGTAACAAGGAGACGACCTGTATAGATTTTGGAGTTAATCGAACAACCGGAAGTGACAGTTGCTATAAGTGATGACGTCATTACTTAACAAGATGACAATAAAGTTTTACACATATATTTTTTATACGTTATAGTTTAATTTCGAATGTTTAAAATTTTCAAAAACTTTTGCCATTGTTGCCAGATTTATTAAAAAGTATTTTTTTTTCATATTTTTCTTAAATAACCAAAATAATGCATTTTTATGAAAAATTACAGGATATGAAAGTTGTAGAACATAAAATTTTCTACACATTTTGTCATTACCGGTTTTTTGAATTCCTGATAGTTTCGCCGCTAGAGGGCGTGAAAAAAATTTATATTGACATTTTTGTGACTTTTTTAGATTTTGAGACAAAATTATGGAGTTTTATGAAAAATTACATGGTATCAAAATTGTAGAACATAAAATTTTCTATAAATTTTGTCATGACTATTTTTTCAAGTTGCACATAGTTTCGCCGCTAGTTTTTATTTTAATTTTTATCTTTATTAAATTATAATTTTTTAGTTAAATTTTTATATTAAAAATTTAAAAAAAATATCTTTAAATTTGTAATAATTAATTTTATAATTATAATTTTTTTCAAAATTTTTTTTCAAAAATTTTGGAATTTTTAAAAAATTGGCTAAGAAATGTAAGATTATATTACGATTTTAAACTAAATTGAATAACTTTTAAAATATTAAAGTTATTGAAATGTGATTTTCACCAATCGAAAGATAATATAAAACTCTAAATTTTAAATGTATTTTGGTTTCTTAAAATTTAGAATTGTAATTATAATAGAAAAAATTAAGAATTTTTTTTAAATTTTTTGTAATTTTGTTTTATCAATAAGTATAAAATAAATGAAAAAAGTAAATAGCGTATCCGAAAAGGATCCAAAAGTACTATGTGTGTAAATTATTTCATAATTTTAATATAGTATTTGTAAAAGTTATAGCAAAAAATGAAAAAATTTTAAACAATTCAATGGATTTACCCATGAATTTTTGGAAAAAAATTTGATTTTTTTTTTGTTTTTTAAACTAACTTTATTAATGCATTTTGATCCAGAAAATCTAAAAAAAGGTCTGTTTCCAATTTTGAATAAAATTGAATGAGATATTAATGATTTATTGATTTTAAAATTATTCAAAAATAGGTTTGATTTGTTTTAAGGTTAAAATTAATATTAAAAATTTTAAAAAAATTATCAATAAATTTTTAGTAAAAAACTCTATAATTGTGATTTTTTTTTCAAAATTTTATTCAAAAAATTGTAGAATTCCTCATTTTTTTTTGAAATTTAATATAAGTTTAAAAAAAAAATTGAATAACTTTAAAAATATTAAAGATATTAAAATGGGATTTATACCATTCGATAGGTAATATAATTAATGTATTTTAATGCAGAAAAACTAAAATAATCGATTAAACAATTACTTTACTAGGAGTGTTCGGAAAGTTGGGTGGGATTACCCCCTCATTTTTACTTTCCGAACAACAGAGTTGTATAGAAGGAAAGTATTGCGATCATGATATTTTGACCATACCCAGATTTTAACCAATCTTTACGTTTTGAGGTCACCTGAATCCATTTATACCATTTTTAGCATGATGTCTGTCTGTGTGTGTGTGTGTCTGTGTGTCTGTGTGTGTGTCTGTGTGTGTGAACACGATAGCGTCTAAACGGCTGAACCGATTTAGATGAAATTTTATATACATATTTAGGGTAACAAGGAGACGACCTGTATAGATTTTGGAGTTAATCGGACAACCGGAAGTGACAGTTGCTATAAGTGATGACGTCATTACCTAACAAGATGACAATAAAGTTTTACACATATATTTTTTATACGTTATAGTTTAATTTCGAATGTTTAAAATTTTCAAAAACTTTTGCCATTGTTGCCAGATTTATGAAAAAGTAATTTTTTTTCATATTTTTCTTAAATAACCAAAATAATGCATTTTTATGAAAAATTACAGTATATAAAAGATGTACAACATAAAATTTTCTACACATTTTGTCATTATCGTTTTTTTGAATTCCTCACAGTTTCGTCGCTAGAGGGCGTGAAAAATAATGTATATAGACATTTGCGACTTTTTTTAGATTTTGAGACAAAATTATGGATTTTTATGAAAAATTACATGGGATCAAAATTGTAGAACATAAAATTTTCTATAAATTTTGTCTTAACTATTTTTTCAAGTTGCGTATAGTTTCGCCGCTAGTTTTTATTTTAATTTTTATCTTTATTAAATTATTATTTTTCAAATTTTTATATTAAAAACTTAAAAAAAATATCTTTAAATTTGTAATAATTAATTTTATAATTGTAATTTTTTTTCAAAATTTTATTACAAAAATTTTGGAATTTTTAAAAAATTGGCTAAGAAATTTAAGATTATATTACGATTTTAAACTAAATTGAATAACTTGAAAAATATTAAAGTTATTGAAATGTGATTTTCACCATTCGAAAGATAATATAAAACTCTAAATTTTAAATGTATTTTAGTTTCTTAAAATTTAGAATTGTAATTATTACAGCCAAAATTAAGAATTTTTTTAAATTTTTTTGTAATTTCGTTTTGTCAATAAGTATAAAATAAATGAAAAAATTAAATAGCATATCCGAAAAGGATCCAAAAGTGCTATGTGTGTAAATTATTTCATAATTTTAACATAGTATTTGTAAAAGTTATAGCAAAAAATGAAAAAAGTTAAAACAATTCAATGGATACCCATGAATTTTTGAAAAAAAATTTGATTTTTTTTTAGTTTTTTAAACTAAATTTATTAATGCATTTTGATCCAAAAAAACCTAAAAAAAAGGTCTGTTTCCCATTTTGAATAAAATTGAATGAGATATTAATTATTTATTGATTTTAAAATTATTCACAAATAGGTTTTAATTGTTTTAAGGTTAAAATTAATATTAAAAATTTTAAAAAAATTACCCTAAAATTTGTAGTAAAAAACTCTATAATTGTGATTTTTTTCAAAATTTTATTCAAAAAATTGTAGAATTCCTAATTTTTTTTTTGTAATTTAATATAAGTTTAAAAGAAATTGAATAACTTTAAAAATATTAAAGATATTAAAATGTGATTTATACCATTCGATAGGTAATATAATTAATGTATTTTAATGCAGAAAAACTAAAACAATTACTTTACTAGGAGTGTTCGGAAAGTTGGGTGGGATTACCCCCTCATTTTTTACGATTATTTTCGAGATTTTTTTGCATTTTTCCCCGATTTGTCCACATTTTTTTAATTTTTTTAGATGGTTACATTTTTTTTTGGTTTTTTGGTTGTTTTTTTACTATATTTCATCATTTTTTACGATTATTTTCGAGATTTTTTTGCATTTTTTCCCGATTTGTCCAAATTTTTTTAATTTCTTTAGATGATTACAATTTTTTCGTTTTTTTTTTGTTTTTTACGATTTTTTATCATTTTTTACGATCATTTTCGAGATTTTTTTGCATTTTCCCAGATTTTTTGCGCATTTGCATTTGTAATTTTTTGCGATTTTTGATTTGAATATTTTGAATATTTTGAATATTTTTTGTTATTTCCTTCGGTTTTTTTTTTACAATTTTTTTGGGTTTTTGTTTCAATTGTTTACGGTTTTTTTGTCGGTTTTTTTAGATGTATTTGTAATTATTTGCAATTTTCATCAAATGTCTTATTTTTTTTTTTATTTTTTCCGGATTTTTGAGATTTTTTGCAATTTTTTTGCAGTTTTTTGCGATATTAATGTATTTTTTGCTTTTTTAGCGACTTTTTTTTCCTTTTTTGCGTCTTATTTGCTTTTTTGATGTTTTTTTGTCGGTTTTTTATAGTATTTTTGATTTACTCATTTTTTCGTATTTTAAAATTTTGTTGTTCATTTTTCCCCAATATTTTTTTAATTTTTTCAACTTTTGCCAATGTTTTCTTTTTCTTTCGATTTTATCCGATTTTTCTGGCATTTTTCAATTTTTTTTCTGGTTTGTTCCGATATTTTTCTAATTTTTTCTCATTATATTGTTTTTTTTTCTGTCTATCGTTTTCTGATTTTTTCCTCTGATTTATTTCAATTCTTTCGAATTTATTATTTTTTTGTATTTTTTAGACGGTTACAATTGTTATCTTTTTTTTGGTTGTTTTTGCTATTTTTCGCCATTTTTACTTTCCGAACAACAGAGTTGTATAGAAGGAAAGTATTGCGATCATGATATTTTGACCATACCCAGATTTTAACTGATCTTTACGTTTTGAGGTCACCTGAATCCATTTATACCATTTTTAGCATGATGTCTGTCTGTGTGTGTGTGTGTCTGTGTGTCTGTGTGTGTGTGTGTCTGTGTGTCTGTGTGTGTGTGAACACGATAGCGTCTAAACGGCTGAACCGATTTAGATGAAATTTTATATACATATTTAGTGTAACAAGGAGACGACCTGTATAGATTTTGGAGTTAATCGGACAACCGGAAGTGACAGTTGCTATAAGTGATGACGTCATTACCTAACAAGATGACAATAAAGTTTTACACATATATTTTTTATACGTTATAGTTTAATTTCGAATGTATAAAATTTTCAAAAACTTTTGCCATTGTTGCCAGATTTATCAAAAAGTAATTTTTTTTCATATTTTTCTTAAAAAACCAAAATAATGCATTTTTATGAAAAATTACAGGATATGAAAGTTGTAGAACATAAAATTTTCTACACATTTTGTTTTTACCGTTTTTTTGATTTAATCATAGTTTCGTCGCTAGAGGGCGTGAAAAATAATGTATATAGACATTTGCGACTTTTTTTAGATTTTGAGACAAAATTATGGATTTTTATGAAAATTTACAAAAAATCAAAATTGTAGAATATAAAATTTTCTACAAATTTTGTCTTTAATTTTTTTTCGAGTTCCGCATAGTTTCGCCGCTAGTTTTTATTTTAATTTTTAAGCAATTTTTATCCTTATTAAATTATTATTTTTTACTTAAATTTTAATATTAAAAATTTTAAAAAAATATCTTTAAATTTGTAATAATTAATTTTATTATTATAATTTTTTTCAAAATTTTATTACAAAAATTGTGTTTTTTTTTAAAAATTGGCTAAGAAACATTTAAAATTATATTATGATTTTAAACTAAATTGAATAACTTCTACAATATTAAAGTTATTGAACTGGGATTTGCACTAATCTAAAGATAAAATAAAACTCTAAATTTAAAATGTATTTTAGTTTCTTAAAATTTAGAATTGTAATTATTATACACAAAATTAAGAAATTTTTTAAAATTTTTTGTAATTTCGTTTTATCAATAAGTATAAAATAAATGAAAAAATTAAATAGCATATCCGAAAAGGATCCAAAAGTACTATGTGTGTAAATTATTTCATAATTTTAACAAAGTATTTGTAAAAGTTATAGAAAAAAATGAAAAAAGTTAAAACAATTCAATGGGTTTACCCATGAATTTTTAAGAAAAAAATTTTTTTTTTTTAGTTTTTTAAACTTTCTTTATTAATACATTTTGATCCAAAAAACCTAAAAAAAAGGTTTGTTTCCCATTTTGAATAAAATTGAATGAGATATTAATTATTTAATGATTTTAAAATTATTCAAAAATAGGTTTGATTTGTTTTAAGGTTAAAATTAATATTAAAAATTTTAAAAAATTACCCTTAAATTTGTAGTAAAAAACTCTATAATTGTGATTTTTTTCAAAATTTTATTCAAAAAATTGTAGAATTCCTCATTTTTTTTTGAAATTTAATATAAGTTTAAAAAATAATTGAATAACTTTAAAAATATTAAAGATATTAAAATGGGATTTATACCATTCGATAGGTAATATAATTAATGTATTTTAATGCAGAAAAACTAAAATAATCGATTAAACAATTACTTTACTAGGAGTGTTCGGAAAGTTGGGTGGGATTACCCCCTCATTTTTTTGAATTTTTTTCCCATTTTCTGCGATTTTTAACGTTTTATTTTTAAATTTTTTTGCGATTTGTTTTTGGGATTTTGTTTCGATTTTCTTGCAATTTTTTTGACGTTTTTTGCGGTTTTACTATCCCGATCCACCTCCGAAAAGGGAAAGTAATTTAAACGAGCTAAAGAAAATTTTCGAGATAAAGATGGAAATATCTGAGATGATTAAAACCATTTCCAGATGGAAGTCTGTCTGCCTGTCTGTCTGTATGCATTTTTCCACGATAGAGGCTACACGTTTAATCCGATTGACCTCAAATTTGGTATATGGATTTGGGTTACTTGTCGGAACAACACATTATTCGTCGGGAAAGTTTTGGGGTGACACAACCGATTTTTTTAATGTGTGTGGAAAAATGCATTTTTGCTTCTTTTTTTAAATTGGGGTATGGAAAAATTCATTCTTCCTTTTTTTTTAAAGTTCGTATGAAAGAATATGCATTTTTGCTTGTTTCCAAATTACGTTTGTTTTTTTTTTCAAATTCAGGTGTGAAAAATTACTCGCCACTAAAGAGGTAACATTGCTTTAATTTTTTTCTTTTACGTTGGTACCAATTTCCCCTGTATTTTTTTTTCATTTCATGTTTCAAATTTTCTGTCTATTTGTCTTCTGTATCTTCAATTGCTGTTCCTAAGTGGCAACATGGCATCGGTACGGACAGACGTACTTGAAAATGTGCTTAAAGTTAAATTGTGCAAACAATGTAAAAAAACGTAGTTAAAGGAATAAAGTGCTTAAATTGTGAAAATATTTTTCATCCGAGCTGTGCTGCAAAATGCAGTTGCGTTAAATTTATTAGTGACGACCAAATTGAATGTTGTGAGGTTAAAACCGGCGAAATGGACAATCAGGCCTTTTTCGACGCTATAGAAACAATATCTGTGGACAATAAGGTAGATATTAATATATTTAATTACATCGTTAAACAAAATGACATAATTATAAATGAACTTCGAGATAAAATTAAAATATTAAACGATCAAATTAAATTAATGAACAAAGACGAAGATTCAGCCATTGGAACAAAAAATGGCCAGAATCAAAAAAACGAAAGGCACGATCAACCGTCTGATAGAAGATATCGGCCTAGTGAAGATTCAATAAACAGTGTTGCCACGTGTTCCAAATATTCTGCAAATAATGAACAATCATTGCTATCTCAGAAAAAAGTGTCTCAGGCAATATTAGAAGCACAAACACGGCAAAAATGTGACGATATTATAAATTTAACTTCCAATAACTCTAGCAACAATAATCAAGAAGGTGAATGGAAACAGGTTATCAAAAGAAAACCAAAAAGGAAAATAGTTATAGGTGATAACAGTTCCCTTAAAATCAATGGTCAAGAGCTAAAAGGAGTACCGAAGCTTTCAAGCCTTCATGTATACAGAGTAGATCCAAAGATGACCGCGGAAATATTGGAACGACATGTCAAATCCTACTTTCCGGAGGTACAGTGTGACAAAATAGCATCAAAACATCCTGAAATTTACGCCTCATTTAAGGTCAGTATATTTGATCATAATTTTGGTAACGCTATGAATGCTTCAATATGGCCACATGGAGCTCATGTACAACGGTTTTTACACCTACGGAAATTCAAGCAAGTGGACACATAACCTTAGACGATAAAAATAAAAAATTCGATTTTTTACTTCTAAATGTAGAGTGTTTAAACGTATTTAAAGTCGATGAAATAACGACGCAGTTTTTGACAGTGTACAAACTTAATTTTATTTGTTTAACAGAAACCTGGTGCATTCAAGACAATGTAAAAAGTTATGTTTTTCCTGATTATTCATTGATAAGTCATTACTGCCGATCAATATCTAAAGGTGGCGGGGTTGGTATATGGGCCAAAACCGGTTTAAATGTTATCGATATTAATCTATCTCAATATTGCATCGAAAAATGTTTTGAAATAACAGGAGTTAAGTGGAAAATTAATAATAGTCCAAGTATGTTAATCTTAACATGCTATCGTTCTCCTTCGGGAAATTTCCAAAATTTTTTTAATAACTTAAGTTTGTTAATGCATAATATGTACGATCATAAAACTCCTCTACTATTGAATGGAGATTTTAATATAACCTCGTTAAGTAAAAAAGAATCTAATCAGCTACTAGATTTACTTTCCTCTTACAATCTTTTACCACAAATAGATGCACCAACTTACATTACTCCAACAAGTCAAAATACACTTGATCAAATTTTCACGAACATCTCAAGTCCAGTAAATTGGGATATATGTGATACCATTACTTCCAGGCACTGTGCGGTTCTTTTTAAAACAGATAATAAAATATATATAAAAAATGAAAAAAAAATGAGGGGGTAATCCCACCCAACTTTCCGAACACTCCTAGTAAAGTAATTGTTTAATCGATTATTTTAGTTTTTCGGCATTAAAATACATTAATTATATTACCTATCGAATGGTATAAATCACATTTTAATATCTTTAATATTTTTAAAGTTATTCAATTTCTTTTAAACTTATATTAAATTACAAAAAAAAAATTAGGAATTCTACAATTTTTTGAATAAAATTTTGAAAAAAATCACAATTATAGAGTTTTTTACTACAAATTTTAGGGTAATTTTTTTAAAATTTTTAATATTAATTTTAACCTTAAAACAATTAAAACCTATTTGTGAATAATTTTAAAATCAATAAATAATTAATATCTCATTCAATTTTATTCAAAATGGGAAACAGACCTTTTTTTTAGGTTTTTGGATCAAAATGCATTAATAAATTTAGTTTAAAAAACTAAAAAAAAAATCAAATTTTTTTTCAAAAATTCATGGGTATATCCATTGAATTGTTTTAACTTTTTTCATTTTTTGCTATAACTTTTACAAATACTATGTTAAAATTATGAAATAGTTTACACACATAGTACTTTTGGATCCTTTTCGGATATGCTATTTAATTTTTTCATTTATTTTATACTTATTGATAAAACGAAATTACAAAAAAATTTAAAAAAATTCTTAATTTTGGCTGTAATAATTACAATTCTAAATTTTAAGAAACTAAAATACATTTAAAATTTAGAGTTTTATATTATCTTTCGAATGGTGAAAATCACATTTCAATAACTTTAATATTTTTGAAGTTATTCAATTTAGTTTAAAATCGTAATATAATCTTAAATTTCTTAGCCAATTTTTTAAAAATTCCAAAGTTTTTGTAATAAAATTTTGAAAAAAATTACAAGTATAAAATTAATTATTACAAATTTAAAGATATTTTTTTTAAGTTTTTAATATAAAAATTTAACTGAAAAATAATAATTTAATAAAGATAAAAATTAAAATAAAAACTAGCGGCGAAACTATGCGCAACTTGAAAAAATAGTTAAGACAAAATTTATAGAAAATTTTATGTTCTACAATTTTGATCCCATGTAATTTTTCATAAAAATCCATAATTTTGTCTTAAAATCTAAAAAAGTCACAAAAATGTCTATATAAATTTTTTTCACGCTCTCTAGCGGCAAAACTATGAGGAATTCAAAAAACCGGTTATGACAAAATGTGTAGAAAATTTTATGTTCTACAACTTTCATATCCTGTAATTTTTCATAAAAATGCATTATTTTGGTTATTTAAGAAAAATATGAAAAAAAATTACTTTTTCATGGCAAAAGTTTTTGAAAATTTTAAACATTCGAAATTAAACTATAACGTATAAAAAATATATGTGTAAAACTTTATTGTCATCTTGTTAGGTAATGACGTCATCACTTATAGCAACTGTCACTTCCGGTTGTCCGATTAACTCCAAAATCTATACAGGTCGTCTCCTTGTTACCCTAAATATGTATATAAAATTTCATCTAAATCGGTTCAGCCGTTTAGACGCTATCGTGTTCACACACACACAGACACACACACAGACACACACACAGACACACACACAGACACACACACAGACACACACACAGACAGACATCATGCTAAAAATGGTATAAATGGATTCAGGTGACCTCAAAACGTAAAGATTCGTTAAAATCTGGGTATGGTCAAAATATCATGATCGCAATACTTTCCTTCTATACAACTCTGTTGTTCGGAAAGTAAATATATTAAATTTTCAGGATGTATCCGATATAAACATAAAAAAATTAAATGAAGCTTTAAAAATAGAGCAGTGGTCTGAAATGTATAACGCATTGGATATAAACACTAAATTTAATATATTTTATGAAAAACTATTATATTATTTTAATAGGGAATGTCCCAAAAAACAGAAATATATAAAAACAGATTTAAACAAAGACTGGGTTGACGATCTAGTAAAACAATCCTCTAAAAAGACAAGAGCTCTATATAAGAAACAAAAAGGTAATTTACAGTATCGGGAAACATACAATATACAGAAAACTCTGCATAAAAAATTAGTAAAGAATATTAAGTCTAGATATTATCAAAATAAATTAGAAAACTCTCAGAATATTAATAAAACTACCTGGAATATTATATCTGAAATTACTGGTCAAAGTTTTAACAAATCTCAAATATCATATATGGATATAAATAATCAATTGACAAATAAACCTGAACTCATATCTCAAGGTTTTAATAAATATTTTATACAAAGTCCAATTGACATAATAAATAAAATAAATCATTCTCACCGCTTTAATGCAAAATATAACCATATGAAAAATAGTTTATTTCTGAAAGCTGTTACATAAGAAGAAATAGTATCTATTATTAAACACAAAATGAAAAATAAACATTCATCGGGTATCGATAACTTGTCGAGTATTGTATTGAAAAAAATTTCCAAAGAAATAGCGGCGCCACTAACTTACCTTATTAACGAATCGTTTCTTCAAGGGATTTTTCCATCTAAATTAAAAAAGACATTAATAACTCCTGTTTAAAAAAAAGCAAATAACCAAAAAATGGAAAATTACAGGCCTATAGCAATAACTCCAGTTATTTCTAAGGTATTTGAGTATGCTATGTTAGAACAATTACTAAATTTTTTGGATCTTAATAATGTAATAGACGATAGTCAACACGGATTTCGAAAAAATCATAATACAATAACTGCCATTCATTCATTTTATCAAAAGGTTTTAGATGCGATTGAAGACGGCGAGGGCGCGATCGGGATCTTCTGTGATCTTAGTCGCGCCTTCGACTGCGTCAATCACGAAATACTTTTAGAAAAAATATTCCACTACGGAATTCGCGGTATACCAAACCACTGGTTTCAGTCATATCTTTGTGATCGTCCGCAAGCGGTTAAAATAAGCTCAAAAAATAGTCAATATTCAACGACGAATTATTCTTCATGGGTCGTGAATAATACTGGAGTTCCGCAGGGTTCAATTCTGGGACCATTACTGTTTACTCTATATTTAAATGACTTACCTAGAAGTCTATCACAATGTCTTACTTGCTTATATGCAGACGATGCAACATTGCTTATAACTGACAAATCACAATTAAATACTCAATCTAAATTAAATTCAATATGTAATACGCTAATAAGCTGGCTTAGTAGTAACTCGTTATATATAAACCCCAGTAAAACGAATTACATGACCTTCCACACTCAATGGTAGTCAAACTTACTCTTGTATCAAGTAAAAATAAATGACGAATTTATTGAGAAAAAAGACTCTGTTACATTTTTAGGTATTACTATGGAGAGCAATATGACATATAACTCGCAATGTATTAAAATTATAAAATCACTCAATTCTATGTGCTACCAGATTAGAGTACTAAGAGAGGTTCTTAGAGAAGAAGGACTCCTATCCTTCTACTTTGGACTAGTGCAATCAAAACTACTGTATGGAATAACAATTTGGGGATGCTCCCCTAATATTAGCGTCGTTTTTTTAGCACAAAAACGTATATTAAGGGCTCTTACAAATAAACCACCAACATTTTCGTGTAGATCTTTATTTAAAAGTTACACAAAAACGTTTCTATTGAAAATGATGGTGAATTATTTGAGGATGCGAACGTGGTAGCTTCGTGCTTTAATAAGTATTTTGCTGATGCTCCCATGAAATTAATCAATCAAATTGAAAATAAAAAAAAGTATGAGGTAAGCGTTTCAAATATCAATGCAAATAGTATTTTTTTAGAGCCATTTACAAAGCAAAAGTTACTCAATTTATTGGGGAAAAAATTTAAAAATAAAAAATCTTCTGGATTAGATGACATTCCTTGTTTCATCATAAAAAGATCATTAGATGCTATAATCGAACCTTTAACTTATTTAATAAATTTATCATTTGAAACTGGTGTTTTTCCAAATAGATTAAAATTCGGTAAAGTTATTCCGTTGTATAAAAAAGGTAATTCATTATTATTAGAGAATTATAGACCAGTGACCATCCCATTCGGATTTTCGAAAATTTTTGAATACTGTTTTCTTGACAGAATGTTGAATTTTTTAAACAAAAACAAAATTATTTCACAAATGCAACACGGTTTCCAATCTAATAAGTCTACATTTACTGCTATGTTTAGTTTTTATAACGAAATTATCAGATATATTGAGGCAGGTGAATGCCCTGTAGCGATATTTTGTGATTTAAGCAAGGCATTTGACTGCGTCAATCATAAACTTTTACTATGTATTATCGAACAATACGGAATTAGAGGCAATGCGTATGATTGGGTTAAATCCTTTTTAGATAATAGAAAACAGTGTGTTTCTTTAAATTATTTACATGAAAATAAATTTCAGCGATATGTTTCTAATAGTCTTAATATATGCACCGGTGTCCCGCAGGGATCGGTACTCGGGCCTGTGTTATTCTTGCTTTATGTGAATAATCTAGAATATGTTTTAAAGAATAAGTATTACGCAGCATATGCTGATGATATCTCCATAATTGTTTCCTCAACTAAACTTGATGATTTAACCAAAAAAACGTCCGAAGTAAGTGAAACAGTTTCCAACTATTTTAATGGACTAGATTTATTTTTTAACGTTAATAAAACGGAATTAATGAGATTTCACAATAAACAAAAAATTCTGGATGATTTCCAAATTACTATTAATGGCGCTAATTTGGTTAACACACATAAAGACGTCAGATTTCTAGGAATATATATAGATGAGTATTGTTGTTGGAAGAGTCATTGTAGTAAACTTATTTCAAAGGTCAATTCACTCAAATTTCTTTTTATAAACTTGAGAACGGTATTGGAGATCAGTCAAATGTTACCTGTATATTTTGCATTAGTTGATAGTAGACTACGCTATGGTATCTGTTTATGGGGAAATAGTACAGATTCGGCGAAAGTATTCTTAGCCCAAAAAAGAATTATTAGGTCTATAGCAAATATTTCCCAAACGGAATCTTGCAAAGCATATTTTCAAAAATTCAAAATCCTAACAGTACATTGTTTACATATATTTGAAGTTTACCGCCCAGAAGTTGGCACCCCAACTATCGGAACCCTTTGATTTTTTCGGAGTTCTGGACTCGTCTCGAAGAGTTCTAGAGTTCTCGAGGGGGTGCAGATAAAGTTCTGCAATTTTTTTGCGGAATTTTTAAAAAACAAATTTTGGGGTGCCAACTTCATGCCGCACCCCTTTTGTGAGAAAAAAGAGTTCTGGGTGAATAGATATCTCAGAAATAAAGAGTTCTAGAGTTCTCGGTAGGTTTTGGAAAGAGTTCTGGAAATTTTTGGAAATTACAAAAAAAATTAAATTTTGGAGTGTTAACTTCATGCGGCATCCTTTTTTATTTATTGGGTAGTTTTTGGTCACTTAGGGCTGCTTTTAAATAGAGCACCCCTGAGTTCTGACTCGAAAAAATACTGAAAATTATGAAAATGGACATTTTCAAGGGGTGCGACAAAAATCGGAACTTTGTAGCACCCCTTGAAAATGTCCATTTTCATAATTTTCAGTATTTTTTCGAGTCAGAACTCAGGGGTGCTCTATTTAAAAGCAGCCCTAAGTGACCAAAAACTACCCAATAAATAAAAAAGGATGCCGCATGAAGTTAACACTCCAAAATTTAATTTTTTTTGTAATTTCCAAAAATTTCCAGAACTCTTTCCAAAACCTACCGAGAACTCTAGAACTCTTTATTTCTGAGATATCTATTCACCCAGAACTCTTTTTTCTCACAAAAGGGGTGCGGCATGAAGTTGGCACCCCAAAATTTGTTTTTTAAAAATTCCGCAAAAAAATTGCAGAACTTTATCTGCACCCCCTCGAGAACTCTAGAACTCTTCGAGACGAGTCCAGAACTCCGAAAAAATCAAAGGGTTCCGATAGTTGGGGTGCCAACTTCTGGGCGGTTTGAAGTTTGCTTATATGTGTTTAACAACAAAGGAAAATTCAATTTAAATAAGGATATTCATAATTATGATACAAGGCATTTGAATGATCTTGCTTTACCATTTTCAAAGTTTACAATAACATCGCGAGCACCCAACAATATTGGGCCACGTCTATTTAACAAATTGCCTGAGGAAATCAAATGGTGTAAAACGGTCCAAACGTTCAAATATAAATTGAAATATTATTTAATAGACAAGTGTTTTTACAGTGTAGACGAATATTTGGAAGGATAATTTTATATTTATGCGTAATAATGTTTTTAATTGTATCTGTTTTATTGATGTAATGATGTTTCTTTTTTATTATTATTATTATTATTAATAAGTAGTACTAAAATTCTACTTTTTTTTTCTGTAATTAAATAGACGACACCTATACATGTACAATGTCTTTGGTAAATAAATAAATAAATAAATAAATAAATAAATAAATAAATAAATAAATAAACAATTTAATATACTTACAGTTATGGGACTGTATATACAGTAACTCCTTATATATATATATATATATATTCACAGAAATAAAGAAAACTTTATGACAAAATCAAATATACATAATCATAACACGAGAAATAAAAATGAAATTCATATCCGAAATGTAAGGCTGACACTTTCGACAAAGTCTTTTAATTATCAAGGATCCCATCTTTACAATACTATACCAAATGATTTGAGAAACATTAAATCTTTAAATTTATTTAAGCGGAAAGTAAATTAAATACTGTTGGACATAACTCCATATACTCTAGAAGAGTTTTATGATCATTTTAAACGCTAAACTGTTTGTCTTATTTTATTGTATTTTTTGTTTTATTTATATTATTAATGTTTATATATATGTACAAAGCTATTTAATTTATTCTTACTTACTTGACTTGTCCAATGGCCCTTTGGCTCTAAATTTTTTGTATTTATGGACCAATAAAGAATTTGAATTTGAATTTTGAATTTGAATTTATTAATTTATGCTCCAACCTCACATTTGTTTCTTCTCAATCTTCTTCCATATCATCGTTTTTCTAAATCTTTATCTGTTGATTTTTACCATTTTATTCCTCCTCTTTTTTTTCTTGGTTTTTTCTCATTTTTTTTTTTCTAATATTTTTCGAATTTTCTAATTTTTTTTCATTTTTTCTTATTGATTTGTTTTTTGTTTTATTCATTTACTTTATTTTTTATTTTTTTTCCGCTTTATTTTTTTGGTAGTTTTATGCGATTTTTTTTGCAATGTTTTTCTGCCATTCCTTGTATTTTTTTTTAGGTTTTTTTTTTTGCGATTATTTGCTTTTTTTGTTGGGATTTTTTGTGATTTATTTGAATTTTTTTTTTCTTACTTTTGTTTTTTCGTTCTATTTCTTTATTTTATTTTCCGTTTTTTTATCATATTTTTGTTATATCTCTGATTTTTTTCTATTTATTTCAATTCTTTCGAATATTTTATGTTCACATTGTTTCCGCTTTGTTTTTGTTGTTTTTTGTTTTACTGCAATTTTTTTCCGAATTTTTTTAAATATGTCACGATTTTTTTGCGATTTATTTCTGATTTTATGCCATTTTATGTGATTTTCTTTTTCGGTTTATTTTTACGATTTTTTTGCGATTTTTTTCATTTTTTTTTTAATATTTCTGATATTTTTCGATTTCTTATTTTTTTGTGATTTTTTTCGTTTTCTCTTGCGTTTTTATATTTTTTTTTTTGCGTTTTTACAATTTTAAATTTCCAATATTTTCTTTCAACTTTCTTAACTGTCTTGTTTTTTTCATTATATTATTTTTTCCCATCCGATTTTTTCTTGTTCTCAGTGTTCGGATTTTTTGCCATTTTCTTCTTTTTTTTTAATTTCTTTGTTATTCCTTGCGATTTTTTTTGAATTTTTTACCATTTTTTTTTAAAATTTTTTGCCTTTTTTATCTTTTTTGCTATTTTTTGCATTTTTTTCGGTTTTTTTGCGGCTTATTTTTGCGATTTATTTTAATTCTTTCGATTTTTTAAATTTTTTATATAATTTCAATTCCTTCCAATTTCTGGGTTGTTATTTGGGTTTTTATGATTGTTGAAATTTTTAGCGACTTTTGCAATTTTTTTTCAATATTTATGATATTTTTCAACTTCTTGTTTTTTCTTGGGATTTTTTTCCGTATTATTTTGCGTTTTTTTTTTGTTTTTTTTTTTTGCGTTTTTAGAATTTTATTTTTCCAATATTTTCTGATTTTTCTTTCAACTTTCTTAACTGTCTTCTCTTTTTTATTATTTTTTCCTATTTTTTCCGATTTTTTTTCCCATTTTTCTGATCTTTTGTCAATTTCTTCTTTTTTCTTATTTATTTCTGATTTGTTGCAATTTTTTGTAATTTTTTTTCCTTTTTTTGAGATTTTTTGCAATTATTTGCCATTTATGGGGATTTATTTCGATTAATTTTTGCAATCTGTTTCAATTCTTTTGAATTTTGTATTTTTTTTCTGTTTCAATTGCTTCCAATTTCTTGCTTGTTTTTTGGATTTTTGGGATTTTAGCAATTTTTTTTCGATTTTTTGCAATTTTTTTAAAATATTCACAATATTTTTCAATTTCTTGTCTTTTGTGGGATTTTTTTTTCGTTTTGCGTTTTTTTTGCATTTTTTACAATTTTATTTTTCCAATATTTTCTTATTTTTTCTTTCAACTTTCTTATCTGGCTTCCCTTTTTTATTATTTTTTCCTATTTTTTTCCGATTTTTTTCTCGTTCTTCTGATTTTTTGATATTTCCTTCTTTTTTTTATTTTTTTTTTCTAATTTCTTGCGGTTTTTTGTGATTTTTTTACGATTTTTTTTTAATTATTTCCTTTTTTTTAGATTTTTTGCGATTATTTGCTATTTTTTGCCATTTTTTTGCATTTTTTGGGATTTTTTGCGATTTATTTCAATTATCTCGAATTTTTGAATTTTTCATATAGTTTCAATTGCTTCCAATTTTTTGGTTGTTTTTTGGGTTTTTACGATTTTTGCAATTTTATTGCAATTTTTTTACAATTTTTTGCAATTTTATTGCAATCTTTTACAATTTTTTGCAATTTATTGCAATTTTTTTACGATGTTTTGGCGTTTTTTGGGATTTTTGTTTGTTTTTTTTTACGTTTTTTCCAATTTTATTTTTCCAAATTTTCTAATTTTTCTTTCTTAACTGTCTTGTCGTTTTTGTTATCGTTTCCTTGTTTTCTCCGATTTTTTTTCTCATTTTTCTGACATTTTGCAATTTTCTTCTATTTTATTTTTCAATTTATTTCTGATTTCTTGCGTTTTTTTATGATTTTGTTAATTTTTTTTTTCGATTTTTTATTCAATGTTTTGCCATTTTCTTCAATTTTTGAGATATTTTGCGATTATATGAGATTTTTTGCCATTTTTTGGGATTTTTTCGTTTTATTTTCAAATCTTTTGAATTTTTTAATTTTTTTTTCTCTTTCAATTGCTTCCAATTTCTTGTACATTTTTTTGGTTTTTTACGATTTTTCAATTTTTTTACATTTTATTCCAATGTTTTGCGATTTTTGTAAATTTTTAGCCATTTTTTATGATATTTTTCGATTTATTGCGTGTTTTGGGATTTTTTTTTGTTTTTTTTTCCGTTTTTTCCAATATTTTATGATTTTGTTTTCAACTTTCTTAACTGTTTATTATTGTTTCCTTGTTTTTTCCGATTTTTTTTTATTTTTCTGAAATTCCTTGCGTTTTTTTTTTTTTTTTTTTTTTTTTTTTTTTTTTTTTTTTTTTGCCCTTTTTAGATTTTTTGTGATTATTTGATATTTTGCCATTTCTTTGGGATTTTTGCGATTTATTTCAATTTATTTACTGTTTTTTTGGGTTTTTACGATTTTTGCAATTTTTTTACGACTTTTTTGCGTTTTTTGCATTTTTTTTTTCAATATTTGTGATATTTTTCAATTTTTTGTTTTTGTTTTGAATTTTTTTCGCTTTGTTTTGCGTTTTTTGTGTTCTTTTGCGTTTTTTACAATTTTATTTTTCCAATATTTTCTGATTTTTCTTTCAACTTAACTGTTTTCGCTCTTTTATTATTTTTTCCTATCCAATTTTTTTTTTATTTTTTCTCATTTTTCTGATTTTTTGCCATTTTCTACGATTTTTTTGTAATTTTTTGTGACATTTTGTGTGATTTTATTTTTCGGTTTTTTTTTTACGATTTTTTTGCGATTATTTACTATTTTTTGGATTTTTTTGTGATTTATTTTTGCGATTCATTTTAATTCTTTCGAATTTTTCAATTTTTTATATAGTTTCAATTGCTTCCGATTTCTTGATTGTTTTTTTTTTTGGGTTTTTTACGATTTTTGCAATTTTTTGCAATTTTTTTGCGATGTTTTTGTGGTTTTCTGTAAGTTTTTTCAATATTGGTCAATTTTTCTGATATTTTTCGATTTATTGCGTTCTTTGGTTTTTTTTTTGCGTTTTTTCCAATTTTATTTTTAGAAATTTTCTGATTTTTCTTTCAACTTTCTTAACTGCCTTGTCTTTTTTGTTATCGTTTCTTTGTTTTTCCGATTTTTTTCTCATTTGTCTGACATTTTGTAATTTTCTTCTATTTTATTTTTCAATTCATTTCTGATTTCTTGCGTTTTTTTTATGATTTTGTTTCGGTTTTTTTATTATTTTTTTTTCAATTTTTTGCCATTTTCTCCATTTTTTTGCGATTTTTGAGATTTTTTCCGATTATATGCCATTTTTTGTGGGATTTTTTCCGATTTATTTCCAATTTCAATTCTTTTGAATTTTTTAACTTTTTTTCTGTTTCAATTTCTTGCATATTTTTTTGGGTTTTTCCGATTTTTGCATTTTGTTTTCGATTTTCTTGCAATGTTTAGCCATTTATGTAAATTTTTGGCCATTTTTTATGACATTTTTCGATGTCTTGCATCTTTTTGGTGACTTTTTTTGCATTTTTTACATTTTGTCTTAACTCGCCTGTACTAATTTCCTCTTCACTTCTTAGTTGCATTTGATAAAACCATTTTTATTTTATTCAAACTTTCTTAAAGGACATTTTTAATTTTTTATTAATATTCGAAGACACAAATTATTCTATACTCACTCATTAAAACATAATAGAAAAACATAAACATACACATTTGCCTCCATACTACTTTTCATTAAGATCTTAGATATTAGATAAGATAAATAACTGACTAACTTGTTCCTAACAATAAAACAATCACTTTTCAACTATATAAATATAAATAATGTTCGTGGTATTGTCGTGAGCCGGTCAATTATTTGTTTTTACATCATCTTAAATGGGCACTAGATTTGCTTTTGGCTATTCGTTAACTTTTACTGCGTCTCTATACAAATTTGAATAACCCCACATTATGTGGTCTTGTTTAAATAAATGAACTGTAATTTTCGTTGGCTCGTGAGAATGTTATTTTTTTTTCTTAACGATATTTTTCGGTACATGATTGATTCCTGGTATTATCTATCTAAACAAAATTATGTAATAAATGTTTTTAATAGACACTCTTGGTTAAATGAATTTTCATATCCTGTCTAGACGTCCCACGGGACGTGTTCGTATTTCCGACAGTCGCAAATCGGTTCGGGGGTGGACACATATGGTCCCTGTGCATTGTTACAACGGATTAACCCATAAATCTGGGGTATATAGGACGGGTAACACCCACTTTATGTATGGACACAATGTCATCCTGAGTTAATCTATAACGATATGTGACACAACAGATCAAGTAAGCAAATCATGTCTACCATGGAAAAAACAATGAATGCGATCGTGTATGTGTACAGAGTGATCTAAGAATTTATAGATTTAGATATCTAGATCAAGAATTATGCTAGAAGAGGAGGAAAATATGGTGAAGAATAAAAAAGAAAGATTTAGAAAAACGAAATGATATGGACAAAGAGTAAGAAGAAAAATGTGAGGTTTATATTACAACATTTAAAGATACAAAAATTGAAAAAAGATAGACAGTAAAATTTTATAAATTTGAAAAAGGAAATAACAAAAGGTATAGAGACTTCGATATTATCGAATTTTCTCCCATTTGATTTTTTAGAAAAGAAATGGGGAAAAACAGGAAAACATGGGAAAATAGGAAAAACAGTCAAAAATAGGAAATAATGGAGAAAAATGGGTAAAAATTGGAAAAAATGGGAAGACTTAAAAAATTTGGGAAAAATAAGGAAATATAGAAAAAAATTACGGAAAAATAGGAACTAATAGGGAAAAATAAAGGAAATAGCAAACTAATGAAAAACAGGAAGAAACGAAAAGAAATAGGAAAGAAATAAGAAAAATACAACAGATTATGAAAAATAGTGAACAGCAAAGAAAAAAAATCTGCTGTGTCACCCCAGAACTTTCCCGGCTCGACCGTAGAGAATATGTTATTTATTATTATTATTTTAATTACAACTTTGCACTGAAACATTTTGCACTAAAGAGCATAATTTACTTCCAATTTAAAAAAATGGAAAATCCTAAATGTGTATTTTTCTCGCCATCTAGCGGCGAAACTTTGAGGAATTCGATAAAAAGTTAAATATAAAAGTTAAAGAAAATTTGATGCTTTACAACTTTGCACCAGAAAATTTTGCACTAAAATGCATTGTTTGTCCTCAAAATCAAGAATAACTAGAGAAAACATACATGCACATTTTTTACGCGCCCTCTAGTGGCGCAACTATTGGAAATTCTGAAAAAAGTTTCAAACAAAAGTTTTAAGGGAATTCTATGCTCTAAAACTTTTTACAACAACATTTTGCGGTAAAGTGTATTGTTTGTCCTTAAAATTTAAAAATAGTAAAAAATTATTACATGTATATTTAATCAATGTCGGTCTTGAGGACCTTCTACTATACCAATTTAAACCAAAATCTAATAGTCGCATTCTAGGAACACACCGACCCTCCATACCAAATTTCAGCTTGATTGGTCCAACGGTTCGGCAGTTATCGTGGAAGATTACACACAGACACACAGACACACAGACACACAAACACACAGACACACAAACACACAGACACACAAACACACAGACACACAAACAGACCATGCGCTGGAAATGGTTTCAATCTTCACGTTACTTTTCCTTTGATGGGTCCGGGAAAGTAATAAATGAAAATAAGGAAATTAAGAAAAAATAGTTGAAAATGGAGAAACATACGGAAAATAATGGAAATACGGAAAAGTTGGGAAATATATAAGAAAAATAGGAAAATGAAACTAACCTAGGAAAAAATGAGGAAAATAGGACAAAATAGGTAAAAATAAGTGCAAATAAGGACAAATAGTGGAAAATAAGGAAAAATAAATAAAAGCAGAAAAAACCAATGGGAAACAGCCAAAAAATAGAAAAATATAAAATAAGTAGGAAAAAAAGTAGAAATAGAGAAAATAGTGAAAATTAGAGTATACTATGGAAAAATTGAGAAAAAAAGTGAAACCAGTAAAAAACGATACAAAAAATTGGAAAACTAGGCAAAATAGTAAAAAAATGGAAAATGGCGAAAACAGAGAAAATAGGGAAAAATTTAGAAATATAAGAAAAAATAATGCAAAATGGGAAAATTTCGGAAAAAATAGTGTAAAATAAGGACAAATTAATAAAAACAGAAAAAACTAATCGAAAAGAGTAAAAAATAGAATTAGATAGAAAAAGTAGGAATAAATAGAAGAAATAGAGAAAATAGTGAAAAGTAGGGGAAAATATGAAAAAATTGAGAAAAATGGTAAAAACAGAAAACGAGGAAAAACAGAGAAAATAGAGAAAAATTTTGAAAAATAAGAAAAAATAATGCAAAATAGAAAAATTTTGGATTAGTAAAAATAGGAAAATATAGGTAGGTATTGGGAAAAATTGGGACATAAGGAAAACTAGGGAAAAAATAGAAAAACTAGGGAAAAAATGGGAAAAATTTGGAAACTTAAGTAAATATAAGAAAAATAACGAAAAAATAGGGAAATTGGAGAATAAGAAGAGAAACATATGCGAAAATTATGAAAAATAGAGAAATATAGAGGAAAATACGGAAAATTTAGGAAAAATTAGGAAAAATGAGGAAAGTAGAGCAAGTGAAAAATAACTAGAAATAAAGACAAATTGTGACCAATTGTGAACATATGTAAACAAATGTGAACATATGTGAACAAATGTAGACAAATCTGAAATTTTGAAAAAAAAACAAAACTATTAGTACAAAATAAAAATTAGATAGGAACAAAAAAGTAGAAAAACTTGGAAAAATCAAAAAAAAATCAGAAAAATGGAAAAAAAAAGATCGGAAAAAAGTAGATAGGAATAAATCAGAGAACTCGGGTAAAATCAGAAAAAATCGAAAAAAACAAAAAACTGGGAAAAAATTTAAAAAATTGGAAAAAAATTGAAAATGATACGAAAAATTAGAAAAAAATAAAAAATTGGAAAAAATTGGAAAAGAGTGTGATAAAACGTAAAAAAAATGCGAAATAATGTAATAAAATGTAAAAAAGGCGATGGAATTTAAAAAAATGTCAAAAATGTAAAAGCATAAAAAATCTTAAAAAACGGGTAAAAAATGTCTAAAAATGTGAACAAATATGACCATTTGTGAACAAATGTGACCAATTGTGAACATATGTGAACAAATGTAGACAAATCTGAAATATGGAAAAAAACAAAGAGAAGTACAAAATAAAAATTAGATAGGAACAAAAAAGTATAAAAACTTGGAAAAATCAAAAAAAAATCAGGAAAATGGAAAAAAAAAGAACGAAACAAATCAAACAAAAACAAAAAACTGTGGGAAAACTTATTAAAAAATTGGAAAAAAATCGGTTATGATATGAAATATTCGAAAAATTTAAAAAATTGGAAAAAATTGGAAGGAATTGGAAAAAATTGCAAAAAACTGGAAAAAATCCCGAAAAACTGTAAAAAATTGGAAAAAATTAAAAAATCTGAAACAATGCAAAAATCGAAAAAAAGTGGGATAAAACGTAAAAAAATGCGAAATAATGTAATAAAGTGTAAAGAAAAGATGATGAAACTTAAAAAAATATCAAAAATGTGAAAAAAATAAAAAAAACTTAAAAAGGTAAAAAATGTCCAAAAATGTTAACAAATGTGACCAATTGTGAACAAATGTGAACATATGTGAACAAATGTAGACAAATGTGAAAAATCGAAAAAAAAAACCAAAGGTCTGATACAATAAAAATTAGATAGGAACAAAAAATTAGAAAAAAATGGAAAAAATAAAAAAATCGGAAAAACCCGGAAAATATCTAAAAATCAAAATTTCATATTATAATTTTACACGTATTTTAACGCATTCATTTTTTTCTATAAAATTCTCTGTCCATATAATGTTAATTTATTTAAATGTAAATAACGCAGTTTTAGTAATTCCGGCATATAGTTTATTGCAAACATATACATATATTTGCCTCTATTTATTTTACACATCAGTTTTCAATTTTGTGTACGTGATGTTTTTGTTTGTAAATGACAAAAATTAATTTTTATTCGCAATTAATTTTCCTATAAATTTTCAGTTTCATGTTTTAAATCGTTTTAACAAAAAAAATGCCATATCAGAATGTAAATTTTTGTTATGAATTTTTCGCAAATATTTATTACAACCGTTTTTATACGGCAATGAATTTTGTTCAATATTTACTAATCAGGTTATTAAACATAATAACACTAAAAAATCTTTTATCAGATTGATTCATTAATTGATTGATTTTTTATATAACTTGACAATACCGTATAAAAATACAATGAACTCTGCTGTAAATTTTTTTTTCACTAAATTTTATTAAATATACCGAGTGACACATTTCTATAATTTTTTACTACTCCAATAGACAGACAGGCCATAGACAGGCTAGAGTAAGGTCACAATAGTAAGAGCCAGTGTTAGTTGAACCTTTAACAGACCGAAATTAAGGAAGCTAAAATTACGGCCCTGGATTTTCGATCGGCCTTGGGAGAATCAACCCAAAATATTCATCGTGCAACCCGAGCTTTCACTTCTCACATGAAAAAGTGCAAGATAAAATCAGTTTCGGTTAATATTAATTAAGTTTTGAGTGTAGTAAATTGTTCAATTTTCAAGATTCAATTAAAAAAAAATTTCAATTTTAATTACATGTTTGTAATTTTTTGGAATTTTAATGAACATCAACTATTTTTAAGTATGGCAAATTGTTTAGTTTTAATGAACATCAACAAGTTTTTAGTGCGGCAAATTGTTCAGTTTTAATGAACATCAAAAAGTTTTGTTTGTAACAAATTGTTCAATTTTAATGAACTCCAACAAGATTCAATTTTAAAATTTAATTTTCAATTTTAATTAACATCTTTTTATACTCTATTTTTTTCTTTCTTCCTTCCATTCTTTTTTCTTTTTTGATTCTTTCTTTATCTTTCTTTACTTTTTTGATAACCTTGTATTTTCTATGTAATTAAAAAATTCTTATTAAAATTTATACTAAGAATTATAAAGGTTCGTACTTCAATTTTTTTGAAACGACCTAAAGATAAATTTTTACTAAACGAAAGAATGTGCCAGGTCCTTTAACTTGTAATACCCTGTATATTTTTTCACTTTTACTTAAGAAAATTTTTTTTTAAAAAAACATCGTGTTAAACCGACTAAACTTATTGAAAAAGCCTCAAACCATCAGTGCCGAACGCAAAGATCGGATCTGTCAGGTTTAAACAGTTTCGATAAGAGAATTTTCAATCGAGAGAGCGAGAAAGAAAGAAATTGCTAGGGGAGATCTAGAGATAGGGCATGAGTTTCTTTTTTTTTTGAACCCGAGTAGAAATCTCAAGGTGTTCGTCAATTATGCTGAGATTGCTAAAAGATGGAGAAGTAGAGGAAAATAGCTTGTTGAATTAAAAAGCTATTTTTCTTTTATTCGACAGCTTAGTTAGAAGAATGTATTGAATAAAGAAATTATGGGAATAAATATTCTAAGTTGAAATTAAAATTATATCAAAGTGACTCATATTTAAACTACTTTTTAATTGACTAAAAAAAAATGATTAAGTATATAAATAAAGCAGTTAATTTAATATTTGACCTTACATCACCCTACGCCATCTGTCATCGAAACCAACAAGTCAATTTATCTCATTTAAAAATTCTTCTTGTCCACAAATCTTAAAAATAAGTCCTACGTTACCCATTTATCATATAAAACAATTATTTACTGCCATATATCTCTTAGAAAGAGATAAATAAATGAGAAGTGACAGGAAAACGCAATAGCGCGGACGATTTGTTGTCTTGGCCTCGTTCTTGGAGACGTTCAGCTCCGTTTTTCTGACAGTTACTGAATGTTTTCAGTCAAATAGATAGAGGTAATAATAGAAATGTTTTTCGCAAAAATATTAAAATGTGAAACATACAGGTATCATAATATTAGGGTTTTTTTATAGCCATTTTGAAAAATGAATATTAATTTAGTTTTCTTATGTGACAAAATTTTCCTTTTACCTTTTGTTAAATTTTTTTAGGTTTTCTGTTATTTGGTTGAATTACTACGAGTAATAAATTCTACATTATTTTAAAATTTAATGATAAAATTGATACACCCTGTATAAGAGTTATCATTTTCTAGAATTTTAATAAACATTAACAAGTTTCAAGTGTGGAAAATTGTTCAATTTTAATGAACGACAACTAGATTTGATTTTAAAAATTGATTGAAAAATATGTTACCTGTTCCTCAAAATTGAAATTTTTTTTTTTAATTAAATCTTATTAAAGAACAAGTAATATGTTATTGTTTGGAATTTTAATGAACATCAACAAATTTCGAGTATGCTAAATTGTTCAGAACATCAACAAGTTTTGAGTGTGGCAAATTGTTGAATTTTTTTGAACAGCGACAATATTTTATTTTAAAATATATTTTTAATTTTAAGGATTAAGGAATATGTTTGTTATTTTTTGGAAAACTGATTATTCAAAACAATTTGCTACACTCGAAATTTGTTAATGTTTATTAAAATTACAAAAAATGACAAATATATTAATTGTTGCTTAGATGTGAAAATAAATTTTTATAATGAAATTCATTAAAATTGAACAATTTGTTAGAAACAAAACTTGTTGATGTTCATTAAAACTGAACAATTTGTCATTCCCAAGACTTGTTGATGTTCATTAAAATTAGAAACATGTTACTTGACATATGATTTTTCTTTCGTGTCACTAATGGCGTAATATCTGTCAGGATATTTCACCAAACTTATTTATTATTGGTTTTTGAGACAAAAATATTCTGGATAAAAGTAGGCGCTTTATTATTATTAAAAAAAATTAACTTGTACTAAGGAAGTCAGAAAATATTAATTTAATTGAAAAGTAAAGTAGCTTTATTTTAAAAAAATATAGAGAAATTGTTAGGAAACAATATTTACGGCCAAATATGAAATTAGAGCTTCATATCTCAAAAATCAATACTAAAAAAGTTTCCCATATGATGCAAATTTTTTGAAACACACTGTATAATGATCGCCTCTTAATCTAGACAACGATAAATGTGTGCGCAAAATTTCGAGATCGATTGTTTTTTTTTAATTTTTAATTCATTTACCAATAAATTTATATAAATTGGAAACAAAATAGGCCTAAATACGGTTCCTTCAGGAATACTCTTAGCGAAAACAACATTTTTTTCAAATATTTAAAAATTTTCCGGAATGATTGCATATTGAAAATCTATATGTATACTAATGCGTAAAGAGAAAACTTCGGGCTGCTTTTTGAGAAATTTTGCATAGTTAAAGTTTATATACAAAAATTTTATTTTCTATAAAAATATTTAATGCGAAAAGAGGAAAAAGTAGGAAAAATGTTTGCCTTGATAATACGAAAATACTAACAAATAGGAGAAAATAAAAAAAAGAGGCAAAATGTTTTTCATGGACAAATTTAAAAATTAGAAAAATTATGGAAAAATGGGAAAAATAGGAAAAAAACAAGAAGAAAAACATGAAAAAAAAAGTAAATATAGGGAAAAATAGTGAAAATAGGAAATAAAACAAACGGAAAAATATGGAAGAAAAGTAAAAATAGAAAAAAAAATTTCCCTGGAAAAATGCGAAAATAGGAAAAAAAGAATCAAAATGTATGTCATTCAATCACTTGCAAATTAAAAAAAATTTAGAAAAAGTAAAAAATAGAAAAAAAAAACAAACGGGGAAAAATATGGAAAAAGAGGTAAAAAAAGGAAATTATTTTCCCTACACAAATGCGAACATAAGAAAATTAGGAAAAAATAAAAACATGTGAATATGAAGAAAAATCGGATAAATAGGGAAAAATCTTAAAAATGCTCCTTCGGAAATTGCGAAAATAATTATCATAGGTGGAAAATGGAAAAAATAAGCAAAAGTTTTTTCATGTATAAATTTGAAAATTACAAAAAATTTATAAAAGAGTAAAAAAGAAAAATAAGCACAAATTTTTTCATGTGAAAATTTGAAAATTACAAAAAATTTATAAAAATAAGGAAAAATAGTGGAAAATGGGAAAAAACAAACAGTTAAAAATACGGAACAAGGAAAATAAAAAAAAATAGGGAAAAATGGGAAACAATAGGGAAAGTGAAGAAAAATCAGGTAAAATAGGGAAATATAGGAAACATTAAGGAAAAGTAGGTAAAAATAAGAGTAACAGGAAAAAAAAGAAGAAAAGTGTGAAAAAATAAAAAAAAGGAAAATATAGAAAAAAAATAGAAAAAATATTAAAAAAATGAAGAAAAAAATATGAAAAAAAAATAATGAAAAATATGAAGAAAAATAATGAAAATATTGTGAGTTATACCGGGTTGTTTTTCCGAAAATGTGATTATTTTAAATTTATGTCCAAACCTTTTTCTCTATTTTCATTATTTTTCCAGATTTTTTTAATTTTTTAATATTTTTTTTTATTTTTCCCCATATTTTTTCATATTTTGGCCTATATTTCCCTATTTTCCATTTTTGCCCATTTTCCTATTTTTGACTTTATTTTCCTATTTTTTTCTACTTTTCCCTACTTTTCTTCTTTCCTATTTGTTACCATTTTTTCTTGTTTTTCCTTTTCTATATTTTTTCATTTTTTTCCCATTTTTCCCTATTTTTTTTTGTTTTTTTACCATTTTTTTGTTTTTTTTATATTTTGGCCTATATTTCTCTATTTTCTATTTTTGCCCATTTTTCTTTTTTTTTCCATTTTTATCTGTTTTTTTATGTTCCCATTTTTTCCTATTTTTTTTTTTATTTTTTCCGATGTTTTACTATTTGCCTATATTTTCCTATTTTTCCATATATTTTCCTTTTTTTCGATTTTTCTCTGTTTTTTTCCATTTTAGTTTTCAAAAAAAAAACTTATAGAGTCAAGCATATATACAGAATTTTGTTTTCGTGACTTTAATTTTTTGAAAACCTGAAAAATTACGGCAAATTTTGAAAAATAGGGAAAAAATAAGGAAAAATAGGGAAAAAATATTGGAAAATAGAAGAAAAAATGAAAAATATGGTAAAAATTAAAAAAAAGATATTAAAAAATTATGAAAAATAGTAACAAAACAATGAAAAAAAAAAGGAAAAAAATAATGAAAAATAGGGAAAAAAATATTGGAAAATAGGGTAAAGTATTGGAAAATAGTGAAAAAATAATGAAAAATAGGGAAAAAAATAATGAAAAATATAGAGATAAAATAATGAAAAATATTCAAAAAAATTATGAAAAATTGGAAAAAAATATGGAAAAAAATAATGAAAAATATGGAAAAAAATAATGAATAATATGGAAAAATTAATGAAAAATATGATAAAAAATAATGAAAGATATTGAAAAAAATAATGAAAAATATGGATAAAAATAATGAAAAATATGGATAAAAATAATGAAAAATATGGATAAAAATAATGAAAAATATGGATAAAAATAATGAAAAAGGTGTAAAAAAAATAATGAAAAATATGGAAAAAATAATGAAAAATCTGGAAAAAAATAATGAAAGATATTGAAAAAAATAATGAAAAATATGGAAAAAATAATGAAAAATCTGGAAAAAAATAATGAAAGATATTGAAAAAAATAATGAAAAATATGGATAAAAATAATGAAAAATATGGATAAAAATAATGAAAAATATGGAAAAAATAATAAAAAACATGGAAAAAAATAATGAAAAATATGAAAAAAATAATAATGAAAATATTGTGAGTTATACCGGGTTGTTTTTAAAAAAAATTGTTATCTATGAAGCCGTGAAAGTTATTCAAAATTTAAAATTAATAAAATGTAGGAATTAAATAGGTCAACAAGTCTCATTTAAATTCATTTTCCAGAATAATGCCAAGAAAGTTGAGAAAAAAATAAAATATGAAAAAAAGATATTTTTCGAAATTAAATTCCGAAAATTTCGGAAACGCGATAATATCCAAAAATGTCAAGAGTACTTTTTTGCTGTACATGCAAAGATCCTATGAAAGGTTTTATACATTTTCCTTCAATTTTGATAGGATTTGAGATACTTCGAAAATTGTCTAAAATTATCAGATTAATTTTCGAATTATTTCAGGAAATGTCAGTCTTAAATATTTCGACAAAAAAAATATAAGCATAGTGTTTGATTGAGCTGAAATCAGTTTTTGATTGAGCTGAAATTTTGCAGATGACAAAGCACTATGAAAATTTTATTAGAAAAAAAAATGGCGGACGTTATGGTTGATTATGTTACGATTCTCTACAAAACTTGTGGAGGATTTTGGGGTCGGAGATTATGAATTTTTTGTCAAAATTAAATAATTGAAGATGACTGCTCCAAATTGGGATATGGGGGTTTTTGAGATAGAATTCTAAAATTCCTCTTATAGAAAATCTACAATTTCTTTCATGTAAAATTTCTCATGGAAAAAACAAATATTCCTCTTATATTCTACATGTCCTTTTACATAAAATTCCTTTGATAGAAAATTCTAAAATTCCTATTATAGAAACGAGATTTATAATTATGGCCTGTAATTAGATTTTACAACTTGAATTTGACTCAGTTACGAGTGTTTGATTGAGCTAAAATTTTACATACATATGTATGTGAGATGAAAATGAAATATTGTAATGACCTTTTTTACGTAACACAATACCTAAAAGTAAAAAAATGTTTAAAGAAAAATATTTTCTTACTTAAATTTATATTTAACAATGTGAACAAATTTGAATTGTTAATGCGAAATATGCAACTAAAGCAACCTTATTTTTGACAATATTGAAATTTGTAATAAATAATGTTAAGAAGAATTGAAAAATACGTTGATATATCCTAATATATTAATTTGCATTAAAAATTATATTTTCTTAATTTTATCGAATTATTTTCTCTACAATAAATAATTACATTTTAATTTTATTTTAGTGCAAGATTAGATGATAAAAGTAAGATAGTCATGACTATATATTTAAACACATTTTTAAAATGTAAATAAAAGTTTTTCTACCGGTTTTTGCTATTGTTAAAAAATAAATGTAATTTGCACAAAATTCACATTTTTTTGACACACCACGTATATGACTGAAACATTTTGATGTCTGATAGTTAAATTTTGGTTTTTAGAATTTTTTATAAATATTTTTTTTAAATTAGCAGGTAGTAAAATGTTTTCATTCGATTCTAACTTACGTAGAAATACTGTATAAATATCAAGTGGTTTATTCCCAACTATTTAATACATTTTTATTTCATTCATTCTTTCTTTATATTCTCACAAAATTTTTGTTTTAGTTATTTTTGGATTAAGCCAAAAAATGTACTCTTTAATTGAAAAATGGTCACGTATATTTCTGGATGCTAAAAAAATATATTTAAAAAAAAAAGAAGTAATATTTTCTTAAAGACACCAATGATTTCATACGTTAGTGACCGTTCGAAAATTCGATATTAAAAATCTCTCTTGTTTATTGAATATTTTGTTTATTTTGAATGTGTTAGAAATATGGCACTCTTTTTAATTTTTGAATACTAGCTAATTTTTTTTATTAATTATTACTCTTACCGTGAAGTTTGTCAATACTTTCCAGATTTGTTGTACTTTTAGATTAACACGTCGGGTGTAACGCGAGGGGTTAAGACATATGTGAAATTTTACCAGAAAATTTTTTTTCAATATTTTTTATATGTGAAATTTGACCAGAAAATTTTTTTGTTGAATATTAATGATATTTAAAAACACCGGAAGTACACGACATCCCGCTTATTCAAATAACAAAATGTGGTATATTTCAGTTCTCCTCTGATAAGATAGTTTCAAATGTGAGTTTCACTTGGGGTCGAACGCAAATAATAGCGGAAAAAATTTATGTAACAAAACAAAGATATTAAAAAATTTATTCTGCTAAAATTTAATATCATTCAAAAAAGTGTTCATACCATTTTTATACTTTTAATTGTATACAGGGTGTTTCATAGGTGAACCAACATACGTTAACTGCAAATAGAGGACAATAAGGTGATTCCAAATAACTAATATTTGATGGGTCTAACCCGCCTCATAAGTGAGTTACAGGGTGTTTTGTCAAAATTGCTTATTTCTTCTAACCCTCGTTTCTTCGGAACCACATTTATTTCATATTTAGCAAGCTTGTTCTAGTCTATTAGGACATTCAACTGACATAGTAAGCAAAATAAAAATCCAGGTCCGGCTTCAAAAAAAAAATACCAAAATTATTTTCACGATGAACAACACTCTGTGTATCAGATTTTTAAAAATTGGATAATATATTCGAAAAGAGCGGAAAAAGTTAAGTAGGAATTCATGGTTTTTGAGACTGCACCTCTCATGTTGCTACTAAAACTTTTAACTCAAACTAAAAAATTGTTCATTTTCGTCGAATTCCTGCGATTTTGCTTAATATGGGAAATTGGTTTAGTGATGGTGCTCCTAGTTTTTAAGAGAAATAAATAATGTTTTTGGATGTAATATTTATGGTTTTACTTATAAAAAGAACAGATTGTTTCAATAATAGTAATATTTTAAACTTATTTGTATGTTTCTAAGGCAAATACATACAGTAAATAAAGTCCGCACCATATGGAAAAAAATGTTTTTTTTTATTAAATTATAATGGGCTACTTTTGTGATTTTTTAAAAAATTATTTTTAAATATATAAGGTCAAAATGTATTGTTTACACTGATTAATAATTTTAAATCTTAACGCTTTTGGGCCCTACTGACTTCTATTTTCAAATTTCGCGGGCTATGACGTACTACCTGTAACTCCTCCCCTTTTGCACATATTATATTTGGTGGTACAACTAAAATAATCGGTATATCCATTTTGAGTGGCTTCCGTTAATATTTAATAAGAAATAACATCCAAAACCAGAAGAATTTGGTTTAATGTGACTGTGCGTTAGCAACACACTTCTCACATACTTGAACTGCAGGCTTACCTAAATATAAATTTCATCGATTTTAATAATAGTGTATCATAAAATAATCCACATTAGGTAGATAATTTGATGTAGCTTTTATATATTCATTCTCAATTTTTCAAAACACTCCCACAATCACAAATAAAAAATTACAATCGATATAACATAAAGTTAAAGACGTAAACAAATTTTGGTTTCATAGACAATCCCGTTTTCAAAGTGACGTTATATAAATATATATAAAGAGCCAATTAAATCAAATCTCAGGTAGTACGTCATTATTTATTTTAATCTGCTATTTCTTAAAGAAAAAGTAAATTTGTGCAAAGTTATTTAAGGTATCATATTAGTCATTTAGTAAGTAATATCTGCATATTATCATATATATTAGATTTTGTTATACAAAAGTAGCCCATTATGGCTTAACACTACTTAATGGCTATATACTTATTAACATGTACGACTAGAATAATTTTTTTAAATTTTTAAAATTTTCCCTTGTTTTAGACGTAAATATTAATAAATATCTAGCCATTAAGTAGTGTTAAGCCATAATAATAATTTAATGAAAAAATAAATAAATACAAAAACATTATGTTTTAGTTTACCTTGATTCCATTCAGTTTTATTATTAAGAATCTACTTCTTCCTCATTTAATTTAAATATGTTTGGCTTAAATAACAAGATATTGTCATAATTTCCATAAAAAAAAAATTTAATAAACTGACTGGGCCAGAGTATCGATATATATATATATATAAAAAAGTTTCCTTTCTGGTGCTGACTTATGCAGACACACAGTATATATTTATAGGTATATTTATTGTGAAAAAACAAACAGATACGGCACGGAGTTTAGTGCCTAAACCATAACAATTCAAAAAAAAAATATATGCATATATGTATGAGGTAAATAAGAGTTATTTTTGAACAATATCTATAAATATACAGTGTGGTTCAAAAAAAATTGGCTTATTTAAGTTATATATTTTTATATGGCCTATATTTTTGTCCATTTTACTTTCCCGGTCCCCCCATCAAAGGGAAAGTATAGTGAACGAGCAAAAAAAAATTCGAGATTTCTATGGAAATATCCATTGTAAGGTCCCCCAAGAAGATTAAAACCATTTCCAGAGTATGGTCTGTCTATGTGTCTATGTGTAATCTTCCACGATAAATGCCGAACCCTTTGACCAATCAAGCTAAAATTTCGTATGAAGGGCCAGTGTGTGCCTCAAATGCGACCATTAGTTTTTGGTTTAAATTGGTAGAGTGGAAGGTCCTCAAGACCAACATTGATTGAATACAGATTTAAGATTTTTTGCCTTTTTTTAAATTTTAAGGACAAACAATAAACTTTAGTGCAAAATGTTGTAGTGCAAAATTTTAGAACATAAATTAATTCCTACAATTTTTGTATCAAACTTTTTCCAGAATTTCCAATAGTTCCGCAACTAGAGGACGCGCAAAAAATGTTCATTTAGATTTTCCGTAATTTTTCCAAATTTTGAGGACAAACAATGCACTTTAGTGCAAAATTTTCTTATTCAAAGTTGTAGAGCACCAAATTTGCTTTAACTTTTATCTTTAACTTTTTTCCAAATTCCCCATATTTTCGCCTCTAGAGGGAGAAAAATATACAGATTTAGGATTTTTCCCTTTTTTGGTTTGGAAGACAAACAATAGGGTTTAGTGCAAAATGTTCTGGTTTAAAGTTGTAGAGCATAAAATTCCCTACACCTTTTGTACTAAACTTTTTCCAGAATTCCCAATAATTTTCACTCATAATTTAGGTGATCCTAATTGTAGCAGTGTGCTATATATTGTGCGCATGCGCCTGCTTATGACATATGAATGTGTAATTAAAATAATCCTATTCTCTACAGTTGAGCCGGGAAAGTTTTGGGATGACACAGCCGATATTTTATATTCATCCTGAGAAGCTGATTTCAAAAACATATTAGATCTACAGACATTATAAAATGAATAGTTTTGAAGTTATAGACAATTGAAAATCAAATTTTTTCAACTTAAAGTGATTGTTCCGTCCAAACGACATAAATTCGGATAAAACGGCTTATATGTCAGTGTCTTAACATTTTGAGTTCTACTTGGTGACATAAGAAAAAAATGTATACAGGTTGATCAAAAGTACGCAAATTCTAATCAACCTCTATACATTTTTTTCTTACGTTACCAAGTAGAACTAAAAATGTTAAGAATGGAACATGTAAGCCGTTTTATCCGAATTTATGTCGTTTGGACGGAACAATCACTTTAAGTTGAAAAAATGCGATTTTTAATTGTCTATAACTTCAAAAGTATTTAGTTTATAATTTAAGTGTAAGAGCTTATTGAAATCAGCTTCTTGAAACGAAACTTTTAGTTGTTAAAAATAATTAATGTGATTAAGCTCAAATTATATTATGGGTTCATTCCACGAATAGAATTTGAAATATATCAGAAGTAAAATATTAAATATAAAAATTTTGGACGCCAGTCAGTTGATTTTTTGGTGTGATTAGAAACAATATTGACAAAACAACTGGGATATATATTTCAAAATCCGTCCTTTCTCTTTTTTTTGGAATTAAGGAAATTAAACTCAAATGAAACGTTATATTTGTTTATTTAACGATAAATCAGAGATTTTTCTTTTTTTCTTCAATAAAATAAAACTTAGCTTCTTTAAGGTAGGTTGAGGGTTTTGTTATTATAGATGTAAACTGTTCCGTCCTCAGTTGTCCAGGAAAAAAAGACTTCTTGGACCCGGCAAACTTGACCGTCCAGAAGAAAAACAACCGGCTCTGACGTTAGAACCAGCAGAAAAAGACCAAAAAGCCAAAAAAAAACCCCTATAATTAAAGGGGAGACAAGAAAGAAATCTTCAGTAGAAAACACGACAATACAACGATATGCAAAGTCTATTTCTGATATTAGATAGATATTAAATTGATAAAAATGGCAGGTTCTTAGCACGGGAAGATAATTTATATTAAAATGCCGAGAGTAGGGGACATGACGCGGATAAATAGGAAAGGGAAAATCAAGCGAACATGAAACTATAAAATATACAGAGTAGAGGAAGAATGAAAATACAGGGTGGCACAAGAAAACGTAACATTCTTAGAATGAAGCTAAAAATGTAAAAAAATATAGGGCTGTTCCATTTAAAAATATATAATTGGATATGCCAAATTTTTCTAAACTGCCCTGTATATTAATAAATATTTTTGAAATGTAGCTCTTATTTATCTACATAAATTATGAATATAAAAAGATTTTTTAAATTGTTGTGCTTTAGGCACTAAATTCTTTGCCGTATGTGGTGCCCCATCCTGTAAATATAATTACTAATTTTATAAGGAAAAATATTTATAACTAACTCGAACGGCGCCTGTTCTCGCTTATTTATGTTACATGGTATTTAAAAAAAAAATAAAATTGATTTCCTACACATCTAGATACCATAACGAACAAAATTTTAACATTTTCAAATTTTTTCAACAACAGTGTAATAATATTTATTAATTTTGACAACAAATTTTTAATCTCTGACCCCAAAAACCCCCACATAGAAATTTTCAATAGAATCAGTAAATAATCATAGATGTTGTCCGCCATCTTGATTCTATTTATTTTTTCAAAAAATTCATGGTGTCCGACCCCAAAAGCCCCACATACCAATTTTGAATAGAATCGGTAAATAATCAAAAATATTGTCCGCCATCTTGGAGTCAACACCTTGATTTTAATTAATTTTGCCAAAAGATTCAAAATATCCGACCCCATAAACCATCATATAAAAATTTTGAATAGAGTCGATAAATAATCATAAATATTGTCCGCCATCTTGGAGTCACCATCTTGATTGTTTTTTAATGCTGACAAAAAAATTCAAAATCTCCAACCCCAAAAACCCCCACATACGGATTTTGAATAAAATCGGTCTATAATCGTCCGCCATCTTGTATTTAAAATTCAAAATTTATTTCGCCCGCACATCTAGACACCATACCAATTTATTTCCTGCACATCTAGACAACAATTGAACACAATTATTAAGTTTTTAAATTTTTTCATCAACCACACAAAGCTCTACAATCGATACAAATAAACAATCAAAAGAGCAAACTCAATCGAAAAGATATATTTATATAATGTCTGAATTATATGGCAACACCGCAATTTACACACTTCTGTTAGGTACATAATAATGGCTTCTCCTATACACTTGTGTACATTTAAGTATATATGTGGCAACCCATTTACACTGATCGAATAGTGGCAACGGTTGCCACAAATAAATTTCCGTTATAATTTTAAAACTATGGAGGGTAAAGTTTAAATTCCAAGAACTACATGCTTGTTATCAAAGCGACCATAAATGATGTTGTATTAGTGTGTTAGTGTGTGTGTGTGTTTGGATGGATGTTGTAGTAACGATAACTCAAAAACTAATGAATAAAAAAATTTGAAATTTTGCATACACGATTCTGATACCCTAGATTAGATCTGATTAGATTTTGGTGCCAATCGCACAACCGGAAGTGGCAGTTGATGAGGGTGATGACGCCATTATTATACAAAACGGCAATAAAGTTTTACACATATATTTTGTATACCTTATAGTTTATTTTCATCTCATTAAAATTTTCGAAACTTTTGCCACTGTTGCCAGATTTACAAAAAAATAATTTTTTTTCATACTTTTTTGTGTCAACCTGTAAATTTTTGATTCCAAAATGGCGAGAGGTCATGTGCTGGCCACATCAGATTTTTTAACAGATTTTCAAGGATTTTTCAAATATTTTTCATATAAAAAATTTAATTTTATTTAAAAAAATTATAAAAATCCAGTTTAAGTTGAATTTGTAAACAATTTTTCAAGGATATTTCAAAACGTTTTATGGATTTTTCAAGGATTTTGTCAAGATTTTTCTCATGAATATTCCAGGATTTTCCAAGGACTTTTTAATGGTTTTTTTAATGGTTTCTTTAATGGATTTTTAAGGATTTTTTTAAAAATTCAAGGATTCTTTATTCATGAATTTTTCTAGGAAGTATTTAAAGATATTTTATGGATTTTTCAAGAAATTTTCATTTTTTATCATTTTCCCTTTAAGCAGGTTTCAAATATTTACCAAGGATTTTTTAAGGATATTCTATTGTTTATTCAAGAAATTTTCACTTTTTAAGAATTTTCCAAGGATCTTTAACGTTTAAAAAAATTTTCATGGTTTTTTTATCATATTTTCAATAATTTTTCAAATATTTTTCGTTTAAGAAAATCATTTTTGTAAAAAAAAAATTAAAATTTAGTTTTCCAAAGATTTTGACAAGATTTTTCTCATGAGTATTTACAAGATTATCCAAGAAATTATAAATGAGTTTTTAAGGGATTTTCAAGGGTTTTTAAAAAAATTCAAAGATTCTTCATTCATGAATTTTTCTAGGAAGTTTTGTAATTTTTTATTTAAAGATATTTTTTGAATTTTTCAAGAAATTTTCAATTTTCAGCATTTTCCATGACCTTTGAAGCAAGTTTCAAATATTTTCAAGGATTATTTAAGGATTTTTATGGATTATTCAAAAATTTTTCACTTTTTACCTCTCGACCTTCAGATAAGAGAGGTATAGGAATCATGCTAAAAATTGGGTAGTGAGTTTTCAATGGATAAACACGTTTTGGGGTCTCTAGAATACGATTTTAATATTTTCGCGATGATGTCTGTGTGTGTGTGTTAGTGTGTGTGTTTGGATGGATGTTGTAGTAACGATAACTCAAAAACTACTGAATGAAAAAATTTGAAATTTTGCATACAGGATTCTGATACCCTAGATTAGATCTGATTAGATTTTGGTGCCAATCGCACAACCGGAAGTGGCAGTTGCTATGAGTGATGACGTCATTACTATACAAAAAGGCAATAAAGTTTTACACATTTATTTTGTATACACTACAGTTTATTTTCGTATTATTAAAGTTTTCAAAACTTTGGCCATTGTTGCCAGGTTTACAAAAAAGTAATTTTTTTTCATACTTTTTTGTGTCAACCTGTAAATTTTTGATTCAAAAATGGCGAGAGGTCATGTGCTGGCCACATCAGATTTTTAAGAATATTTCAAGGACATTTAAAGTTTCAAACATTTTTCAAGGATTTTTTAACAGATTTTCAAGAATTTTTCAAATATTTTTCATTTAAAAATATCATTTTTGTTAAAAAAAATTATAAAATCCAGTTTAAGTAAAAGATTTTTCAAGGATTTTAAAACACATTTAGTTATTTTTCAAGAATTTTGTCAAGATTTTCCCATGATTATTCCAGGATTTTCCAAGGACTTTTCAAGGAGTTTTTAGGGATTTCCAATGATTTTTTAAAAAAATTTAAGGATTTTTAATTTATGAATTTTTTTAGGAAGGCTTATAATTTTTTTAAGGGTTTTAGAAGGTTTTTTCATCAAAAATCTAATTATCCCTTCTTTAACAACGACCGCATCATCGTTTACGTCATAGCCTATAGAAAATGGCGTCTGATAGACCCTTATGAGGTAGCTCTATTGTCATCCCAGTAAAATACAATAAATTAGTCAACATTTAATTATGTCAGAGACATCTAAAAATTACAAATTAAAAAAAATATATTAAATCAGTCGTACGCCACTGAAGTTGAGGTAGGTCATGTTGAACTTGACCTGAATTAGACATAATAAGGTTATCAGTCTACGATTTTATTTCGAGGTCCGCAGTGTTGCCAATCATATTTTAACTTATAGTATTTGTATAAAAATTACAACTTGATTAGTGGAATTTATATTTATTTTTATTAAAGTAATTATAATTGCATTTCAATTTTTTTAGTTTAAGATGTACTAAGTATAAAAATTTAAACAGAATTTATTATGTTGTATTTTTTTAATATTTTAATTTTGTGCTCGTACCGCAACTTGGCAACACTACGACAGATGATTAAGAGTTTACAAATTTCGTTTCTTTTTGCGTTATATACAAAAAATATAGAAAGAAAACATATAAAAATTGTAACAGTATAAACAAAGCACATTTTTTCGTCATAAACCATTAACATAACTTAAAAAAACCTTTAGCAAATAACTAAAGTTAAATAGTCTAGAATTTTTATGTCTAGTAGTTCTTGTATAAACTTGTCCGGCTGTCAAGACCCTCTATCTAGAATTTGCGTGGTACGCAACCGGCGCGGCGTTCTCTCAGTCGATAAATCAGTTAACTCTGTTTCTGACCAAGCTTACTATGCACGTAAGCTCGAAGCTCGTTGTGCGCCTGTTTTATCCGACCAATTTTTTTCCAATCTGATTGCATTGAAGTATTTACTGCTGGCTAAGAGTCGTTTAGGTACTAGTTCTTCATTAACAGTGGCGTACAACAACATTTTAAAAGATGCAGATTTGATTTTAATATTTAATTTCAAACTTATAAAGGACGGGATATATAAAAAATGGGAAAACAAGTATCAGTTTCCTGCTTATGAAACTTTATCATACAAGTTAGGAAACCAAAAAAGAAGAAGAATAAGAAGAAGAAAAAGGAAAAGGAACAGGAAGAGGAACAGGAAGATGAACAGGAAGATGAACAGGAAGAGGAATAGGAAGAGGAAGAGGAACAGTAAGTGGAACAGGAAGAGGAACAGGAACAAGTATCACCAAGACTGACAAAAATCAGTTTCCTGCTTATGAAACTTTACTATAGTAGTTAGAAACCCAAAAAAGAAGATAAAAAGGAAAAGGAAAAGGAACAGGAAGAGGAACTGGAAGAGGAACATGAATATAAACAGGGACAAGTATCACCAAGACTGATAAAAATCAGTTTTCTGCTTATGAAACTTTATCATAGGAGTTAGAAAATCAAAAAAGAAGAAAAATAATAAAAAGAAAAAGGAAAATGGAATGGAAAAGAAAGAGGGACAGGAACAGGAACAAGTATCACTAAGACTGATAAAAATCAGTTTCCTGCTTATGAAACTTTATCATAGAAGTTAGGAAACCTAAAGAAGAAGAATAATAAGAAGAAGAAAAAGGAGAAGGAAAAGAAAGAGGAAGAAGCAGAGGAAGAGCATCAGGAAGAGGAACAGGAAGAAAAACAGGAACAAGTATCACCAAGACTGATAAAAATCAGTTTCCTGCTTATGCAACTTTATCATAGAAGTAAAAAAATCAAAAAAGAAGAGGAAAAAGGAAAAGGAAAAAAATAAGGAAGAGGAACAGGAAGGGGCAAAAGAACAAGTATCAAGAACAAGGAATTTTTAAGGAATTTTTAAGGAATTTTTAAGGAATTTTTAAGGAATTTTTAAGGAATTTTTAAGGAATTTTTAAGGAATTTTTAAGGAATTTTTAAGGAATTTTTAAGGAATTTTTAAGGAATTTATAAGGGTTTTAGTATTATTCTAAGTCTGTTTCACTTTTTTGAATAAGAATACTTCAAGAAATTTTCAAGGATTTTTAAGGATTTTGCAAGGATTATTTAAGGATATTTTATTGATTTTTCAAGAAATTTTCAATTTTTAACGATTTTTAAAGAACCTTTAAAGCAAGTTTAAAAAAAAATTCAAGAATTTTTCACACGTTTTTATAAAAAACTCATTTAAAAAAATAAAATTTTTGATATAAAAATCAAATTTTTACTAAAAAAAATTATGTTGAATTTTTAAAGGATTCTTCTATGTTATTTCAAGGACTTTTCAAGGATGTTGTCAAGATTTTCCATAGATTTTGGGACTTTTTAAGGAATTTTTTTTAGATTGTTACAAAAATTCTTCATTTCATCAGTTTTCCAAGGAAGTTTTGTAGGTTTTAAGGATTTTACAAGGATTATTCAACAAAAAAATCTCTCGTTGAACAACGACCAAAAAGGTTCAGAAAAATTTTATTTCTTTAATCACAAAAATTTAAAATGATCTTTAACAGAAAATTTAGTGAAATTGGGCATCATTTAAATAAAATTTCTACGATTTAACAAAAAGTTTCCACATTGAGGAAAATTACATAAAAAAATTAATGAAAAATCTAAAAAAAACTTCACTTGAATTTTATTTAATAGCATTTGTTTACATACCAATTCCTTTTTAAATAATTTAATTTTATTTATTACTAACTTACCATGTTTGCGCTATTCTTATATAATTTGCTTAACAACGTGAGGCGTTTTTAAAGAAACTAATAAGAGAGCAGTCATATTAATCATTACATAAAATAGAAAAGAAAAAACAACATACAATTTTTAAAGCAAAATATTAAAATCCCTCGGTATATAATAATTGTCTTATTAAAGTAGTAGAGTTGCTAAGTAAGAATAAAAAAATTAAATATGCTTTTGGGGCACATAATGCATACCCGGCAAAAAAATGCATAATTAACAAAACACAAGAGCAAAGGTCATGTACAGAAAAAGAGGAGGGATTAAAGAAACTGGGAATCTTTTTTGAAACGAAAGTAGATAGTCTACGTTTGTTCTACCTAACATATAGGGAATTCAACGTGTTAGAGAGAGGGAGAGGTATAGAAAATTCAGCATGTCAGAAAGAGAGAGCCAGTGTTCAGGTCCCTCAGCTATGTCAGCATCCTCTGGTAGTGCTGTTAGACCTGACATAGCTGAGAGACCTGAAGACCGGCTGCGTACTATTTCAGGTCCGTCAGATCCCACTGCTCGGGCAGCATCCTCTGGCAGTGCTGTCACACTTGACATAGCTGAGGGACTTGAAGACTGACTGCAGAGTACTTCAGGTCCGTCAAATCCCACTGCTCGGGCAGCATCTTGTGGCAGTTCTGTCATACCTGACGTAGCTGAGAGACCTGAAGACCGGCTGCGTAGTATTTCAGGTCCGTCAGATCCCATTGCTCGGTCAGCATCCTCTGGTAGTGCTGTTAGACCTGACATAGCTGAGAGACCTGAAGACCGGCTGCGTACTATTTCAGGTCCGTCAGATCCCACTGCTCGGGCAGCATCCTCTGGCAGTGCTGTCACACTTGACATAGCTGAGGGACCTGAAGACTGACTGCAGAGTACTTCAGGTCCGTCAAATCCCACTGCTCGGGCAGCATCTTGTGGTAGTTCTGTCATACCTGACGTAGCTGAGAGACCTGAAGACCGGCTGCGTAGTATTTCAGGTCCGTCAGATCCCATTGCTCGGTCAGCATCCTCTGGTAGTGCTGTGAGACCTGACGTAGCTGAGGAACCTGAAGACCGGCTCTCTCTTTCTGATACGTTGAAATCACTATATATGTTAGGTAGAACAAACGTAGACTCCTCGCGAAAAAAAAGGGTCAGTGTCGAGTCAATAGTAGTAAGTGATTAATTGTCGTTATATTGTAGTTTTATTTAAATTTTGAATATTAAAAGCTATACCGGGTGGATCAACAAATGATATTTCAACAGCGATACTCTCACCACCCTCCTTAGAGTGAAATTGAGAGTACTACTGGGTTAAAATTATATTTATCTCTTGTGTTTTTTTCCTATTTACTTTGTTAAACTTTTAATGCAGAACTATATTTATTACCAATTAAATATAGAAAAATTGTGCAAAAACAGTGGTGTAGAAATAATCAGTATTGTAGTGAAAATATAAATAACAAGACAATTAAATTGAAAGGCGATCTCCACCCTCTGATTTATTGGCCTCTGACTTGGCACGATCTTGAGCTCTACAATTTTGAAATTGAAATTAAAACTAGTTTTTCTTGACCACTTGAACTGCTTTATACTAATTTTATATTAAATTTAAGGCCGTGGATTCTTAAATGTCTACCACTGAAAATAAGAATTATTATCTACATCTCATCTTTGTATATTTTAGAATGGATTCTTAGTATAAACATAGAAAAATTTATAATTAGTTTATTGGAATAGGGTTAAACTTGTTTATATAAAAAAAATATTTTCAAATTATTTTCCCCTCGTTGACAAGTGACATTTTGGAACGGTGTGAATTTTTAATTTTATTATTTATTTTTTCGTTTGTGACGTGCAAAAATGTTGTTACACCACTGGTAAGTTAAAGTACACTAGTTGTTTATTATCTGGTACGAGGCATATGAGAATCGAGCTCATGAATGAAGCTCGAGATTGATATAAGGTTATGGGATTGGGATTGACGGGTAGCGAAATGGTTATAGGATCGTTTGCAATCAGCATGGTGATTTGTGAAAGATTTAAATGGTTAACAATATGGTTGGTTTGATTCTAAAAAAAGTAGGTTTGATCAAGAATTTTAAACAAAAAAAAGTTGATTAACAATTTCAAGAATTTTGACCAGCTTAGTTATGCCAAATCTCACTGATGATGTCACGAGTGAACCAAAACCTTGGAGATTTTATATTGTTTTATACTAAATAAATAACATTCATTTATTTATTTTTTATTTTCGATAAATATTTTTGACAAACTGCAATTTTAATACTGATAATAAATATTGAAAAAATAGACCAAATGGAGATTTTAATGGTATTTTTATTCTATTATTTTACTTTTTATTTTCCGTATATGTATGTCACTAATGGATTATATTGTCGATTTGTGTTACATATTTTTTATGAATTGAAAATTACAATATCATATTTCCCTGAATGACAATATAAATTACTAATTTATTTTATGATCTATAAACGATAATAAATTTAATTTTAATATACCTAATCCATTACAAATGCTTTTATAGCTGAAAATATCACATTTATAATTAAATTTGAGAAACACAATAAACATTATATAAACAAAATATATTAAAAGAGAAATTAAAGAAGAAAGGAAACAACCGATATAATGCGAGAAAAAAATATACAAATTGTTACATAAATGATAAAATATGGAAATTAGAATAGGCGAGACAAAAAAATTGAATAAAGGACGTGGAAGAGAACATACAGTGAAAGATCACTAGATGAAGATCAAGAATTGTTAAAGTCAGCTATATAGGGAAGATTTTCTCAGAGCACATTCTTCTTTTCCGACACTCGCTCACAACGACATATTTTCAGTGGAACCAAACATTCTATGAACAAATTGACATAGTCACCATGTGAAGCCCACTCAGTCCAGTTGTGGCCCAATTTTTACATGGAAAAGTTTCAAGAAAAATCCATCGGCACTGCTAAAAACAATCCAAATATTGGCTGAGGTACGTGAATGACAGAATTGTTGTCTGGAGTCATGGAATAGAAGACCTGCAGAACGTCCTAAACCATCTGAACAGTTTTCATCCTGAAGTCCCATTTACCATGGAAATAGAGAAGATGAACTAGGCCACAGAGTGTGCAGAAAGAAAACACACACTGATCAAACCTGCAACGTGGATCCAACCATCATCCAAAACAAAAACGGACTGTTATCAACACCTTAGAATACAGAGCGTTCAGGGTATTTGAACCAAGATGAAATAAAATATCTAACTACAGTGCTACAAGCAAACGGATAGAACAAAGAAGCCATAACTCGTACTAAGCGCCAAAGGGAGAAGAATAACAATCCTGTTGAAGAACAATACCAAGGAACTATCTATCTGTGGTACATAGAAGGTGTCACTGGTCGGAATGGGAAAATTTTGAAGGAAAAGAAAATTAGCACCATTTATAAACCAATAAATAAAATTGGAGAGTGTCTAAAAGCAGCAAAAGACCGCAGAGATCCACTCACATTAGCAGGAGTCTATGGAATTCCGTCACTTGTGGAAAAGTGTATGTACGACACATAAAGAGAAACATGAGCACTTGAATAACGGAACACAAACGAAACTGTTTAGGACAGTCCAAAAAGTCTGCAACACATATTATCCGACGCACACCATAAGATCGTTTTTGAAAACACCGATCTACTAGCAACGTCAAGACATTACTCGATCAGATTGAACTTGGAGCAATAGAAATATACAAACACAAAGAGCACTTCAATAGAAAGAAAAAAAATAGTACCACCTTGGATCTGAAATACAGCACTAAAATATATAAATGACACACTCGAAGCGAAGGAGGGTTCCGTTTCAGTTGATACTTCACGAAGAGTATTTCGTCCATGGCACTGAAGATGGCTACTACAGTTGCAGTCGAATCGTTTTTAAGTGAAAACCACAGAAGACCACAGTCCAGCCCGGAAAAGAAAAATTACATTAACCCCGGTCGTGAAAACTCATAACAACAACAATAAAACTTAAAAAATCGTACTAAAACGAAAAATGTTAAATATAGAAAAAGTACAGAAGAAAACAAACTGTAGTAACGTTGTAAATACATACAAACAGAATGGAAATAATGTAAATACAGAGGGACGAAGAAAAGGACAAAAAAATAGTAATGGTTTAATGATAAATGAACAAAAATTGGAAAAGAAAAATCCCTTTTTTTGCTAACCATTTGGTAAATAATTTTCAATCAAATAAAATAGATGTAGCAGAAATCCTAAAAGAAAAAAAAGAAGTAACCATCAGATAAACAGAACCAGTTACACAAAGGAACCAGCAGAAGAAATAAAGACACACAGTAACCCAAAAAAGCACCTAGTTATGAAATAATAACAAAGGAAATTGGTTTACATATTTAATGAAACTTTTAGACTAAAACATGTGCCTACTTGCTGGAAAGAAGCAGAGGTCATCATGATTCCCAAACCTGGAAAACCTAAAAACGAGGTCTGGTCACACAGCCAATATCACTCTTGTCAGTTATAAAAAAAATATTTTTAAAAAGACTTAAACCTATTATTAAAGAAAACTGCATAATTCCTTCCCACCAGTTTGTATTTAGAGAAAAGCATGCCATAATGGACCAAGTGCATAGACTTATTGATGAGCTAGAAAAATCACTAGAAGAAAAGAAGGTATGTTCAGCAGCATTCCTGAACATGGCTTAGGCGTTCCATAAAGTATGGCATCAAGGACTTGAACATAAACGTAAAAAATTTCTACCAGAACAATACAGCTTGCTGCTAAAATCTTATATTAGTAAAAGAATATTTCGTAGTAGATGCAAAGACCAATATTCAGAATCAATCCGCACTAGTGCCTATGTTTTATTTATTAAGAAAATTTTTGTTTAATGACAAAAAAATATTTTTGCTAAATTTTTTTTTAAATCTAGGCGCTTGTAGAAAAAATATTGTTCCTAACACTTGCGTAAAGTATCTTTTCCCCACTTAATTGCATGCCCGAAGTCCGCTTCGCGTCGTTCGGGCAACAACAATTGCGTGCGGAAAAGTATAACTTTCCGCACTTGTTAGGAAAATAACTATTCTTTTAATCAAATAAATCTAAAATTAAAATTTTAAATTTTATACAAATGAAAAATATTCACAAATTTTAAAGCTTTAGACCCCTATAATTTTTTTGTTAATAGGCACAAACTTTTCGTAATATAATTTTTGTTAATTCCAAATCTAAAATCAAAATTCCATGGGAAACAAACAGACTTATAGAATTTAATAACTCTGTTTATCCCAAGTATTTTTATGTACTATAAACACTAGACTAGACTAGACAGTCGACCAACCTGAATACAGCGTCTCAGGATTTATTATCTTAACACAAATAAATAATTTACGTGAACTATAAGGGGTATTTATTCACCCCGATTATTATTATTGAAAATCATTTTTTTTACATTTTTTATTTTTATAGAGCAACAGCTCTCATTCACTAATCACTGTAAAAATAATATTCACAATTTTAATACATTTAATACCTCAGAAAATATGAAGCTATTTCTAGAACCAAAAGATTATTTGTAAGTGGGGGTTTCTAACGGTTTTATTTTCTTTCTAGTATGAAAATCGACTCGTCCGGTGATCAGAGTTACATCTGCACTTGTCTCTCTTATTAATATTATAGTGCTGAGACAAATTTAAATTTGAATCTATTTTTAGATTATGGAATATTAAAAAATACGCTACAGTCTAAAAAGATAAACCAAAGATGAATCTTATTAAATTAAAAGGAAATATAAATTTGTTTTCTAAATTCTGGATAATTTTCCAGTGAAATTTAACCAACCCGATTAGTCACTTAATAGGATAAAATACTCTCTGAAAGCGACTAACCAAGTACAACTTGGTGCCGGTAGAAGATGGAATCCGTCCACCATCATATTGCCTTATAGGGGGAACAGACACCACGCATTAAATCAAAAACAGAGAAACTATACACTCTGACCATTACCAAACACGTTTCATCCTTATAGGAATCATCAGTGGTACTTTGTCGGAACTTAATCTCTCTGTTTTTGATTTAATGGCGTGGTATCCGCTCCCCCTTATAAGGCATTATGATGGCGGATAGGTTCCATCTACCGGTATTAAATTGTACTTGTACAGAGAATTTTATCCTATTAAGTGACTTCTATAGATGTCCTGATTATATACCATTTTTATATTAAAAGGTTATCAAATTAGTTTTTAAACCAACCTGTATTTTTTTTCTATTTTTAAAACGAGTTTTTTTTCAGTCTGAATTTAGTCACAAAATTTGGTCAATATTCTCAATAAAATTTTTATTGATTCAAATTGTTAATTTTTTAGACCGGTCTAAATTTAATTTTACTGTTTAATTTTAGACAAATATTTTTTTTTAATATCCGTTTGCCTAAACTACTTAATATGTCTTAAATAAGGTAATAATTTTTTTTTTAAGTTTGCTACAAGGTTTGATACTTTTATTACACTCTCGTTGAATATAAAACTTTTTAAAATGAGTGTGGACTTTTCTATATAATACCTGCAAAAAGAATGAGGAATATGGTTTTATGTAAAAAGTTTAGTTTTATTAAAGAAGTTAGCAAATAAAGGAAGTCTAGATGAGTTTTAAAACTATTAGAAACGCCATCAACGTAAAATAATAATACTACTACTAAGTATTAACTGTAATAAAAAAATATTTAAGAATTAATAATAGGAATGAGCACCGTCCTGAAATATTTTATAATTGTTTATTCGTGTATAAAATGAATCTCTAGTAATGGAAATATGAACATGGCGCGGTCAACCGTTTATTATACCAGCTCCAGCTGTTTCGCTCTGAACCAACTCTGGATGGATTCACATTTACTTCATTACTGAAATTTGTTGTCTATGCCTGTCTGTCTGAGTCTTTGTTTTTCGATGACGAAGGAAAATTTATTCAACTCAACCGTTTATTTTTGATGCGGTAATATTAATACTTATTTGTAAATGCAATTTTTGCTTGGTAGGTAAGTTTATTTATTTAAAAATTCTATAAAATAGAGCATGAATATTTTTATAATTGAAAAATTAATAGACAAAATAAATCAGGGATAAATCATACTGTGTTAATTTAAAATTCTGGTTTGTTTTCGCAAAACTGTTTTAATCGACAAAAAACTCCATTATCGATACAAAGACAGTTATTATATCATTTTTATCGAATTTATGTGTAATATAGCGCTGGTTTATGGTGCTTTTTTTAATCGTTTTAATCCGTTATTTTTTAATATATATTCCTCCACCAGATGGCGTATTGAACAATTTCTCAATTGGCACACAATTGGATTATACTATTTTTTAACGTAGTCGGAGATATTTTCCATGCCATAACTTTTTTTAATCGAAAGTGTAAAAAGAAATCGTCTGTGTCACTTCAGAACTTTCTTGGCTCGGCTGTAGAGAATATGATTATTTTAGTTACAAAATACAAAGCATTGCATTAATTTATGGAACAAATTTTAAATAGCAAGCCGATGGTGAATACGTCTATCGAATTGATATTTTAATGTTGAAAATGACATAAGCGGGCGCATGCGCACATCGCTACAATTATAATCGTCTAAAATCATGGGTTCCGGAAAAGTTTCATACAAAAGTTGTAGGGAATTTTATGCTCTGCAACTTTGCACTAGAACATTTTGCACTTATGTCTTCAAAATTAGAAATAAAGCAAAAAGCTTAAGGTGTATATATTTCGCCCTCTAGCAGCGAAACTATGGGGAATTCGAAAATAAAGTTAAATATAAAATAAAGTAATAAAACTCGACGTCAAAGTACCACAATTAGATATAAAATTTAAAATTGAAGAGATAAAAAACATAATTCATTGGTCCTTACTGTCATTGTCTTCTTGTTTTATCATCTTTTCATTCTCGTTTAATACACACCTTTCTTATGCCCCTTACTTGTCAGTTCGTTATCCACTTTTTGCACCTGATCTCTTCATTTCTGTAACAATTTCTAAATTATGTCTGTTAACTTTAAATTTGTTTATTTAGATAACACAATCAATTTAGTTTTAACACCCATCAGGTATTTTTTGTTTTGATTTGTAACATTTTATTCATGGGTCAACTGTCACTTGTCATAGATTTTTTTTTTAATAATTTTACTTTACTCCATTTCTTAATGTTGACAATATAAATAAAAACATGTTGCAAATTCCGTATCGTCCGTTGATGGGATATCAGCTAGAACGGTACCTTGCGGTACTCCTGCGTTTATAGGTTTGTAGGCTGAGAGTTATTCGTCGAGTTTGACTGATTTTATAGTTAGATACAATTGGTCAGGTAGTTTGTCTTTTTTAATTTATATACTAGTCCTAGATGCCATACTTTTTCAAAAGCTTCGATGCTTTCTTTGATATCATTGACGATTCTATGGCCATTATTGGATTGTAGAGTGGTTCTCTCCAAATTGATGTATATGGATTATGTCCTCTAGACGTACCATTTTTTCCAATCTGCAGAAGACTTATAGGCCTGTAGGAGCCAGCTTCGTTGGGAGGTTTTCCAGGTTTACCAACCATGATGATCTGCGCGTGTTTCCATTGTACAGGAAAATAACAAAGGCGAGTCATACTGTTAAATATTGTTGTTAGCAGCTTTGCATGGAAGATTTTTCAATATTGTAGCTTCGATTAGGTCATATCCTGGTGATTTGTAGGGGTTAAGCCGATTTATTGCTCTTCGTACTTCTGTTGATTAAAAACTCCTCATGGGTGATGTCAATTGACAAGGAGCATTTAGGAATTCTTCAATTTCATGATCGTTGTCATTTCTTAAGTATGGTGTAAATATTTTTGTGAATTGGTTCGGTTTTTCTATGTTTGAACGCGCCCATGTGTCGTTCGGATTGGTGGTGAAGGTAGAATTGGACATTTGAATCTCTTAGTTGCCTTCCAGAGCGAGTGTTCCTGGCTTCTCTTATAGCTGAACTTAGTTCGTGTGTTAGCCTATTTAGATATGTTTTGTCTAATGGATTCCTAATATTTTTCCATCTACGTCTTGCTGTAAATTTTTCATGGACTAACTCTTTAATATGTAGTGGTAAGTTATAGATTTCTTGGACTGTCTTTTTTTTCTGGTGTAGAAGATCAGACAACTTTCTGGATATTAGTTTTCGAGTTCGTGATTTTCTTTTATTCGTATATTTAAGGTGATATAATTTTGGAATTCTACCTAGTTTGTATTTTTGCTGCTAAGTCTTGGTGGTAGGTTTTTCCAAATTGGGCTGGTGCTTATTGTAATTATTAGACGTCAGGTCGAAGCTAGATTCCACGCTATTATATATCTCAGAAATACCTCTGTGCAAAGTCCAATAAATCCATAATATCATTTGGGTTAGTTGGTGAATAGGTCGGTTGGCCCTTTGATATATAATTGAGATTGTTTTGTTGTATAGTGGAAAGCAGATTCCTACTTTCAGGATTGATTGCTCTGGATCCCCATCCAGTCGCTTGCTACTAGGAAGCGTGGACCGAGATTAAGTAAGAAGTCTTTATACTCTTCTGATGATATTGCATATCTGCAAAACATAAATTATGCCAAAAAGTTTCTGCCTATTAAGAGAAAAAATTCATGTTTCTAGAATTTTTACTTTCCCGACCTACCTGTGCGAAGGGAAAGTATTGTGAACGAGCTAAAAAAATTTTCGAGATAAAGATGGAAATATCCATTTTGAAGTCACCTGATTAAGACCATTCCCAGATGGAAGTCTGTCTGTCTGTCTGTGTTTGTATTCTTCCACGATAAAGTCCACAGGTTTAATCCGATTAAGCTGAAATTTGGTATATGGGTTTGGGTTACCCATCGGAAGAACCGATTAGTTTTTGTATGACATCCGTTTAACGGAAGTGTCACTAACAACAAATGACAGATGCAATATGTCACGGAATTCGAATTGTAATATGTCATTTGAAAGTCCTTGAAAAACTCTATTCAGAACAGTCAAAATTATTCCTCTAACTGTCACCTGTCAATAATAAAAAAAATGTCAAAATTTCAAACTTAAACATTAAATATCTGAAAAAGTATTCGTGGATACTCGTCGGGAAAGTTTTGGAGTGACACAACCGATTTTTTTTACTTTTTGGTATTTTTTTGTCTTTTTTATTTTGTCTCTTTTTTGCTTTTTTTTGGTCTTCTTTTTGTTTTTTTTTTTATTATTTTTCCTTTATTGCCTATTTTTTTTGACTTTTTAATGAGGCTTTTTCTTTTTGCCTGTGTTGTTACCATTTTTGTATTTTTACCTCTCGCCCTTCAGATAAGAGAGGTATAGGAATCATGCTAAAAATTGGGTAGTGAGTTTTCAATGGATAAACACGTTTTGGGGTCCCTAGAATATGATTTTAATATTTTCGCGATGATGTCTGTGTGTGTGTGTGTGTGTGTTAGTGTGTGTGTGTGTGTGTGTTAGTGTGTTAGTGTGTGTGTGTGTTTGGATGGATGTTGTAGTAACGATAACTCAAAAACTACTGAATAAAAAAATTTGAAATTTTGCATACAGAATTCTTATACCCTAGATTAGATCTGATTAGATTTTGGTGCCAATCGCACAACCGGAAGTGGCAGTTGCTATGGGTGATGACGCCATTATTATAAAAAACGGCAATTAAGTTTTACACATATATTTTGTATACCCTATAGTTTATTTTTATCTCATTAAAATTTTCTAAACTTTTGCCGTTGTTGCCAGATTTACAAAAATATAATTTTTTTTCATACTTTTTTGTGTCAACCTGTAAATTTTTGATTCAAAAATGGCGAGAGGTCATGTGCTGGCCACATCAGATTTTTTTATCTTTTTTGTTGCATTTTTACTAGTCTTTTGCCTTTTTTGCCTTTTTTGCCTTTTTTGTCTTTTTTGCCTTTTTTTTACTTTTTTGGCGTATTTTGGTTTTTTGCCTTTATTTGGCATATTTTTGTCACTTTTTAAAACTTTTTTTTTGCCTTTATTTTTCCTCTATTCTGCTTTTTTAGTTAACTTTTTTGTATGTTTTTTTTCATTTTTGGCGTATTTTTCAATTTATCATTTTAATTCTTTTTCTGCCTTTTTTGCCTTTATTTTTCTTTCTTTTTTTTGTCCAGTTTTTTTTGCATTTTTTGCCTTTTTTCCTTTTTTCCTTTTTTAATTATAGTTTTAATTTATGCTGATATTTAGCAATTCTTTATCATTTTTAACAATTTTTTTGCCATTTTTTGAAATAATTCATTATCTTATTGGTATTCATAATAACAAGGTGACATTTTAAGTAATTTTTATCGTTTTTCATTTCAGTTAATTTTTGTGTATTTTTGCAAAGTTTACCCATTTTTTTCCTGCAATTTATTTCATTTTTACCGCATTTTACTTTTACATTCAGAAATTTTGTATTTTGTAATTAAAATAATCTCATTCTCCACACCCGAGCTGGGAAAGTTCTGGGATGACACAGCCGATTTTTTTTATCTTGAACGACTATGTTAATTTTCAGCAACTATTTAAACAAAAAAAAACTCTTTTAGTAGACCACCGGTAGTCGAAAATAAAATAAAATAAAACCCCATAAGAACTTGGTAAAAACACATGGTTAAAACAACAATAAAACCAAAATGAAATGCAAAACGGTTATTATGTATGCGTGTTGTCAAAACGACCTCTGCCGCTTGTTTAACATGTAAATTTATGTTAAGTTACTGCGTTTTTTGTAATGCAACCGTACCTTAATTGTTATATATACAAGGCGCCATGGGAATGAACCCAAAGTCTATAGATTATGACCATTTAAAAACCCTAGATAGATTTTTTCATTTTTTTTCCAGAAATTATTAATCTAATTCACTATTAAAGGAGGGTATCGTTTTAAATGGGTGTTTTGGGTTTCTCATAAAAACAATTTTTATGTTTCAAAAACTTGAAAATCAAAGAGAGGAAAATGAAAATTTGTTTTTATATTAAAACTATGAGCTTAAAATGAATTTCCATTGTGTGAAATTCTAAATTACCTGATATTTAGGGTGTATACGCGACGGCTAAAATTATTAATAAATTAAACATATTTAATGCAAGAAATCTCTTTGTAATGGAAAAAAATAAATCACTAATATTTTTAAAAATATTACATCTGCCTGAAATGGCTCTAATATTTAACAATTGTAAACTGAAAAATCCAAGAACTATGGAGAAGTTTGACATTTATTATTAAAATCTCAGTTGTTAAGCCAATTTGTAAATATGGCAACAACGCATGTCTTAACACAGAACCACAGTATATGTAACAAGAAGAATAAGCATTCGTAATAAGAAATAAATATTTCTCCAAATAGATTTAAATATTTTTTTAGGTTATACCTTAAACCTAAACAACGTTTAAATAAGGCAATCCAGAACACGTGACCAAACATCATTTTGTATGTGTTTTATGTTTATTTGATGTATTTTGTGCTTTTAGAAAGTGTTTGAAATAAAAATAATTGCTGTTTCAAATAATAAGCAAATAAGAAAAAAAGATAACAGCTTATAACATACATAATGAGAGTATAAAAAAATACATATACAATACTCCTGGAATTGATGTAAAACTCGAGAAGATGACTTTCCATCATCAGTGACTGCTTTACTGCTTTCCACATAATCTAATATTTGGTCCTCACACACAGTTTTTACAGCAAAGAACAAGTCAAGGTCTACAAGAGTTTGTCAGCATATAAATATTTTTCATGGTTTTTTGAGAGATCATTCCGTTCTGGTTTATGTGGAAAATATAGTTCACTAGGTATTCTATAAAATCTAACAGTTTCACGACCTCTTCGACTCCCACAATTGACTACAGAACAAGTAGTGTGCATGTTTAGTTCTTTCTAACAAACAATATTTTTTCTGTACATTTTCACTTCATTAAATATCAATAATGCATCCTGAGTAGTTAGTCACACAACTATTCTAAATTAAAATGTCCGTTTTAAGCTCCAATCGTTTCATATGTTAAAATAAACTGCTCTTTTCATGTTAACTACGTGAAAGACATGGGTTTGTGTGCCTACCAGCGGCCATCTTGAATTTCATCTGACAGCATCTTGGATTGGTCTATAGATGATAATATATGTCAATTTAATTACACATTGTACTTAACGGTTTGTGTGCCTACCAGCAGCCATCTTGAATTTCATCTGACAGCATCTTGGATTGGTCTATGGAGGGTATAGAAGGAGGCACAACGCAACGTTAGAAAAAGGGAACCAATTTTGGAAGCCAGTTGGTGGCGCTGTTGATCGACTGTTGATGACAGTTTAAGCGAGTTTTGACATTTCCTTTGACTTTTTTTCAAATAATAATTTTAATTCATTACGTAAACTTTTAAAAGATTTGTATTTTATAAAAATTGGGTGGCTCATTAAATAAAAAACGTTATTTGAGATTATGGATCTAATCAATCTACAAACAGTTTTTCAACATACGATCGTCAGCGCCGCGTCGGTTATTTTATGTACCATTAGTTGCGTATAAAATGTTGCCCACATTTTAAACGTGTTGTTCATTAGAGATTGCCCTCCTTCTATACGCTTCATAGATTGGTCTATAGATGATAATATATGCCAATTTAATTACCCCTTGTACTTAACATTTCTATAGTTCACTTTTGAACAATTTTTGCGGGTGGAGCAGCATCGGTAAATGGGAAGTGATCCAGATCGGATAAATTCCGATTATTTTACAAAGAAAACTGTATCTGAAGTAATCTAGATCAGAAGTGAACTGATCCGACTGCAAATAAAATTCAGCTACTATGGTAGTCTTATACTGTGGCAGAAATAACCTTTTTATTATTGTTCTGACAGGAGTACCTTGTAACGTCAAATAAAATATTACCAACACATTTTTTAAAATCTTTATTCAAATATTTAACAATCATAATTTTTTAATTTAACGTGAAAAGTATAGTTAGTATTGTTTGAAATATTAAAACTTCGGTATTTTAAATTAGAGGAAATGCTATTCAAATTAATACCTTTTGCTCTTCGATCCATGTAATGAACTTGTCGTATTCTTTTTTATAAGCTTCTTCCGATTTTTGCTGTATTAACCGCGATCCAATGTTAGAACTTATTTTTAAGCAATATACAACCAATAACAACTGTGGTGACAACAATACATCTTATGTGACAGATTGCAAATTAATTTTTGTATTTATCATTCGATGACATCACGAATTCAATTTTACATTATCAGTTCTTTATTTCCATTTTTTGTAGTAATAATACCAGTATTTATGGTTTTAAAGTGTAACAATAAAAAAAATAGAATTCGTGGATAACTGGTCTATTTCGAGCCCTCCGGTATACTATTATGCTAAATGACAGCCGGTCGCCATGTTGCCAAATCCTCCTTGTCAGTCCTTGTGATTTTGTCAAAAAATAGATTTCAAAATTAAAAAAAAGTATGTTCCGGGACGTTTTAAAGAAAAAAAATTTGGGAAATTCATTTTTTTTTAAATATCTTTTAGTGAGAAAAATTTCGTACGGGGTCGCAAAAAACCCAAAAAACGATACCCTCCTTTATCGAAACGATTTTTTTCCCTATTAGTTCGACCTCGTTTAGATGCAAGATCATGACTAGCAACTTTCTCGATAGTTTGAAACTATAAATCTGTCCGACTACAGACAAGTATAACAAATGGATCGCGGGACCAGATATATAGTTATCCTTTTAATTAGAATACTATTATTTTCTTGATTAAAAGATCTTTCTATTCGTTTATACAGGACGGACAATTTTAATCATTTAAAATTTATAGAAGAATGCCACAAAAATGTAAAAAAAATCAAACTTGTAAAACGTCATATTCAATGAAATTAAAAAATTAAGACTTAAGAAGTAAACCAAAGAATGGAGAATCCCTAAGAAAATAAAATAAATGAAAAAAATGAAGATAATGTAGAAGAAAACCAAGAACAAATGGAGAAAATGACGACAAAATGTGAAAGATAGATGAAGAGCAAAATGGAAATGAAAACAATAATTGAAAATGAACACAAACAAGGTCAGAAGATGACGAAGTTAAAAAAGGTTTTCAAGGACTATTTGAGGACATTTTTAATAATTTTTCAAAGATATTTTTAGTATTTTTAAATAATTCTTTAAGGACCTTCAAGGATTGTTTGAAGAAACTGTTTAGGAATTTTTGAATTTATTTGGAAAGATTTTTTCAGGATATTTCAGTCAAGTATTTACAAAGATTTTTCTATTATTTTTTTAAGGATTTTTCAATAATAATTCTCTAACGAAATCCTTTTCAAGGACTATATGAGGACATTTTTAATGATTTTTCAAAGATTTTACCAGTATTTTTAAATAAATCCTTAAGGATGTTCCAGGATTGTTTGCAAAACTGTTTAGGAATTTTTGAAATTGTTTGGAAAGATTTTTTTCAGGATATTTTAGAAACTTTTCAAGGATTTACAATTTTCAATTATTTTTTTTAAGGATTTTTTAATAATAATTCTATAGCGAAATCCTTTTCAAAGACTATTTGAGGACATTTTTAATGATTTTTCAAAGATATTACTAGAATTTTTAAACAGAAACTTCAAGGATTTACAAAGATTTTTTTATTATTTTTTTTAAGGATTTTGCATTAATAATGCTCTAATGAAATCCCTTTCAGGGACTACTTGAGCAGTTCTTTAATGATTTGTCATCCATTTGAAATTTGTGTTAGTAGTTGGGCGACGTTTTAGTATCAACCCTCTTCAGTTCGAAGGAACAGTGTCTGATTAGCACATCAGATACATTATTTAACACAAAAGAATCGATTTGATTTATTTTTGAGGGTTGACGCCAAAACGTCGCCCAACTAGTAAAACAAATTCCAAATGGATGAGAGTTGTTAATTCATATTTATTTAATAATTATTCCCCTTTTTTCTGGTTTTTCTTTTTTTCGCATTTTTTTCTGTCTTTTTTCTGACACCCAAGAAACTGGCCTATAATTTTTTGCAAGTTGTAATTATTTTTCTAACAATTTTTTTTTCAGTTTTCATAAAAGGGGAAGGGAATTGAGGAAACATTGATACTTTTACCCCACTCTTTCTTCCTCGACTTTTTTACTGTTTTTCGTTATAATGGTTTTTGTATTTTTCCACTTTTCCTCTTTTTTGTTCTTCTTCTGTTCCAATTTCTTTGTTTCTTTGAATTTTACCCACTTTACCTCCTTTTTTCCCATCTTTTTTCTCTCATTTCCTTTTGTACCGTCTTTTTTACTAATTTCTTTATTAATTTTTTTTTTTACTGTTCCCTCATTTTTTTTCAAACAGTAATGTAGGGTTTTTACTATTTTCTTTGATTTGAAATATTTTTCCAACTTTCTGTCAAACTTTTTCCCATTTCCGCCACCTTTCTTCCCCTCCATTTTTACATTCCACTAACTTATTTATCAAACTTATTTCTAATTTTTCCCCTCTTTTTCTCTAATTTTTTACTACTTTGTTTAAAACAATTTTTCCCCACTTTCTCCGCCTTTTTTTCTGTCTTCTTTTTTACTAATTTCTTAGTTTCAAACTTTTTTTTCACTTCCTCCTCACCTCTTTCAATTTTTTTCCTACTTTTTTACTTTCCAAATCCAAAAAAATTGTATAGAAGGAAAGTATATATTGAAATGTAAAATCATCGGGATACAGGGTGGCTTACATTCCAAACTGGAGAACTCCTTCTCAATGGGCTGGGTTCAAAACGCCTAAATAAAAAATTTACAAAATATAATGAAAATTAATAAAATTAATGATCTTCTATTTATTTTCTTCCTCTTCTACTTCTTCAGCTCTCCTACTAATTTTTGTTGACTCTGCACCTTCTTTTTACTACTGCTCCTTATTCACTTTTGAAATTGTTTGTCTGCGTCTTTTAACTAGTTACCAATTATTTTTTTTTTAAATCATTGTTCCTCAACTTGGATAAATAATTTTGCTTACTTTTTTCTTTACTTTTATTTCTTCATTCAATAATCAATTTTTTATTACATATAAAACATTCCTTTATAAAAAATATTATTACATTTTATAGAATTATTTCTTTTTCAGTTTTTCTTTAATTTTTGACAACCTTCTGACTTTTTATTTATTATTATCCTCCCTTCAATTTTTTTTTTTTAACCACAACTTTTACATACTATTTTTTTTTATATAATTTTAAACTGAAATTTTGATTTGACACCAACCCAATGACAAATCATTTCACCTGCTAAGAAATGCCATCCAACCTGCCACAGGGATTTCAAATTTCAAATGTCTTAAGCCCTATTCAGATTACAAAAAAAATTAATTTATAGTTTTAATACCAGTTACCCAAAATTTCTTTTTAATTTAGATTTTTCTCTTCAATGTTAAAAATAAAGAGTACTGTTAATTTAACCCTTACTTACTATACTATTTTACAACAAATCTTATACAAATTTTGTAACAATTACCCAAAAATACAGGGTATAACAAATTTCATAACAATATATATAGACTTGCGCATTTTTTAGATTTTGGGCCAAAATTATGGATTTTTATGAAAAATTAGAAGAAATCAAAATTATAGAACATAAAATTTCCTACAAATTTTGTCATAACTTTTTTCTAGAATTTCTCATAATTTTGCCGCTAGATGGCGTGAAAGAAATATATAAAGACTTTTGCGCCTTGTTTTTAGATTTGAGCCAAAATTATGGATTTTTATGAAAATTTGCAAGAAATCAAAATTATAGGATATAAAATTTCCTACAAATTTTGTCATAACTTTTTTTTAGAATTTCTCATAATTTTGCCGCTAGAGGGCGTGAAAAAAATATAAAAAGACATTTGCGCATTTTTTTTTTAGATTTTGAGCCAAAATTATGGATTTTTATGAAAAATTACAAGAAATCAGACTTGTAGAACATAAAATTTCCTACAAATTTTGTCATAACTTTTTTTTAGAATTTCGCATAATTTTGCCGCTAGAGGGCGTGTAAAGAATGTATATTGACTTTTGCACCTTTTTTTAGATTTTGAGCCAAAATTATGGATTTTTATAAAAAATTACAAGGAATCAAAATTATAGAACACAAAATTTCCTACAAATTTTGTTATAACTTTTTTTTCGAATTCCGCATACTTTTGCCGCTAGAGGGCGTGTAAAAAATGTATATTGTAATGAAATCAAGTTGTATGAGTTATAGAAGTTAATTTATTATTGTTATTAGTATAAAGAAGTTTGTATTATAAAATTATATTCCAAGTTTTTATAGTTGAATATAATGATACAATTTAAAATAATTGGGTATATAAATAAAAATTATGGTATAATCAACAAATTTTGATATTGAGGGAAGATTTTACAATGTTAATAGAAAAATTTTTTTTTATAATTAGAAAATTATTTAAAATTTAATTTTGAAAATTAAAAATCATTCAGTATAAAAAATTTTGGGATAAGGTTTTTGAATCAAGTAAGGGTAGAAAAAAAGAAAAAAAAAATTAATTAGATACGAAAAAAAGTCATAAGATTTTTTTGATACTTTTGTCAAATAAATATAGAGAGTTGGAAATTTGTTATATAGAAGTGAAATATTGTATGTAAAAAGCCTGAATATGTATGAAATTAATTAGACAATGAAGAAATAAACATTTACAATAAAAACAATGTATTTAAAATAAATAAAATTATATGCTATATGGGATCTCAAGAAAAAATTGGGTAATAGAAGAAATAAAGTTTTTTTTTGGAGATAATGGTTACAAAGAATATATGAAGAAGAGGAATAACAATTAAGAATATAAAAAAAAAATAATTAAGAAGTTAGAAGAGGTAGGAATATTGCTAAAAATGGTCAACAAAGTTTAGATAAGAGGAAGAAGAGGAAATTAAGAAAACACAAAGTTTATTAAGTATTCTAAATTTTGTAAAGTTTTATGATTTTTTTTAGTTAGATCTGAACCCACTCCTAGAGTATCAATAGTTAATTTTTGTATATAATGCTTATCATTATAATATAGACTTTTGCACCTTTTTTAGATTTTGAGCCAAAATTATGGATTTTTATGAAAAATTACAAGACATTAAAATTGTAGAACATAAAATACCATTTTAAAAATAAGTAATGGGCTGTATTAATAAAAAAATTCAGAAGTATAATTGACTAAACAATGATTTTACTAGGAGAGTTCGGAAAGTTGGGTGGGATTACCCCCTCTTTATTTACTATTATCTTTGTTTAAAAATTTTTTGTTCTAATTTTTTCATCTACGTTGGTATTGTACGTAATTTTCACCGTTGAAATACTTTTAAACGTAGGAACTTAATTAGTAGTCGTAAAAACGCATCCAACAAGTGCGTTTTTTATATACACACGAATTAACATTCAAGCTTAGTAGAATAATAATCAGAAAAAGTGGACATTGATATATTTAAGATTTAGAATTTAATATATATTTTAAAAAGAGGATTTTCTTGTGTATTAGTTTAATGCGAAAATACAAGAAATATATTATTTTGATACACACTGTATAAATTCCATTTCTATACCCTTGCAGCCATAAATCCAAAAAGGCAGAACAATTCATAATCCTGCTACTTCTTAAAATCGCAACGACTAGCAGCTTCTGTGGTTCAATTGATGCCCTTCGGTAATAAACTTCTCAGTTCTCAGCAAATCGTGACTAATGGTAACTGGGGATTGTTCAATTATTTTACATCTTGCGGCTCGGAGCTACCGAAAAAACTCTGAAACACAAAACAAAATTATTGTAACGGTTTTCTTGAACCGGGATGGTGTTGTATGTATAATGATGAACGGTGTAATATAAGAAAATAAAATGATTTAAGCGAGTCCGCCTCTGTTTCTTTCATATAGAACAAACGAATGTCAATTGAAATAACAACAACTGTAGCTGTTAACATCTTTGTGAAGCATCGAGGACAATTAACTGTACGTAAAAAAGAGGAAAAATACAAAAACTCTTAAAAGGTTTTGCAAACGTTGTAGTCCTTTGAATATTTCCCGGTTTTCTCTTAAAAATGCATTGGGCGCCGAATCGAGCAAATGTTTGTGTTCCATTTGTGAGAACAAAGTTGGAAATTGAATTTAAAATTATCTGCCTATAGACAGATAATGCCATGTTTAACATGGGCGTATTTATTTAGAGGTTAATAGGATTTTGATGTAAAGTAAAAACATCCTTAATAATAATTAATCTGGAAATTTTTTTACGAATTAAAAAAAAAACGTTATTCAATTCTATAATTGGATTTAGAATAAAGAAGTAAATAAAAATTGTGTATTATGTACCAAGGGACTAAAATGCCACTTTTAATCCCGAGAATGATTAAAACGCACATACGTGATACATACTTTATTTTTTTACGCTGCAAGGACTAAAACTTCAGGAATTTATATGATAATTATGTAAAAAGATACACTTAATATTATTACTTAATTGGTTTAAAAAATTACTGAAAAAAAATAAATAAAAATCAGAGGTTTGAACCACACTGCGCCACACTGACATAAGGATATTATTAAATATTTTAGTCCCTAAGGAGTAAAAGTGCCACTTAAGTACCTTTACATAGATTTTTAAATATTTTTGTCTTTTGTTTTATGTAAAAATATATGCCTATAATTAAAATAAAAATTTAAAAATTAGAACAAATCTCAAAAATATTAAGTTCGAGCCACTTATCCCATTATTTATTTCGTAAGTATTGTGAACGAGCTAAAAAAAATTCGAGATAAAAACAGAAATTTCCATTTTCGGGTCGCCTGAGACGATTAAGACCATTTCCAGATGGAAGTCTCTCGGTGTATATTCTTCCACGATAGAGGCCACACGTTTAACCCGATTGAGCTGAAATTTGGTATAGGGGTTTGGGTTACCCGTCGGAAGAACCCATTAGTTTTTGTACGAGATCTGTCAAACGGAAGTAACACTATCAAAAAATGACAGATGCAAAATGTCACTGAATTGGACATGCAATATGTCGTTTGAATGCCCTTGAAAAACTCTATTCAGAACAGTTAAAATTATTTCTCCAACTGTCACCTGTCAAAAATTAAAAAATGTCAAAAGTTGAAACTTGAACATTATATATTCGTGGATACTCGTCGGGAAAGTTTTGGGGCGACACAACTGATTTTTTAGAAGTCGGCAAGTTTTCGAAAAAATTGTGAACTATAAAAAACAGAAGAAAAAATATCAAATAGGGTGAAAGAGGTAGTGATTGGCCTTTGGGGATTTATTGGCCACTTCCTATTTAAACAGTTTTGTTAAGAAATGTACACAATTAAAAGTATTCGTCGTAAAATCAATAAGACGTGGCAACAGTTTTCTTTCCGTTAATGCAAACCATTTGAAATTTGGCAACATAGTTTTAATTTGGCGGGAATCTGTTTAAGGCGTTAACCGTGTTTCTACTAAAAGACTGATTTTCTTACGGAAAAGTTAATAGCCTGAAAATGGAAATGTAAGTACAGGATTATATATTTTAGCTAAGTTGTTGTCTTAATTATTTATTAACCATAAATAAGTGTTAGGGACTTAAATAAAACCGTTTTTTTGCACTCTAATCTCCAAAATTATTATAATTATTGTGTGGCAAACCACCACAAAATAATTAAGTTAAATTTTAGTTATTGGCTAAGGGGATCAATGACTACCTTATACGTAAAATATGTTCTGTTTATGTGAAATTGTTATTAAATAGGATCAAGTTGTTAAGAGAGACAATATTAAATGTATGAGATGGTTATTTTCAATTGTTGGCCGGTGACCAATAACTACAATATAAGGATGGCCAATCACTGACCGTTTCATATTTTTTTCAGATTTTGTTTAAAATGCCTAAAGTACAAGAAGGCAACATTTATTCAAAAAAAATATTCAGAAGAAGACATTCAGAAAGCTTTACAAGAAATAGCCGCTGGAGTAGCACTTCGAGAAGTTGCTAAAAAATATAAACATTACAATTTAGACGAAGCTTGAAATTTAAAAACAAGTTTAGGTCCAAATCCCTATCTGACCAATGAATAGGAAACTGCTCTAGTAGAATGGATTATAAAAAGTTCTAAAAAAGGTTTCCAAGTCGTAAAGAAGATATTCAATTGTCTGTAAAAGATTTCCTTGATAAAGCTCCTAGAAAAACACCCTTTAAGAAAAACTACCCAGGAGAGGATTGGTACAAATCATTTTTAAAGCGTCACCCATTCCTAGCTGAAAGAACTTCAGAACATGTCACATCAGCAAGCTTTACTGTTGTTAAAAAAGATATTCAAAAATGGTTTACTTTAAAAGATTATGACCATATTCTTCAAGATCCAGTAAAAATATTCAATGCGGACGAAACTTGTTTTAATCTTTGTCCTAAAACTTTTACTGTTCTGGTTCCAATAAGTTGAAGAACGTTTACGAGATTGAACATGCCTCTTCTAAACAAAATCTGTATTGTTCCCTTTTTCTGCCGATGGTGTGACTCCTCCTCTAATAATATTTGCAGGAAAATGACTAAAATCAGAAGTTTATGAGTTCATCCCAAAAGAATGGGGTGTAGGAACATCCGCCACTGGATAGATGAAATCAGAGATTTTTAATGATTAATATTTTTCATCTTTATTTATTACAAAAAAAGGTTAAATTACCAATTATACAGAGGATATTGAGGAACCTGCCGACACGACCACAATTACATACAAAGTATTTAAGAATATTGTTGGAACAACTATTAAGCAATTTAAGACAAATGTCTTAAATGATCTTAGGAAGGAATTTAACAAAAAGGAAGGGGATACTATTACGTAAAATTCCTTTTTAGAACTCAAAGGTATAGAGAATACAGAGCAACAGAGTCAAGAAATTAATGAAAACAGTATTTTGTTACAAAATGAAACCATTGAAATGCTGTTGAAAAAAATTCCAATTTCAAATCCGAACCAAGAAATTTTTAAGTTTGACGTAAATAATATACCAATTATTATACGAACAGCGAAAATATTATAATTGAAGAAATGCCATTTAATAACATTGAACATGTTGACTCAGACGCAAACTTAATTGGAAGCATTAACGAACATCTAACATTGCCCCAAACACCAAAAAGAAAAAGAAAAAAAAATACTAAAAAATCGTCTTTTGTAATCACTGGAATAAAAAAAACGTTGTTATGCTCCACTACTCAGACGTTTTTAAAACCTACGATAAAAAGCATCTAGTACTTAAATGGTTTTTTAACGTCCATGTCAAAAGGTTTTTTATAAAGTCACAATAGGGACGCTTTTAAAACGTTTTATTTGAGTCGTTTTTAAAACCACCAGTAAAAACGTCAAAAAACGTTTTGTTTAGGTCCTCAAAAGCATGTTTTGAGAAAAAGGCGAAAAGTTACGTTTTTTAGACGTTTTTGTAAGTTGTTTTTATAACCACTGTAAAAAACGTCCACAAAACGCTGTTTTTAGGTTTGCAAAAGTATATTTTGAGAAAAAATCATAAAAGCGATTTTTTTAAGCGTTCCATTTCAGTAGTTTTTAAAACAATCAGTAAAAACGTCTAGAAAACGTTTCGTTTAGGTCCTCAAAAGAATGTTTTGAGAAAAGTCAGAAAGTTACGTTTTTAAACGTTTTTGTACGTCGTTTTTATAACCACTGTAAAAAAACGTCCAAAAAAACGTTGTTTTAAGGTCTGCAAAAGTAGTTTTGAGAAAAAATCATAAATAGGACGTTTTTTTAAACGATTTATTTCAGTCGTTTTTAAAACCACCAGTATAAATATGTTTTTTTTTGCTTGTATGAACGTCTTTTGTCGAACAATTTATTTAGTCCATTTTGAAACGTTTTTAAAACATCCTTTTTCGACGTCTATATGACGATAGAAGTTGTGACATTTGCACTATAAAAAAACGTTTTATAAACGTTCTTAGGTACTTTAAAGGACGTCCAGTGGACTTTTTAAGAGACGTTCAAAAAACATCCTTTGTCGAACCATTTATTTAGTGAAACGTCTTTAAAACGTCCTTTTTTCGACGTCTATATGACGTTAGAGGTTGTAACATTTACACTATAGAAAAACGTCTTATAGACGATCTCGGGTACTTTAACGAACGTTTTTAAAAGGACCCGATGGTCGGTCGTGTACGTTTTTAAGATGTTTTTAAACGTCTTTGTGCTGTTAGGGATTATATCTGACTATATTTTAAAAAAACTAAAAAATCATTTAAAAGTCCGTGGATAATCCTTGAAAAGTCATTAGAAAGATCAATGAAAAGTTCTTTGATAACCCTTGAAAAATCTTTGATCAATCTTTAAAAATTCTTTGAGAGGAGTCGTTAGTGTCTTGAAAAGTACTTTAAAATTCCTCGAAAAGTCCTTGTAAATTCCTTCTGTTTTTCTATTTTTTTCAAATTTTTTTTTCATTCTTATTATCCGTTTTTTTTATTTTTGTCGATTTCTTTCGATTTATTTCGTTCACTTGAAGTTAAAAAAATGCTTTCAATGATCTATAACTGAAAAACTATTTAGTTTACATTAAAGGAGATGTTTTGAATTTGTTTGTAATCATTTAATTATGATTTATCCAATTTTTGGATACGCCTATGGAGTTTAGCATAACTTTTGAGGGTTTCAATGAAATTCGGCCTTTTGTTTGTTTATTTATCACCGTTTTATCTAATAAATTGAGAATTATTTATGGTACACTGCGTCCATTCCCAATTTTGAGTTTAACCTCAAACTGAATTAATCCGTAAACGAAAAATAAAATAACAAACTAAACCGATCGTACAATAATTAAAAATAAATAAAAATAATTTTCAATGAGAATTGTTACCTCCTTAGTAGAATTAATTAGTTAAAAATAAAGCTGAGTTGAAGAATAAACATTTATTTAAATAACAAACCATTCGAGACTTAATTTTAAGCATTCGTAACAGTGTTATAGGGCCTAAGGGAGTAATTTGATTTAATATAATGCCGGCAACAAAGGCTTAATCAGCGATTTAACAAATAACAAGAAATTGTTGGATTTCTCTTGAGATTTATACAGCAGAATCTTTGAAAATAAAAGAGGAGAACCTAAACAAGATCAAATAGTGACTTTTCTACGGATCGTTCAGTATTTCAGATTGTTTTCATAAAAAATAACTGTAAAACAAAATCATATATTTTTAGCTGAATTATTGAAATTTTGAAACAAAGTTTTTGAAATTTTTCTCTTAAGATTTTTGACAAATTTTGAAATTTTTAAAAATTTTCATTCACACCTTAATCAAATTTTTTGAAATTTTTGATTTGTATTAATATTTCCGTTTAAAATTTTTCATCAAAATTCTTAAATTTTTTTGTTGAAATGTTTAATCAAACAAAAAATTAAATTAAAAAATTAAAAGAAAAAAAAGTCTTTCAAGTCTTGAAATTTTTTAAATTTTTCCTCAAAAATTTTTGACAAATCTTGAAATTTTTAAAAACTTTTCATTCATATTTTTAATTAAAATTTTCTAAATTTTGTTATTGTAATTTTTGATTTTTCTGTGTTTAAAAAATTTAAAATTATTTTTTTAAATTTTTAATCAAAATTTTTGAAATTTTTTGAATTGCAATTTTTATGCCAACATTTTTGATAGATGTTTTAAAAGCATTTCGTCAAAATTATTGAAATTTGAATTTTTTGAATTTTTGAAATTTTAAAAACTTTTCATTTATATATTTAACCAATTTTTTTAAATTTTGTAATTGAAATTACTGATTTTTATTAACATTTCTGTGTTTAAAATTTTTCATCAAAATTTTTTCAATTTTTTTCAATTTTTTATCAAAATTTTAGAAATTTTTTAACAATTTTTAGGCCAAAATTTTTGATAGAAATGTTAAAAGCATTTAGTCAAAATTTTTGAAATTTTTAATCAAATTTTTGAAGTTTTGAATTTTTTTGAATTTTTGAAATTTTAAAAACTTTTCATTCATATATTTAACCAATTTTTTTAAATTTTGTAATTGAAATTACTGATTTTTATTAAAATTTCTATGTTTAAAATTTTTCATCAAAGTTTTTAAAAATTTTTTCAATTTTTTAAAATTTTTTTCAATTTTTTATCAAAACTTTTGAAATTTTCTAACAGCAATTTTTAAGCCAAAATTTTTGATTGAAATTTTAAAACCATTTCGTCAAAATTCTTGAAATTTTTAATCGAATTTTTCAAATTTTAAATTTTTTGAATATTTGAAATTGTAAAAACTTATATTTTTAACCAAATCTTCTAAATTTTGTTATTGTAATTTTTGATTTTTATTAACATTTCTGTGTTTAAAATTTTTCATTAAAATTTATGAAATTTTTTTTTGAAATTTTTGATTAAAATTTTTGAAATTTTTTAACAGCAATTTTTATGCCAAAATTTTTGATAAATGTTTTAAAAGCATTTCGTCAAAATACTTGAAATTTTTAATTGAATTTTTCAAATTTTGAATTTTTGAAATTTCATATTTTTAAATAATTTTTTTAAATTTTGTTATTGAAATTGTTGATTTTTTTAACATTTCTGTGTTTAAAATTTTTCATCAATATTTTTAAAAATTTTTTTTCAAGTTTTTATCAAAATTTTTGAAATTTTTTAATAGCAATTTTTGATAAAAATTTCAAAACATTTCATAAAAATTCTTGAAATTTAAAAGTTTTTAAATTTTTTAAATCTTTCTCAAAGATTTTTGACAAATTTTTGAAATTTTTAAAAATTTTGATTCACACTTTTAATCAAAATTTTTTAAATTTTTTCATTGAAATTTTTGATTTGTATTAATATTTCTGTTTAAAAGTTTTCATCAAAATTCTTAAATTTTTTTATTGAAATTTTTGATCAAATTTTTTGAAATTGTTTAACAGCAATTTTTGATAAAAATTTCAAAACATTTCATAAAAATTCTTGAAATTTTTAAACAATGTTTTGAAATTTTTTAAATCTTTCTCAAAGATTTTTGACAAATTTTTGAAATTTTTAAAAATGTTTATTCACACATTTAATCAAAATTTTTTAATTTTTTTTCCATTGAAATGTTTGCAATTTTTAAACAGAAATTTTTAGTCAAAATTTTTGATAGAAATTTTAAAAATATTTCATCAAAATTCTTGAAATTGTGAATCGATGAAATTTTTGAATTTTTGAAATTTTTTAAATTTTTCTTATAGATTTTTGACAAATTTTAAATTTCTTCAAATTTTTAAAGTGGTTAAAGACCAAGAAAGTCAATTAACTGTATCCATACTTATTAAAAAAAATATCCTTATACAGTATGTCCCAGTAACTTGGAACCATATGGGCAACTTTTTTATTGTTAATTTTAGGAAAAAAACTTATTCTTCATAAAAAATTCTGCATTTTCTAAAATCTAAAATACCAATTTTTTTCAGTAACAAACTTTTATTTCGTCGAAATTATGCCCAAACAATGAATTGGGACTTAAAATATAAAACTTAAATATTTTTAAGCCACGATTTGAAGATTATTATAAAAAAACACAAAATACTGTTAATGTGTAGAAATTATTTATATAATTTAATTTCTTATATTGTTTTTTTATATATACACAATTGAACCAAAATTGACTCAATTAAGTTTATTTAGATTTATTTTTTTCTATTGGTTAATTGCTATATTGAAATTTACTAATTTTATTTATTTTTTTGTTACAGAAACCAGCCTCCTCGAAGAACCCTCAACCCCAAAACCAACCCCCGAACAAGACGAATCTCTACTCCTCAACAGCGACCCACCAATCTTCCTCGCCGAACCTCAAAACGCGTTCGTAGTAAAAAACCGTCCGGCAACATTGCAATGTCGCGCCGCGCATGCGCTTAGTCTCTACTTCAAATGTAACGGCGTGAAAAAGCTCGAAACGTTCGAAAATTGGTTCGTGAATCCGCAAAATGGCGTCATAATTTTTGAAGCTGATGTAAATGTTACTAGGGACATGGTCGAGGAGTTTTCCGGTAAAGAAAAGTTTAAGTGTGAGTGTTTTGCTTGGAGCGGTAGAGGGAGTGCTAAGAGTCAGCCGGCTACTGTGGAAGTTGCATGTAAGTAATAATAAATTTATAATACGACATAACCTCAAACTTAAATCAACTGACAGTACATCTACAGATACCTTATAACTTAGTGAATATGAAATTTGGGATTTTTCACATAAAAAATTATATTATTATCATTCAGATTTATTCAGTTTTTTTTAAATCATTTTCAATTAGATGATAATAAAAATATAATTACATAAAACAGTCATAATTTTATTGTACCTACATATGGAATTAACTATAATTACCCATTTTCATGCTGATAGAATTTACATTTTTTAAAAAAAAAATGCAGGATTAAGTCATTAACTTTTAGCGCGATAAAATCTTGGTAATATCTGTAATTTAATATACCTTTAAAATGTTATATGGAAGTTTTGGTTAATATTTAATCATAAAAGATAATAACAAAATTGATTTAGAAAATAATTTTTTAAATCATTTTTAATAATCTAAAAATAATTATACAGAGTGATATACATGTAAAAATAAAAATTTTACTAATCGTAATTATTATAAAAATACTATAAATTATAGTATGATCGGCAACACTGTAGATTTTAGAAATAAAAGCTCACTCTGATGATCTTTTTATGTCTAATTCAGGTCAAGTTCAACATGATTTATGTCAAATTCAGTAGCGTACACCGGATTTGAAATACATTTTTAAAACGTAATTATTCATTTTATTATATGTATTTTTTCAAACACCCTGTATGGAACAATATTAAAATTTCTTCAAATAAAGAACTATAATTTGTTCGATACGAAAAAAAAAAAATTTTTGTATAATTGCGAATTAGTATGTATAATAATAAATAGTAAAAGTTAATGAAAAACGTTTTAAAAATCAATTTTTTGAGTTAAAAATGTTTCTGGTATCCCACAGGGTATCACCAAGAGGCTACTTTTTAAACAAAAATATGTACTGTGACTTACCCATACTAAGGTAAGGTAAATAATCTTATAAATTCGATAACGAAAAGGGATCATTAATTAGGATTGGTATACTATAGATGTTTTTCAAATAAGTGACAGAAAAATTGGGTTACATATTGTAACACTAAAGAGGGCTTCAAATTTTTAAAACTAAAGAGGGCGTCAAATTTTGTAACACTAAAGAGTTAGTCAATTTTATTAACAACAAAGAGGTCATCAAGGGCGTCAATTATTTTGTAACACTCAAGAGAGCGCGAGTTTAGAACACTAAAGAAGGCGTCAATTTTTTAATACTAATGAGGACGTAAATTTTTTAACACTAAAAATACTTGTATTTCTATAATTAAAGAGGGCGTCAAGAGCGTCAATTTTGTAACACTAAAGACAATGATAATTTTGTGACACTAGAAAAGGCCTCAATTTTGTAATACTAAAAAGGGCATCAATTTTGTAACACTAAAAAGAGCATCAATTTTGTAATACTAAGGAGGGCGTAAATTTGGAACGCTAAAACATGCTGGATTTTTTTTTTAAACTAAAGAGGCCTCAATTTTGTTAACACCAAAAAGACCGTCAAGGGCGTCAATGTTATACTTTCTCTGCTCTTGGTAAATAATGAATCCTTAAGAATCCTTAAAAACCATAAAAATCCATAAAAATCCTTAAACATCCTTCAAAATCCTTAAAAATCTTTAAAAATCTCAAGAAGATCTTAAAAAGTCTCAAAAATACTTTAAAATCCTTAAAAAGCCTTAAAAACCTTAAAATATCCTTAAAAAATCCTTAAAAATCACTAAAAATCCCTAAAACACATAAACTTAAAATTACGTAAAAATCTTAAGCAATTCTTAAAAATCCCTAAAAATCCTTAAAAATTCTTAAAAATCCTTAAAAATCCTTAAAAATCCTTAAAAATCCTTAAAAATCCTTAAAAATCCTTAAAAATCCTTAAAAATCCTTAAAAATCCTTAAAAATCCTTAAAAATCCTTAAAAATCCTTAAAAATCCTTAAAAATCCTTAAAAATCCTTAAAAATCCTCAAAAATCCTTAAAAATCCTTAAAAATCCTTAAAAATCCTTAACAATCCTTAACAATCCTTAACAGTCCTTAACAATCCTTAAAAATCCTTAAAAATACTTAAAAATACTTAAAAATCCTTAAAAATCCTTAAAAATCCTTAAAAATCCTTAAAAATCCTTAAAAATCCTTAAAAATCCTTAAAAATCCTTAAAAATCCTTAACAATCCTTAAAAATCCTTAACAATCCTTAACAATCCTTAACAATCCTTAAAAATCCTTAAAAATACTTAAAAATCCTTAAAAATCCTTAAAAATCCTTAAAAATCCTTAAAAATCCTTAACAATCCTTAACAATCCTTAACAATCCTTAAAAATACTTAAAAATACTTAAAAAATCCTTAAAAATCCTTAAAAATCCTTAAAAATCCTTAAAAATCCTTAAAAATCCTTAAAAATCCTTAAAAATCCTTAAAAATCCTTAAAAATCCTTAAAAATCCTTAAAAATCCTTAAAAATCCTTAAAAATCCTTAAAAATCCTTAAAAATCCTTAAAAATCCTTAAAAATCCTTAAAAATCCTTAAAAATCCTTAAAAATCCTTAAAAATCCTTAAAAATCCTTAAAAATCCTTAAAAATCCTTAAAAATCCTTAAAATCCTTAAAAATCCTTAAAAATCCTTAAAAATCCTTAAAAATCCTTAAAAATCCTTAAAAATCCTT